>JAXCLP010000085.1:1979652-1990118 GCA_035584035.1 Lepidocolaptes lacrymiger
TTTTTCTTCTGGGAAGTGGCATGTCTCTGTATTATTGTTTGGCTTACAGGTTATATATGGAAAAGAGATTTGACAAACAACGACCTTTTTAAGTATGAAAACTAGAAAAGTTTACAGCACAACTGAAAAAAAATCTATATTAAACAATTTCTGAAATATTTAACTTGAATCTGTGGTGAAATATGCAATAAATACTGGAAAATCCTTTTCCATTATAATTCCTAATTCTGATAAAGATATAGTGTTGTGGAAGAGATTGCACTTAGAATTTTTTTACGATGACAAACTAGAAGCTTTCCATTGTTATTTTCTTATAGAAGTGTCACAAATCAAGAGCCATCTCGAGGAGTTGTATTTTTGAAGCAGTTTTTCTCAGAATAATGTTTTGGGGCTAACTAAAATAGTCAGGCTAATCGAGTTTGGGTAGGCATCTTCAGTTTGGAAAGCTTTTGCATAGTTTCTTGGAGGAAAGAAGCACTAATTTTTGAAAACTCATTTTCTCTCATGTTTAAACACATAAACAGGAAAAAAAATCAATGTTAGGAGGAATAATTTTTCTTCCTTTTTTGAATAAAAGTTATTGATTTTTTCCTGTAAATATTTTCACACAATTAGTGTTGTTCAAGAGATTTTAGCTAATACAAAAAAAAACAACAAACCAAAAAAAAAAGAAGAAAAAAGTTTGTCAAGATTATTGTACTCTCATTGCTGTCCTGTGCCTCAAAAGCACTTCTCTGACAGAGGGGAAATTTTGGCTTTAAAGTAAATCATTAATTCGATAGCCAAACACTAATTTGCAATGCACTACATAAATATTATTTAAAATTAATTAATTCAGTTTCTGAGACTGTCTTCCTTCAGATCTAGCAGTGGCTGAGTAAACAAGTGGCACTTACTTGCATAACCTCTGTAGTAATCCTATGGTTTTAGACTTTTTTCCAGCCTAACAAAAATCAACATATCTGTGGCTTCAGAGGGAGCCACAAATGTTAATGGAAAAACTGACCTTCCCATTCATAAAAAAACCAAAGCAAGCTCTTTCGGAGTTGGCACTCCAAAATACCTTGCAATTACTTTTTACATTTTGCTTTGATTCCTTCTTTCTTAGAAAAATAAGTTAAAAGACTTATGCTTTTCATATTTAAGAATTACATATTTAATGTGTTCTTTTTTTCCTGAGACTATGTATTGTGGGTCTCTTCCAACTCAGGATATTCTATGATTGCTTACCTTGTTTCCAAGACACCACGAACTATGAGCTACCTTCCCTGAACTTGGATCTTTTACAGACAATACAAATTGTGTCTTTAAGGATACTTCTGGGTTGATTTTGCTAGAAAAGCAAACAATATAGTTAAACTTCTCAACAGTATCCATTCTAGTGTGAAATCGAAAGTTCCTTTCAACAGCATTATTGATTAAGGAGGTTGCACTTAGCTTGGAAAATGTGGGTTTCTTGCAATGGCGTGTTTACACTGACATTTTGGATAGTGTGTGGATTCTAGCACACCTGCCTTTCTGTTAAAGACACTAAGTGCCTTGTTCTGCTGGGGGCTTAAATTCAATTATTTACAAACATGTTTTGTAATTGGTGTGTAAACCTTCATGTCAAAAGATTTATTTTTCTAACAAATTGAAGTGCTATTTTTTACATCATAAAAGTGCAGATGGTATTGCCTAAAAAATAAAATCTGTGACTACTCTAGAAGCATGGCAATAGTTAGGTGTTTGTCTAAAAAACTCAACTTGTTTTAGACATACTCTGCATTTTAAACTTGTGATTGTTTCTTAACTTTTAAAAAAGTCTCTGCAGTTTTGTATATTGGAAAAAATCCAGAAATGTCTACCAAATTACATTGTATTTTCATATTACAGATGATTCACCTCCCGCAGAACGAGAACCAGGTGAAGTTGTGGACAGCCTGGTAGGCAAACAAGTGGAATATGCCAAAGAAGATGGCTCAAAACGGACTGGCATGGTCATTCATCAAGTTGAAGCCAAACCATCTGTCTATTTCATCAAGTTTGATGATGATTTCCATATTTATGTCTATGATTTGGTGAAGACATCCTAGGTGTCACAATGAACTTCTGCCAAATTTGTGGAACTATTAAATGTAAAATTTGTAGACAGACTTGACTGTTTTTCAGTTAAATGAAAGCTTAAATGTCCCTGCGAACTCACAATCTCTGCCAGCAACTCTGTTTTGTTCTGAATAATACAAATTTATGTGAACATGACACATCTTGTGTAAGAGAACTTTTCTTCAAGGAAATCAATATATTTGGGTGGTAGGGAGTTAAAAACAAAGAACAGTTGTAAATTCAAGCTGTGTGAATTCAATCTAGTATTGTAATCTAGATTTTTTCATAGATTAACTTTCTTCAACCTTGCATCATCTGTTCAACTACCACATGCAAGTGTAGTTTGCTATTTTCCATATGCCTTCTTTTGCAACATTAAATTTAATTTCTTGGCTACTGGCAGTCCTTGTTTTCTGGTTTGGAACAGAGGTGACTTTTCTGAAAGGTTTAAACAGTTTGTGCAGCAGTAAGGAGTGTCTAATCCAAGTAACATCAATTTACTGTGTTTCTACACTTCATTTCAAATTAAGTTTTTTAAGAACTTGCAGTACATGGAAATAGTTGTCCATTTTTACTAGTCACAGGGCAGTAGGATAACAAATGTTTGATTTATGCACCTTTCAGTGAAAAGGCTTTAAACTATAAAAATATATTTAATCTGTATATCCAGTTAATTAGAAAATGCAGGTTAAGGGCCTGTGTGTACAAGTTGTAGGAACCAGTAAAATACACACAACAAAGTTGCCTTTAATCCTAAATGGTGTACTCTGTTTTGTTATACACATTTTGTAGCAGAATACAAGTGCTTAGTGTCACAAGTTTAACAGTATATAATGCTACTTAAGCAGACTTTAGACTACACATTGGCAATCAGTAGTCTCTCATTTAATATCAGAACCTAGCAATCTGGATGTTTGTTGCGTGGACTTAGAAACCTAGTATTAGTTAATCTTTTACACAGTAAATACAAGTTTATGGAGGGGGCCTTTTACATTTAGAGAAGGAGAAGGAAGAAGCATTTGTTGCCTTCTGCTCAATATGCTGTATTCCTTTGCTTTGTTTTGTGTTGGAGTTTGCTATTGTTTTTAACCATTTTGGTCCAAGAAGGCATCTTTTCAATGTATTCTTTTTCTGGCTTTTCCATGTAAGGAGTGTCCAGACAAATCTACAGTTTAAACCTGTTGTTGCCTTTTGTGGTGTACTTGCTTTGAGGTATGCCGTTAAAATGAATTTCATTCTATGAACACTAGAGTTTTGCATGCCAGTAGTGTACTATCTAATGAGAGCTATAGACAGTCTCAGTGGTTCAGTCATCTGCATTAGACTGTGGATGTAAATAACAGCCCACAACAGCAGAATCCTTTCACAGTTTTAATCTTGCAAGATAGTTGTAAATCAAGGTTACGGTATTTGTTGTTTTTTAAGAATAGCAACTTTTAAAAGCATTGTAATTGTAACAAGGATCAGCACAGCAACAAAATTGTCACATTAAAGCAGAGCTCTACAAGCTTCAAAGCAGTGCTTCACAGAAATACAGTATGTGAAGAATTTGGATACAGTCAACACTATTGATGGAAAGAAGGAATTCATAGATATCCAACCTTATGATGTTAGTGGAAGGATGCAAGAGAGGTACTGTTAATCAGAGATCAGAGGTCTGACCTCTACTGTGGGTATTCTTGATATCAAAGACTCAGTGGTTTAAGTCCTTTTCTGTCCGTTTATTTGCCTGATTTCATATTTTAGCCTTAAGGCTTGTGCCTCATTATGCTGTTAAATGGTAATACTGTATAAATATGGTATCTTAATTCTTTGTCCCTTGCTACTATATTGCATTATGTCCTGTATTTCATCATGGGCAATGAAAGGCAGGCTATTGTCTTTCAGTTCACTTCTCAATCCAGTCTTTAAGCACTAAGTACCTGAGTCAGTAAATTTTCATTGTGTTTTGAACAAAACGAGCAGATTTGCAACACAGTGCTTTCATCCTGCAGATCTGTTATGTGCTTTCTATTGACTCTTAAGAGTCCTGCATGTAAATCTCAAAGCTGAGCCTGGCTCCATGAGCCCAAGTTGATATTTGTGGCACAAGAATGAGTGTATTGATTAAACACAAAATACATGAATAACTTAGTACAATGAATTTGGGGCTTTACATCTAAGGATGTAACAAGAAGGTTTGTTTTGAAATATTTGATGTTTAGGTCTACTGGAACATTTTTAGCATTGGGCTTACATTTGTGAGTTTTTATGTAAGCTACTCTAATACACCACATATTTTGCTAATTAGAATATAATCTATACAGTATATACTTTCAAATTTTATGGTTGTTTTTAGATGTCCCCATTGTCTGTTGCATGGGTTTTTTCTTTTCATCTTTTTTTCTTAGGGTTTGTGGGGGGAGTGTTTTTTTGTTTTGTGGTTGTTTTTTTTAATAGCTTAAACTGCCTTTTTGAGACTTGAGACTAATTCCACTCCCTGCCATCTGCTTTGGGCTTTATTTTAGGCTCATGTTTCAGATCTGCATGCAGTGCTTGCATTACCCTAGTACCTACATGTTGGTCCCTTGTTCTAGGGGTTCAACATTACTTTCCAAATTTAGCATAGGTCTTGTGATGACACAAGCCATGGATCTATATATAAAAGTTATCGGCCTCTCATTTACCTGCTGTAGTATTGTTGTATATTGTGTGTGCATGATGTCAATCTGCCATGTAAAACTTTTAAAAAGGAAAAAAATCCACTTTAAACTCAGCCCATCCTTTTTTGCATGCTTAGAAGGTTAGAACATTCAATGTAACAAACTGAAGTTGCATGTTATAATGTTTAGGTTTGGGATTTGTTCTGTTTTTATTTTGTGTTCAGTTTTTTGTGAATTTGCTTATTGTGCTGTTTGAATGGTTGTTAGTAGGATTACATGCACTGGTGAGGCAAACATAGTGCCAACAGAAGGTAATTTTCCAGTTGTATATGTCATACAGCATTTGAAGGGACCATGTATTCTGTTCAAGAATAAATAAAATCACAATTGATAAGTAAAACACTGAAATTTTTTTCTTTTGAATGTCAAACCCTAAACTAAGTTGGACTACATAAAGACTGAAATACTTTGGGGAAAATCCTATTTATTACAATAGGTATACATCTTCTTTAATTATTTAAAATGGAGGCTTTATCTTCAAAAAGAATAGATTGCAAATACTTCAGGGAAAAATAATTATGGTAAAAAACAGTTTCTGGTTCCTTGAAAATGTTGTGCGTTTTGTATTTTACATCATTAGTGCAGTTTGGATGGTTCCTGGTATGTGTATAGTTCAAAGGTCTTCGTGTTCACATTTTAAAATTAGGTAGTGACTTCATCTTTAGAGCTTGGTTTCATTATTTTTATTTTCTTTGCATTTAGAAGTATCAACACTAAATCTGTTACTTAATTCTGTAAGTATTTTTTATAATTATGATGTAACTCTATCCTTAAAACATTTAAAATAAATCCTTTATGTGCAACTCATGACTGTAAATTTTATTCTCATGAGCAAAATGTAGTGATGTGACTTCAGATTGTGAAGAAGCAGTTTCTTCAGTATTTTAATTAAAAAGGACTTAGTATTTTAAATTTGGGCCATGTGTGCTGGTATAATACTTTCCCCTATGAAGTAAGTTTACTTGCTAAGTCAAATCTTTGTTATTTTTTTCCCCATGTGAGTATGAATGTCAATAAGATGGAATTTGACTGAGGTAAAGTATAATGCTTAAATTGTATTTTACCAAAAGCAGAAAAATTCCTCCTCAAAGGTTTATGCAAATCTGTGAGGAAGCCTCTTATTTCCAGAACACACTATAGCTCACACTGTTAGCAATAGTTCAGCAGCAGGGAACAGTGGAAGTGTTTGTCAGTGTTTAGGAGATAGATGTGACTGCTTTGAATTAATGTGCTTAACTAAAATTGGAATTTTACTCACTGAATTAAAAAAAAAGTAGAATTTATCCAAAGCTAGATGTGATGAGCAGTGAAGAGAACAATACCACAGTGCTGTGAATTTCCTTGAGACATTTTTTCATACTAATACATGAACACTTAACTATTTTATGTTGTTAAAGGTAATTTACCAAGCCTGACTTTGAGTACTGAAATCATGAGATTTTCCTTATTTCTCCATCTTCTCTGATTATAGGAGGGAAAATCTTATATGAATACCCCAAAACATATTTTTGGCACCAAGTTGCCAGCACCCCTGGACAGTGGGAAGGAGTGCACCCTCAGCGAGTTCATAGATGTTGCAAAACTGGGAGGAGTGGCTGATACACCAGAGGGTTGTGCTGCCATCTAGAGGTACCTTGACAGGCTGGAAAAATGGACCGACAGGAACCTCATGAATTTCAATAAGGGGAAGTGCCAAGTCCTGCACCTGGGGAGAAACAACCCCATGCACCAGTACATGATGGGGCTTGCCAACTGGAAAGCAGCTTTGCAGAAAAGGTCTGTATGTGTGTAGTGTCCTGGTGGACACCAAGCTAAACATGAGCCGGCAATATGTCCTTGTGGCAAAGAAGGCTAACAGTATCCTGCACTGCATTGGGATATTATTGCCAGAACGTCAAGGGAGGTGATCCTTCCCCTTTTTTCAGCATTGGTGATGCTGCATCTAAAGTACTATGTCCAGTTCTGGGCCCCCCAGTACAAGAGTGTGGGAAATGCAGCGGGCCTGCAGATCCCTTGACGGAGCAAGAGGAGTTTGACCTTGGCCAGATTGTTGTATACTCGTGAAGATAAACAACTTGCAGAGACTGAGAGAACCCATGAGAAGCACAAGATAAGAAACTTGGATGAGTTTGTACAGAGACAGTAGTTTGTAACTGTGGCTAATAGGTGATTGTTTGTGTGTAATGAGCACCAATAACATTAGTGCACATACACTTAGGAAATATATAAAAGTAGCTGTGTGAAAAAATAAAGGAGAAGTTTCACTTTTATCTATTCAGGATCTTTGCCTGCTTTTTATCGAGTCCGTCCCAACAATGACACAAGAGAGTCATGGACAGTGAAGAGCCACAAAGATGATTAAAGGACTGGAGCATCTCTCCTATGAGGAGAGGCTGTGTCACCTGGCTTTATAGGGACAGATAATTTCTTTTGGAAATCCTTGGCAGAATGATGATGAAACCAAGTTGTTACAATTAAAGATTTATTTTCTTTTACCAGACTGTTATGATCAGGGTAGCACAGGTGTTTTAATAAGCAGAATCAGTGTCGCACAATTTTATAAGTAGCATAGCAGAGAATTTTATAGCACATCTTAGCTTATGGTTTCTAATCACCTGGATCCTCTGCAGATCAGGTCAAATCTTAATAGGAATTGCCATATCAATATAACAATCATAGTCTAAGCTTGAAAGATGTGCAAGAATATGAGTCACTCAGTCCTTAATAGAAGCAGATGATTTTGGAGCCATCCCTGACCACCAGAGGATCACAAGTTTTGCCATCCTGCAGCAGTTTGGTCCAAATACCACTTAGGACTTTTAACTGCTTGATCTTATAGGCAGTGCTCTATGTGCTGCTAAGCTTCCCTGTTCTGTGTCGGGGTCACCACCACCTGATTGGCCAGGTGCCTGGGACCTTCAAGGCCATTAAGGAAGAGAGTAGTTGGTCTGGTACCCAGGAACCTAGAGACTGATAGGGAAGGGAAGGGGAGAAGTCTGGTGCATAGGATCTTCAAGGCCTGTGTAGGGAAAAGGGGACTAATACATGACCAGTTCAGTCACAGAGAATGGCTATTTTTCTGTTAACCATATTACCAGGGGTCAGGAGTAGGTGGTCACACTGAGAGAGCTGGGACTGTTTAGCCTGGAGAAGAGAAGGCTCAGAGGGGTTCTCATCAATGTGTACAAATACCTGATGAGAAGGAATGAAGAAGAGTGACAGGTCGAGAGCCAATGGGTACAAGATGAAACACAGGAGTTTCCATCTCAACATCAAAAAACCCTTTTTTTTACTGCGAGTGTGACTGAACACTAGAAAAGGTTACCCAGACAGGTTATGGAGTCTCCCTTCTTGAAGATATTCAAGAGCTGTCTGGACATGGTCCTGGGCAACGAGTTCCAGATGACCCTGGTGGGGGGTGGGGGGAGGAGTGTTAGGGTTGGGTGTGGGTGTGAGGACTAGGTTCCAGCCTCAACTATTCTGTGACTTTTTTTTTAGGATTGGCAGCCTGGGAAAAGTTATCAATCTTCTAACCATTCTTTTCATGCTTTATTCTTTCCATTCTTCTCCACGGACACCCCCTTGCCATGGGGGAGAAGCTTGCGTACCCTTATGAGGTTGCGAGCTGTGCTGGCGGTGGTACATGCCTCCGGTATGCTAGTCAGGTCTCAACTGAATGGTCAGACAAAGGGCGTCCATGATCAGGATGGGCTCACTAGCTCCCCGGCAACCATCCTAGGAGAAGGACAACTCTTAACTCCAAACTCGGGCAGATGGAGCTCACTTAGCCCTGTAAGGCCATCCATCTAAGAGAAGGATACTCTAACTAAACCTACATCCTGAGGATTTTGCTGTCATCATCCAAGCTCGCTTGGCCCTGGCAGATGAACCTTAGGAGTAAAGGGTGGGGCCAGTTCTGCGCATGCTGCACCTCACCTAAAAAATCCATTGTGCAGGCTCTAGGGATTCACCCACATTTGCAAAACCCTGTAGCGACAGGTGAGGGATGAAATGGCAGGTGATAAGGTGCACTGGAAGCCGCAGCCCCAACCCTGCATGCAGGCCGTTCAGGACATTGGTCGCTAGAGACTGACCCGGAGATGATAGTCTGGTATACACGCAGAATCAGTCTGGAGGAGAAAAGGCAACACAGGAAGAACCGTGCCTCGCCAGTAGTGCCAATGGAGACTTTCCACTGTGCCTTTTGCAACCTGACTTGCCTATCTCACATTGGCCTTTTCAGCCACCAGCGTGCTTGTAGCAAGCGTGGGTAGAGCCCTTGTAAATCTTCCTTCGCCAAGTCTGGCCATGATGATGATGATGATGATTCTCTTGTATCTGCTATTATGACCTGATGCACTCATGGCTGCCAACCACCTGGTTTTTTGCCTGGGTGCTTTGAACTGGATGTTCACTTAATTCCTATGCCAATTTGCTATAGTTTCCTTTTCTTTCACTTCATTTGATACCTAAATATCTCATACTCTGGGCAGGTTCCTGTACCCTCTAGTCAGGGACAACTGAGCAAACTCAAGGAGAAACAGGCCTGCAAACTCACAAAAAGCCTTTGCTGCATCTTAGCTTACTGCCAAACAGCCCCCCCAATCTGAGTTTTGTAGGCAGCTTGCCAAGGCTGTCAGAGGAGGGAGACAGAGGCCCCCCCCCCACCTCCCGCCCTGCCACTTGTGATCAAAACACAAGACTCAAAGATAACCATCTACACTTCATTAGCACATGAAACACAGCCATCCAGGGAGGCAATACACAGCAGTAAAACAAATAGCTTCACTCAGCACTAGAAGGAAGCAAACTTCAGCTGCAGCCTAGCAGAGCCATGCGACTGGACAACCCCAGGCACCTCAAACAACTGCAGGGAGAGGGGGGAAACAAGGAAAGGGAGGCCGATCCCCCTGCCCCTGTGTCCTCTGGTTTATGATCCCAGAGCATACTCTAAGGCTCCTCAGTCCACCTGGGACCCGCAGCAGAAGAAACACCTCCCAACTCCCCTTTTCAGGGTTCCAAATCCTTTGCTAACAAACTCATGCTTATTCCTCAACCCTCAGCCCCCACCTCACTTGCAGACAATGGCACTTGAATTAGTAATGAGTCTTGTCAGACGGCCAGCAGCAGACATTGTAAACGGGAGCACTGTAAGGTTCAAGGAAAAAGGAAAAAACCTTTTAACAGATAAGGTTAGTCCAGTACCATTAACACCACCCCAAGCTCGTAACAACACAATAGACAGACAACACAGCTAGCACAAGAACAAACAAAAACACGGAGTAGAGGTTACACTCTCTAGCCCGACCCCACCCCGAGCAAAACATGGTGTGGCCCTGCAGGCACTGACCACTGCGAGACCCGCCCCCTTCTGCAGCGTGGTCCCCCTGGTCAGTGTTCCCCGGCAAGACCCACTGTCTTTCAGCAGCGCAGCCTCCCTGGGCAGTGTTCGCTGTCGAAGGTTAACGGGCTTGCGAAGAATGCAGACGATTCAATATGAATTACAGCAAACTCCTCTTTATTAAAGAAAGTTCCACAATTATAGTATTTCTGACAATACGTGCATTAAGACTATTGGTGCAAATAGATATAAACAAATATTCATTGGCTATTAACAGAAGGCGGCTAATTGTATGACCTCATCCAGCCTGCTTCCAGGTTCCCATGGGCCTGCAAGGT
>JAXCLP010000085.1:2048114-2062646 GCA_035584035.1 Lepidocolaptes lacrymiger
TGCGGAAGCGCTTGCTAACCGCAAGCTTGTCCTCTTAGTGACCTAGACCCTTTGTCCTACTTACAGCTCCTGATACTGCTTTAGTACTGCTAAGGCCCCAACACTTGTGCAGCTAAAAAACACAAGATTTTCATAGTGCTTTATATTTATATTTAGGGAAGCTTCTACCACTCATCTTTTACTGAAAACTTCACAGTCTCATGAGAGGTTCAAGGCATAGCATGAGGCAAAAAACAGTTCAAGGAAATTTATGTGATGGTATTCTTCATATCTGTCCCCATGATTTCTTATTAGGTATGCATGATACTAGGTACAGTTATTTTTAAACCAGTAAGCCCTAGAAAATGGTGGAAATAGTAATGGTTTACAAGTAGCCCATAGCTCTGTTACAAGTGCTCCAGATGATGTTAACATGAGCTCCTCTATATAGAAAACTTAAAACGACCTGGTAGCTGATAAGCAATTATAATTTATTGTTGTGAGTTGCAGATGAAGCCTACTATTCTCGATGGAGCAGTATTCCAATTAATAACCCTCTCTAGAAAGATGTGATGCCCTTGTGAACTATGGTCCAAATTCTAAAGGAATAAATGGGAAAAAAAAAAAAAAGGCAGCCTTCCTTGTTTTCTCTCCCTGGTCTTTCCAGAGTATAGATGGTATGAGTGACTCTAACTCCACAGGTATCTGTCACAATGAGATATCATACATAGAGGAACACAAAACCTGAGTGGTTAGAATGCAGAATTTAAACTTATCCTGGTTCATGTGTAGAATCATAGGGTTGGAAAAGACCTCCGAGATCATCGAATCCAACCCTTGATCCAACACCACTCTGTTTACTACATCATGGCACTAAGTGCCACCTCCAATCTCAGTGAATCCACCACCTCTCTGGGCAGGCCATTCCAATCCCTGATTACTCTCTCTGTAAAGAATTTTTCTAATATCCAACCTAAATTTCCCCTGGCAGAACTTAAGCCTGTGCCCCCTTGTCCTATTGCTGGCTGCCGGGGAGAAGAGACCAACCCCCACCTGGCTATAACCTCCCTTCAGGTCGTTGTAGAGAGGGATGAGGTCACCTCTAAGCCTTCTCTTCTCCAGGCTAAACAATCCCAGCTCACTCAGCCTCTCCCCATAGGACTTGTGCTCAAGTACCTTCACCAGCCTCGTTGCTCTTCTCTGGACCTGCTCCAGCACCTCAATATCTTTCTTGAACTGAGGGGCCCAGAACCGGACACAGTACTCCAGGTGTGGCCTCACCAGTGCCGACTCCAGGGGAAGGATCACTACCTTGGTCCTGCTGGCCACACTATTTTTTATAGGGGCCAGGATGCCATTGGCTTTCTTGGCCACCTGGGCACACTGCTGGCTCATGTTCAGCTTCCTGTCAATCCAAACCCCCAGGTCCCTTTCTGCCTGGCTGCTCTCCAGACACTCTGTCCCCAGCCTGTAGTGCTGGAGAGGGTTGTTGTGGCCAAAGTGCAGGACCCGGCACTTGGCCTTGTTGAACTTCATCCCACTGGAATCAGCCCATCTATTCAGCCTGTCCAGATCCCTCTGCAGAGCCCTCCTGCCTTCCAGCAGATCGGCACTCTCTCCTAACTTGGTGTCATCAGAAAATTTGCTGATGATGGTCTCAATCCCCTCATCTAAATCATCAATAAAGATGTTAAACAGGACTGTGCCCAACACTGACGATAATAACCAAGGACTGTTGGTAAGAACACGCTGTGAGAAAGAACAGGATGTTGCTGGAGAAGGGGCCATATGGAAGGAGGGCAGCACTTTTCTGGGACAAACATCCTTGTTGTGGCTCCTGGAGATGAGCACAACACAGCACAGCGCAGGTGCAGGAATGAGGCTGAGAAGCAGGCATTGACTGTAAAGGGGGAACAAGACCACCCAAGACCCTCAAAGCCCTCCAACCCATTTCCAGAAAAGTCTAGAAGAACGGACTGTGCACGATGACTAATTTGTGTAGAAAGCAAGAAACTTATCTCCAGGTGCCCCCAGGACCCTGGACACCCCAGCTGGATTGATGCTAGAGCCAGGACTGATCTCTTTCTTTTTTCCTTTCTTTCTCTCCCCTCTAACTGATATGTCTCTTTCTCTCTTCCTTTTCACACTACCCCTTTATCCAGAACCCACTGCTGTGTGCTTATATAGTAGGTCAGGGACTGACATACCAATTTCCATGCCAAGTGTGTAATTTACTAACAAAACTTTGTAAGCTTTTGCGGACCCTCTGTTTTTTGTCATTCTTTTTGACCATGTGCATTTACAAATCTTGGGTGCTCTCTTCCCCTTAAGGGTGGGACATCACATTTTTGGCATCACGGACAGGATGATGTGGTTAAAGGGGTCCATGCAGGATACCATCACTCTACCTGTGAGTTCCAGGCAGGGAGTGCTGGGGAATGGTCCTTTGGGTGTTAACAGCTGTGAGGGATCTGAGCAGCTGCCATCCAAGACTGTCTGGGAAATGTCAGTGCTTGACTGCTCCCCCATTTTGAAGAAATGGAGAGAATATGATGCCTACCCGACTGCCCCTGGACATGGAATGGGCAAAAGGAAATTGGTCTAGCCCTGAGGTGGTGGTTAAAGAGATAAATTAGGTGTTAAGTGAGAAAAAGGTATGAAAGGGAAAAGGAAAAGCGGTTTTATGTGTATTTTTGGGACCAACTCTAACTGCTGCCCAAAAAGAGAGGTATGCCAACAAACAGGCAGGGGGAGAAATGATTGGATCTCTGCAGGATTTGGTGAAAGGATTGCAGGATCAGTTATATGAGGAAAGGGAGAGCAAGCTTCTGGAGAAGGTGTTGTTTGCTGCTGAGCATGATCGCAAAAGGGAGAGCAGGCTTCAGG
Source organism: Lepidocolaptes lacrymiger (assembly GCA_035584035.1). Classification (NCBI taxonomy): domain Eukaryota; kingdom Metazoa; phylum Chordata; class Aves; order Passeriformes; family Dendrocolaptidae; genus Lepidocolaptes; species Lepidocolaptes lacrymiger. The sequence goes on from JAXCLP010000085.1 coordinate 2,050,980, forward strand.
CAATGGTGTTGCCCTTTGCCGAGCATGAAAAGAAGCTGCAGGTGGAGGCATTGCTTGCTGCTGAGCACAATCGTACTAGGAGGCTTCAGGCAGAGTTCCAGGATGCATATGAGAGAGAGAGAGAGAGAGAGAGAGAGAATCTTACAGGAGGAATTGAAGGAGTTAGAATCTGGACCATTTGCAGAAACACGGTCTCACAACTCTGACTTTTTGTATCCAGTGAAGGAGTTGGAAGACAGTAAACAGATCTATTATCCTGACAAAAAGCAAGACATAACATTTGCATAGATATCTGATGAGGAGGAAGTAGCGTTATGACCCCTAATTAAAATTGAAACCACAGATGATGGCCAGGGTCAACAAACTATTACTAAAAGGGTGCCATATATGGCGACTGAGATATCAAAGTTCCAGGAAGAGTATAGCAGACTTAGAAGGGATGGAAACACAGGGGGTGATCTCAAAGACAGAGAACTAGGGAAAGATGATTCTTTATTTCCTTCAACTACCCCTGAATCTACTAGACCTTAGGGTGGAGCAGAAAACTGCACACAAAAAACAGCCTAATTTGATCTGATTCAGGTGGCTGATTTGCAAGAGCATTATGGTGGCAAGCCAGGTGAGATTGAAATCCAGCACGTGGAATCCTATCAATGTATACATAATAATGGCCCATGCATTCAGATTTCAGCAGGTTCTCATCAACAATTAATAAAATTTCTAATCAATACAGGAGCAAAACATTCAATATTAACACAGCAGAGGTCGAGAAGCTGAGTGTATGACCCAGATAGCAAAGAGTTAAAATCACTGGAGTAAACAGAGCAAGTGTTATCTGCCAAGCTGGTAAGGTAAATTTATAACTCCTGGGTGAGAAGCAGATGTCGGCTACTTGCGTTGCAATTAAAGATCACAATGAAGACATTTTGGGTTTTGATGTTCTGAAGGACCGAACCTGGCATCTGCTGGACAGCAGCATATGGTCCTTTGGTTCAAACGTTAGCCTGTAACAGATATTTAACAGTGAGCCTGTGAAGATGAAGAAATCAATCAAAGTGTCTTGTAAATCTGAGGCTTTTTTACTGTGTTGTAAACTGGTTTGCTTTTTCCTTGAATCACCTTTCTCCTTCCCCAGACCCCTGGGAGGAAACCCCTAATTCGTATGCAAGCCTTGGTCAGGCTGTGTGAAACCTTCCCTGATTGGTCCTTGTTAACCCTTCCCCTTGAATCCTATTGGCTGTGAAGCCTATAAAAGACCCGACCAGGTGAATAAACTTCCTCTCTGCTCTCCTGTCCTCCATGTGTGTGTGTGTCTCTGACCTCTAGAGACCACGTGGCCGAGACTACGTGGCCGGGAGGGGACAGGAAAAGGGGGAGTGAACCCCTCAACCGCTGCATTAGCCCAAACCCTAAAAGGAGTCCAGAGACGGCAGTGTGCTCGCTCCACACAGTGCCTGCAGTCCCTCATTCAGGGATTGCCAGAGTATCACAGTGCCATTTTTTTGCTGTTCTCTCTTTCCTCTCTTTGGCTTTCATTGTCTTGCAACCCCAGATCCAACCATCCATGTCCCAGGACTAACATGGGATCTAAAGACTGGTGATATTCTTTGTTCTCCCTCTCCCTTTTGTGTCTTTTATTTTTCTCCTCCCTTGCTTTACCTGAGCAAAGCATAGCTATAGTATTCTACCCTGTACTCCATACTAAGTTTGTTGTGGGAGTGGGGAGCTTGTGGAGGTGTGTTGTGGCTTGTGAGCCATCACCTTTTAGAAGTTTGTTGTGGGAGTTGAGAACTTATTGAAGTGTACTGTACAAAAATTAAGGGCTTGTTAGCCAACATCTTTTGAACCTAAATAGTGAACTGGTTGTCGGAGTTAAGGTGATTGTACAATAAAAGCATAAGAGCCCTCTGACACATCTGATGTGTCTGTTCAGTCTGATGAGAATTTACAATGAACATCATGCCCCCTTACCTGTGAGTCGTGACACACCCTCACTGCAGATCAAGTTAACCATCAAAGGACTGCTTATCTTTCTCACAGGAGGAATCATTGCCAGCAGGAACCAAATCTGGTTCACACATCAACAAGATCGACCCACAGGGTGGAGACCCTCATGTCTTTTATTTATGCTAATCGGTATGGTAACTATAGTACATTCTGCACCCCACACACTTGTCAGTTGGACACTCTTCAGCACCTCAATATCCTTCCTAAATTAAGGGGCCCAGAACTAGACACAGTACTCCAGGTGTGGCCTCACCAGTGTCGACTACAGGGGAAGGATCACTTCCCTGGTCCTGCTGGACACACTATTTTTTATATAGGCCAGGATGCCATTGGCCTTCTTGGCCACCTGGGCGCGCTGCTGGCTCATGTTCAGCTTCCTGTCAATCCAAACCCCCAGGTCCCTTTCTGCCTGGCTGCTCTCCAGACACTCTGTCCCCAACCTGTAGTGCTGGAGAGGGTTGTTGTGACTAAAGTGCAGGACCCGGCACTTGGACTTGTTGAACCTCATACCATTGGATTCAGCCCATCTATCCAGCCTGTCCAGATCCCTCTGCAGAGCCCTCCTGCCTTCCAGCAGATCGGCACTCCCTCCAACTTGCTGTCATCTGCAAATTTGCTAATGGTAGACTCAATCACCTCATCCAAATCATCAAGGAAGATATTATACAGGACTGGGCCCAACACTGAGCCCTGGGGGACACCACTAGTGACCAGCTGCCAACTGAATACAACACCATTCCCCACCACTCTCTGGGCCCGACCATCCAGCCAGTTTTTATCCCAGCAGAGAGTAAGCTCAGAGCCCTTGAAGGGGCTCCAAGAGGCAGTTCTGAGGAGTTCTTAGGGTGGGCACCAGGGGAAATGGTACCATGGGTTGGCTATAGATATCACATATGTTAATTACTGAAAGTTATAAAAACTGTAACATCTAGCTGATGCGTGTGCACATACTTTTGGTGTGCACCTTGAAAGCTTTCAATAAAAGGGCTATTTTATCTATCTATCTATCTATCTATCTATCTATCTATCTATCTATCTATCTATCTCCACTAATGTTGTTTTGAGAGTCTTTTGCAGGAATTTAGACATCAACCTCATCCACTAGGTGGATCACCTGGTCATAAAAGGAGATCAGGTTGGTCAGGCAGGACCTGTCCCTCCTAAATCCATGCTGGCTGGGTCTGATCCTGTAGGTGCCACGTGATCGCACTCAAGATGATCTGCTCCATAACCTTGTTTGGCACCAAGGTGACGCTGAAATGCCTGTAGTTTCCTGGATCCTCCTTCTGGCCCTTCTTAAGGGTGGGCATCACATTGGCCAACTTCCAGTTTTCTGGGACCTCCCTGGTTAGCCAGGGTGGATGATAAATGATGGAGAGCAGCTTGGCATGCTCTTTCACCAGATCACTCATCACCCTTGAATGGATTCCATCTGGTCCCATAGACTTGTGACCATCTAAGTGGCTCAGCAGGTCACTAACTGCTTCCTTCTGGCCTAAAGGGGTTTTATTCTGCTCCCCGTCTCTGTCTACTAACTCAGGAGGCCAGTTGTCCTGAGGACGACCTGTCTTATTGTTGAAAACTGAGGCAAAAAAGGCATTAAGCACCTCAGCCTTTTCCTCGTCTTTGCTAACTATATTTCCCCCCACATCCAATAAAGAATGGAGGCTTTCCTTGCCCCTCCTTTTGCTATTAATGTATTTATAAAACCACTTTTTATTATCCTTTACAGAAGTGGCCAGATTAAGTTCAAATTGTGGGTTTGCCTCTCTAATTTTCTTTCTGCATGACCTAACAACATCCTTAAACACTTTATGAATTGCCTGACCTTTTTTCCAATGGTGATACACACTCTTTTTTTCCCTCAGTTCCTACAAAAGCTCCCTGCCCAGCCAGGTCAGTCGTCTTCCCCGCCGGCTCACCTTTCGGCACATAGGGACAGACTGCTCCTGTGCTTTCAAGATTTCTTTTTTGAAGTATGTCCATCCTTCCTGGACCCCTTTGTTTTTAAGGGCTGTTTCCCAAGGTACCCTCCGAATCAGCATCCTGAATAGGCCAAAGTCTGCCCTTCGGAAGTCCAGGGCAGAGGTTTTGTTGATACCCCGCCTTCTTCCACTGAGTATTGAAAACTATCATTTCATGGTCACTGTACCCCAGACAGCCTCCGACCGTGACATCTCCCACCAGGCCTTCTCTGTTTGTAAACAGCAAGTCTAGCAGGATCCCACCCCTGGTAGGCACACTCACCAGCTGCAACAGGAAACTATCCTCCATGAACCTTCTAGACTGACTGTTCTCCACTGTGTTGAGTTCCCAGAAGACATCTGGCAGGTTAAAGTCTCACACAAATGCACCTTCAGAGTCATGTTTTCCACCCGTGCATCAATGTCCTGCCACAAAGCAGAAGCCCAGATGGGCTTACCCCATAGTTGCCAATTGGTCTTCTTCCATTGCTGTAGCCACCTATACAGGGCATTAGCCACCATTCAGGAGTCAGCATAGAGATACAGTACAGGCCACTTTTCTCATTTGGCAATCTCTAGGGCTAGTTGGATGGCTTTCACTTCTGCAAATTGGCTTGACTCGCCTTCTCCTTCAGCAGCTTCAACAACTTGTTGTGTGGGGCTCCACACAGCATCTTTCCACCTCCGATGGTTTCTTCCCACACAACAAGACCCATCAGTAAATAGAGCATAGCCTCTTTCATATTCTGGGAACTTGTTATATGGTGGTGCTTCTTGGGCATGAGTCGCCTTTTCAGGCAATGATCCAAAATCTCTGCCTTCTGGCCAGTCCATAATCTCTTCCATGATTCCTGGGAAATTGAGTTTTCCTATTCGGGCCTGTTGTGTAATCAAAGCTACCCACTTACTCCATGAGCACCGGTCATGTGATGTGTAGAGGGGATGCTTCCTTTGAACATCCAGTGCAGCACAAGCAATCCAAGAGGAGACGTGCTTCTGTCCCAACAGCTTTCTGAGGTGGCTCAAACCCCCTCATAGGCTGCTAATGTCTTTTTCAGTTGGAGTGTAGTGGGCTCCTGATCCTCAATAACCCTGGCTCCAAAACCCTAATGGTTGACCTCAAGTTTCTCCTGATGTTCTTTGCCAGAGACTCCAGGTGAGACCATGCTCCCCAGCTGCAGTGTAGAGGATATTTTGCATGGCTGGTCCTGTCCGAACAGGGCCAAGAGCTCCTGCATAAGCTATTTTCAGTTTGATCTGCTCAAAGGCCTGTTGTTGCTCAAGGCCTCACTTGCAGTGGTTCTTCTTCTGGGTCACTTGATAGAGGGGGCTCACAAGCTGACTATGACCTGGAATGTGCATCCTCCAGAACCCCACAAGGCCTAGGGAAGCTTGTGTTTCCTTCTTGTTAGCTGGTGGAGACATAGTTGCAATTTTGTTCACCACATCCATGGGCACATGATGGCATCCATCCTGCCATTTTATTCCCAAGAACTGGATCTCCCATGCAGGTTCCCATCTTTCAGAAGAATTTGTTTTATTTTCTTCCCTTTATCAAAAACTTCCTCTGCCGTCTTGCCCCACACAATGATATCATCAATATATTGCAGGTGTTCCAGAGCTTCATCCTGTTCCAGTGCAGTCTGGATCAGTCCATGGCAGATGGGCAGGCTGTGTTTCCACCCATGGGGCAGTCAATTCCAGATATACTGGACACCCCTCCAAATGAAAGCAAACTGTGGCCTGCACTCTGCTGCCAAAGGAATGGAGAAAAAGGCATTAGCGATATCAGTTGTGGCACCACTTGGCTGCCTTTGACTCCAACTCATATTGAAGTTCCAACATGTCCGGCACAACAGCACTCAAAGGCAGTGTGACTTCACTGAGGCCAGGATAGTCCACTGTCAGCCTCCATTCTCCATTAGACTTTCACACTGGCCATATGGGGATGTTAAAGGGTGAGAGAGTCCTGCTGATCACGATGCCTTAGGGTTTTCATATATTTGTAGATTTTAATATTTTGTATAGTTGTAGATTTTTGTATAGCTGTATAGTTTCTCACCCTTGAGGTAGCAGATAACAGTTTCTAATGGTTTCTCGCTGTTTGTGCCACATTCCTGAATTTCAGCAAGGACATCTTGTTTGGGACACATGCACCTGGGACAGGAATAACAAGACGTATTGTAGTCTGTCTTAGTTCAGAGGAGAACTAAGATGTCTGTGTTGGCCAAGAGAAAGGAAAAGGCTTTCTTCCCCCAAGAAGGCCAGACAGAAAAAAATAAAAATAACGCCACTCTTTTAAATTTAGAACAAAACTTTAATTAGAAAAATATATAGAAAAGGATAACAGTTCTTAACCACTATCTATCATCTATCTATCTACCGCTGTGGGTAGAAAGGAATGATCCACACCGAGACGGGTTCAGAACAGGAGTGGACGTTTATTCAGGGGTGCATGGGACTTTTATAAGGTCGGGATGAAGGGTTCTGGAACTTGGGAGGAGTTAGGGACGGAGCGCGACAAGAAAGGGAAAGGGAAGGAGGGGTTTCAACGAATAAGGGAGAACTGGGGGTGGTCAACCTTATATGGTAGTGCTGCACTGCACCACCGGCTGACCAATGGGGTTTTAGGGATACAGGAACCAATTAGGGTCCGGTAACTATGGCTTAACTAGCCAATCAGAACAATTGAAGATACAGAAGTAATGAAGTTGTAATAATTACATTGGTATTCCTAACTACATTATATGCTATAAAAACTTTTTGAAAAACAGCAACCTCGTGGCATGGGGTGATCAGCAGTTTGTCAGCGTGCATTCAGGTCCGGGACAGTTCCATCCACTCCTAAAATGAATCTTCTTTTGAGTTCGGGTTCGTCGGCTGGTTTTTCCATTCTCCTACAAGTAGTTCCCCCACATCTATCTATCTATCTATCTATCTATCTATGCCCAGGCAAAGGACCAAACAGTTTGCAATGAACCCTTTGAACGAAGCCAGTTTTCTGCTCCCCTATGGGTGCAATTATATTTATGGACAGCAGGTGGCGATGTCGCTCCTCGGCCAACTGCAGGTCCTCATTTGCCGTTGCTGGGCAGACACGCCTGTGGAGACTGATGGAAGATGCAGCAGTCCCAAACTCGGTTCCTTCAGGACCGATGGGCAGAGGGACGACGGGGGAGGGGGGGGTCCCTCTCCGTGGTGCAGAGCAGGTGCATTCCCATCCTTTGCTCGACAGAAGAGGCGTTGAGCTGGGGCAGGAGGGCAGAAGCAGCAGCAGCTTCCCTACCGGTGTTGGCACCGTCCAGAAAAAAAAAAAGTCCGTCCCAATGAAACAAGGATAGACCCCAGAAATGGTTAACCGGATCGGTAGAAACTGTTCAGCACTTGCCTTGCCTGAGTTTTATCAGAGAACATAGAGTTGTGTTCTGTTCAAACCACTGGACCTGATCTTAGAGACTCCATACAAATAACTTAGTGTTGTAAATCAAGACAATGTAGACATTTGAATAGAGCAAAATGGCCTTAAGCCAGTAGTTTTTGTAAGCTTCAGTGACTAGGTCATGAACAATGAAGGCTGAAGAGGTCAAGGTGAAGAAGAGGAGCTAAAGACCCCTAGAGTAAGGCCGAAGACCGGAAATGACCACCTAATCCTGATGCCAAAAGAAGATTCTGGAAGGCTCCACCCAGACTCCACCTAGTCTTCGCCTAATCATTAATATGTATAATCAGATGTCGTAATCTTATTACTAATGTAAAATTGTATGTTGTAATCATGTAGTGTAATGTATAAAATGGCTCATTTTGTACTGTTGATTTGAAGCTAGTTTGTCCTGCATGAGCTGTCTAGCTTTCCAGTGCTGCTTGAATAAATACCTTTGCTGCTAAAAGCAGTTCCTTTAATACTGAGGTTTTTCGGCATCACCAAATCCAAGACACTGGGGGAAGGGGGGGTGAAGCAAAGCCAAAAAAAAAAACCCCAAGAGCCGCTCCCTCCCGGAGGCTACCTCCATACTCCCACCCCTCGAAGCCCGGGAGAAAAGAAAAAAGAAGTCTCCACCTGGCCATTACATCGGAAAACAAGTATTCATTGTCCCGTTTGTTAGCTACCAGCAGGACGTTGGGTGTTAGCTCCGAGCTCTGGAAGGAATTCCATAGTGAGATTCCGAAACTAGTCAAACAACATAGTCAAAACAAGATAGAAGACCCGGAACCCTTGGAGGCGCTCCAACGGGGCAGTTATGAGGGTGGTACCAGGGGCAAAAGGTTTGTGGGTTGGATGTACCCATTAGATATGATAATTAAGTAGTGTTATAAATTTGTAAGAACCCTATACTGGATGTGCGCCTATGTACTCTGTGCACCCGAAAACTTTCATTAAAGAACTGCTCTCTACTTTCCCTATACTAATATTACCTTGAAAGCTTTTTCCTTAATTTTAGTTATCGCTCCTTGGTTCTCCAGTCAATGAATTAGCTTTTGGATGGAAATTGCAGTGTCTTGGTTGTTGCGATATTGCCGTCGGTGCACTGTTCAGGTAGCAATTGGCACTTGGTCTTCAACTTGCAGCAATCCCACGATTAAGGGATTTTCTGAGAGGCCAGGCAGTGTAGATAATTGTTTGATCTCCTCTGTATTCACAGCAGCTACACCAAAAGCCCATCAATACCCCTTTGGGTCCTTGAAGTACCCTCTCCCGAAGTAGTCAATGCCAAGGATACAAGAGGCCTCTGGGCCAGTCACAATGGGGTGCTTTTTCCACTTGTCCCGTTAAACTCACCTCAGCCTCTAATACAGAAAACTTCTGCCATCCCCCTGTCACTCCAGAGTTCCAGATGGGTTATGCATTCCTGTGTCTTGATGGCATCAGTGTGCACTGTGTACCAGGATCTACTAAAGCTCTATACCTCTGTGGATCCAACGTGCCAGGCCATCGAATCCACACCAGTATGCCTGGTCATCCCTTTCCTCCTCCTTGCCGAAGGCAGGAACCCTCTATTCCTGTTCCTGGTCAGAGTATTCACTGTTTGACCTTTGCAATGCCAGACCAGAATTCCCCTCACCAGGATCAAAGGATGTGATTTCAGTTCTTCTATGTCTGGGGCATTACTGATTACTTTCTTGTGTCTCTGCAGCAAGTACACTCAGCCGTCTTGGGTGACCCCTTCTTAACAGCTCTCTTCCCTCTCAGTTCACATACATGGGCTTTCAGCTTAAAGGTGGGTTCACCATCCCACTTCCTCATGTCTTTGCCCCATGTCACACAGAAAGAACCAGAGTTCGCCATGTGGCCTGTGCTTGGGGCTTCCTTTCCCTCTGACCGGGGCAGGAGAGGACTGGTTTCTTGGGCTGTCCCTAAGAGCTGAGGTGCTGGCCTGAGGGGATGCAGAAGTACCCAGAGTTTCTTCTACATTTCAGAGTGAGGAGGATGCCGTCTCTACAGCTGGTGTATCCATTTGTGGGTAATATAATGCTACCAAACTGTTGGAATATGATGCAGGGGCACTTTGAACCACCTTCCTCCATATGGCCATTGTGCAAGGGACATCCTCTGGATCTTTAGGGATGTCATCACTTTTTAGATCACTATAGATGACTTCCAGCACTGCTAATTCTCTCAGGTACTGCATACCTTTGTCTGCAGTGGTCCGCTTTCCTGGAGAGTTCACAAGATTGTCCTTAAATGGATATCTTGCCCTCACACTTGAGAGGAACCATCTCCAGAGACTGAAAATTGCTGCTTCTTTTCCAGTTCCTCTTTCAATTTCCTGATCTCTAGCAAGGGATCCCAGCTGTTGGACTTCATGACCTTCTACTTGCTGACTATCAGCCCCATTATCCCAGCATTGAAGCAGCCAGGCAGAAATCTGCTCACCTGGATGGCAGCTGGAATCTTTTCGCAAATCTAGAAATTCTGATGACGTCAGGGACCAGGTAACTTCAGTTTGCTGTTTGATTTGTCTCATTCCTCTCAATTTCTTTATTGAAGAACCGGCTCCTTCATCTGCCCCCTCCTCTCCTGAATCTCCTTCTTCCCGTTCTTCTTCCTCCCTTTCTAATCGATGATATGGACCTGTAGCACGCCTTATCTATTTTTTCTTTTTCACTACTGGGGCAATTACTATAGTTGTTGTGGCTTGAATCCCTATCTCATCCATAGTGTCCTCCAATGCAGTTTGGGTCCCTGCCTCCACTACAGTCCTCTGAGAGCACTGAACCATGGCTCAATAGGCACAGGCCAGGCCCCAGTACAGAGCAAGAAGCTCCTGGTTTTCATTTGGGTAGGCAAGGCACCCTTCTGTCAGGTGACACGTCAGTTTGCCAGGATTGATTACCTGTTCAGGTGTAAAGTCTCAGGCAATGGGAGGTGATAAATGCCCTAGGAACCTGCCCAAATCCTTCCACCCACCCTGCCACCCAGGAACTGGACGCATCGGGGCACATTTCAATATATCCCCACCTAAAGTTTGTTTTCTCTTACACCAGGATAACACCAGATTCCACCAACTCTGTAGTGTGCCAACAGGATTAGTTAATATTATTAACAGTATTAAGCAGCTTACATAAGGAGGAGCAAAGACCATGGGAGACTGCATTATAAAACCATTCACATCAGTCTTGGGCAGGGAGAGGAGGGTGTATTCCCTCATTGTCCCCAGAAGATGCTGCTCCAGCATGACAAGGCTGTCAGCGTAAGGGCAAAGCACAGAGCCATTGTTTATATTAGTGTGTTCCCAAACTCAGCAAAATAAAGAGATAAGCAGTGCAGCTGGCAAACTCCATGTCCCACACAGGAGCTTTGCTACTTGATGACTACTATTCCTATAGCAAGCAATATATATATAACTGTAGCAGGCCAGCATGAGAACAAGAAAGAAGAAAAACAAGGTGACCTGGGAAATGTCAAGATGACCTTGTATTATTTTATCTAAAGCCTTGATTTACTGGCCAGGGATGGAACTAAGCTCTCTGTGTGCAATTCGCAATGCGTGGGGTGCGAATGGATAACTTGAAACTCTAAAGGTCTGTGTGGCGGCCACCCTGAATGTGTATGCGTGGATGTGTGACCTACAGCTGTATACTGCCTTGTTTGCTTAACCACTCCCAGCTGAAGGCCGATGGTATATAAACCCTGGATCATTAGCAATAAAGTGATTTCTGTCAATCACGAGCAGGAGTCTGTGCCTTCATTCTGCCACAATAACTGCCTTTGTCTTGTCCCTGTTCGGGTGCCAGAAACACTGTAGTGGGTTGACCTTGGGTGGATGCCAGGTTCCCACCAAACCACTCTATCACTCCCCTTCCCAGCTGGACAGGGGAGAGAGAATAAGATGAAAAATGACTTGTAGGTTGAGATAAGGCAGTTTACTAAAGCAAAAGTGAGAAGTGCACAAGCAAAGAGGAAAGTAACAAGTTTTATTCTCAATTTCCCATTAGCAAGTGATGTCCGGCCACTTCCCAGGAAGCAGGGCTTTAGCATGCGGAACGGTTGCTGAACAGGCAAACATTGTAACCAACGAATGCCCTCCTTCTTGCTCCTTTACTTAGCTTTTATATCTGAGCTGATGTCATGTGGTCTGGAATATCCCTTTGCTTAGTTTGAGTCAGCTGGCCTGATTGTGCTGACGCCGCAGGGTCTTTTGATTTTGATTTTTTGATTCTTTTAATTTTATAGATATTAGAAATTATTATAGATCTA
>JAXCLP010000085.1:2098624-2108706 GCA_035584035.1 Lepidocolaptes lacrymiger
ATGGAAAACATTATTCTGGGAGGTATTGAAAAACATCTGGAGGACAACGCAGTCCTCAGTCACAGGCAGCACAACTTCATGAGGGGAAAGTCCTGCTTGTCAAACCTGATTTCCTTCTATGACAGGGTAACCTGCCTAGTTGATCTAGGCAAGCTGGTAGATATAATATTTTTGGACTTCTGCAAAGCTTTTGATACTGTCTCTTATAGTATCCTTCTGGACAAAATGTCCAGCATACATATGAATAACCATGTTAAGTGATGGGTGAGCAACTGGCTCACAGGTCAGTGTTCCAACCCACTTAGGTACAGAGAGGCAAAGTGTACCTCTATCCATAAATGCAGGGAGGAATTGAGTTCAAATATACCCAAAAGAGAGATTAAGACACAAACGAGGTCAAATGTTGGGATCCAAAATGGTAATTCAACTTTATTAACACTAAGAAAGACAGAGAGAGAAAGAAGGAAAAATAGGGAAAAGTGGGAAAAGCTAAGAGTAATTGCAAGAAGCACAGGAAAGGGGTTTACCACCACCATGAACTCAGGGTTGGATTTCATCCTTGGGGATGGGGGGTGTCTTCATTAGGTCATTCTCCACTGTTTTGTCTCTGTGGCATGAGTGGAGTTCTTGCAGAGTGTGTCAGCCTCGTGACATGTCCTGGGTCCAGCTGGGCTGGTTGTGGTGCTGAGCAGTCAGTGCCACAGCACGGCTCATGTGCTGACAACGGCATGTGTGCTTGCACTGTATACTGGGCAGTGTGTGGGGGGGCAGGGTTTCCCACCTTACTCCACATGAGGTGGTCTCAACCTCTTCCCAGTTCAGCAAGTTTACAATCTCCTTGGAATGTGGGGGAATTCTCACAGCGGGTCCTTGAGTTTGGGGAAGCCCTGCAGCAGCTCTGCGGCATGTGTGGGGGTCAGGGTTTCGCACCTTCAATCATGTCCCCCAGATCCCACTGTGCGTCTTTGATCTTTCCCCTCGGGTGCACTTCTGGCACTTGCTTACATAGGGTCAGAGGTGACGTGCCTTACAGCAGGTGGTAGCTACGCAGCATCAGCATGTCCAACACTCACCGCACGTGGAGGTGCTGTCATCCCCTGGCTCACAGTTATTTGTGCAGTCAAAACAATTTGCTTTTTGGAGTTTGAACAAAGACAAACAGAGGACAATAGCAGAGCATGTACTGCTTCTACCAGTTCTTTACATTTCACCCCGTGATTTGACATTGCCTTGGGGAACATCAATGTAGTCTTCCATGGTGGTGGTACAAGCATAGCGAATAGAGGTGGAAAGCAAAATAAGCAAGCACCTTATCATGCATTTAACTAGGCCAATGCTAACAATTAAGAACAAATCCAACGACAATTACTATTCCAGTTTGTGCCAACCATTTTCCCCATCCTGTGAGCCCTAAAGACTCTAGTATGGTGACCCATGATCCATCAAGCAATTCTTGTGGTTGCATGGTGTAAAATAAATCTTTAATGTGGTCACTTATTTCTTTCATCTGAGCTTGTGACTCCTCAATGGAGGACAAAGCATTATGAATGGTTACACAGCATTAAGTTTCAGATAAATGTAACATCCCACATACTCCTTGTTCGTTCAATAATATCATATCTAGGGCTAACCTATTTTGTGAGGTCATTTTAGTAGTTTGCTGGACTTGGATGTTTGCTTCTCCAAATGCGTGTTGTGTCCAATTACTCAATAAACATAATTGCCAGGTAATGTCTTCTAATATTAATTGGTGTCTTTTTAAGATAACATAGGGGGTAAAATAGTTTCCAAGAAACAAAGAGATGGTTTGTCCTTTGGTATAAAAATTTGGAATTATGATCCCTTTAATTGCCCATTCTGGTCTTATTGCTGCCTCTGAAGCGGGAACACTGTGATAGTGGCATCCCTTGGACACTAGTGAAAGTAAAGACATTTGGGGCAAAGGGAGGGAATTCCAACTCCACACTTTATTCCAGCATGCTGTTCTAATGCTAAATGTGAATAAAATTTCCCATTAGAGCACCCTCAGGCCATCCCTAGAGGAGCCATATACTTTGCAGTTTTGCAATCAATTGTATCTGTAGAATTAAGGATGGTGACTTTTGTTTCAGTATTTATTGGAGTGTCTTGTATTGGACAATGAGTAATGGGAATTCTGCGTTGGTTAACAAGATGTAGGTAGGTGGTATTACAGCCCTCATCTTGATTTCTCCAGCCTTTTGAGGGATGCCCAATATGTGGGTAGGTACATTGGAGAGGTTGCATTGGTCATATTGAAGATAAAGGATAAATTCAATGGTAACATAAAAAATCACTAACTTTGTTCAACAGATTCTGGTACAGCAACACATATACCTTGATCGGTATGGTTCCATATTTTGACAAACCCTTTGATTAATTCCCAGGCGAGGTTCTGATGTATCTCACCTCCAGCGGTCTGCTTTGCTGAGCACATGCACAATGCAAATAACCATATAAGCATAATCAATACATTATAACTATAGTTACCAACAGGCATAATATTAGAACGGGGAGCCATAGTCCAAAACAGAAGTTTTTCACTTGCAGCTCCAGGCATTTTCCATATTAAACAGTTACCTGTAAAAGGAAAGAAAATATCTGCTCAGACCCTTCTAGGGCTGATATTAAAATGTAGGGGTAATTCATCAAGCACTTATTTTATGTTCTTTGCCATAAGTGTCTTTTGCTTTCCAAGTGTACATATTTAAGGGAGCAGTGAGTACCATAGGTACAGATCCTATGGTAGGCAGTTCCACTAATATGGGTTGTTCTGGGAAAAAAGAAGGCTGTTGGTTATTTTCAGATTTTGATGTTGTTGATATTAAAGAGGGAGGCTGTGGGTAAAAGGCTGTGAGTCTAGAATATCCATTTACTCCCCATCAGTCATTCACCCCTTTTACAGCATCCCATAATCATCCAGTCTAATTTGAATTTTGGGGCTTGTCTTAGTTCAGGGGAGAACTAAGATATCTATGTTGGCTGAGAGAGAAGAAGGAAAGGCCTTCTTCCCCCAAGAAGGCCAGCCAAAAAAACCCAACAGAAATAGCCCCTCTCCTTTAGATTTAGAACAGAACTTTAATTAGAAAAATATATAGGAAAAGGATAACAGTTCTTAACCACAGTATATCTATATATATGTCCAGAAAAGGACCAAACAAAACAGTTTGTAATAAACCCTTTGAACGAAGAAGAAAAAACAAAAAATTCAATGTTCTCTTACTCTAAAAACGGTGCGATTATATTTATGGACAGCAGGTGGCGATGTCGCGCCTCGGCCGGCTAACCCCTCTCGCAGGCAGCCCCTCTCGTGGCTGGCCGATCAGAGAATGACCACAGCCACCGAAATGGCAGGCACAGCAACCCGGCTCAGTTCCTGTGGAATCTATGGAGAAGTGGCAGGGACCCCGTCTTCACAGTGCAGAAAAGCAGGTGTGTTCTCTTCCTCACAGCAGCTCCCGCAGTGTGTGCAACCCCCACAGGCAAACGGTCGAGTTAGAGAGAGAGAGACACACAGTCCCAGTTCTCCCATGGTGCCGGATGGGTGTGTTCCTGTCCTCGCTCCCTCCATGGAGCTGTCTTCCCTCCCCCTCCCAGTCTGGGGGAGACCAGAACAAAAGGTTCTGGCCTAAGTCATTACATCAGGATATGAATATTCATTAGTTCCTTTTCTTAACCATCTTCACAGGAGTTGAGTGTTGGCTCCAAGCTATAACAGGGCTTTAAAAATCTCTTAAGCAGGCCATTTGTTCTCTTGACTATGCCATTAGCTTGCAGATAATAGGGTGTGTGGAATACCCACTGAACTCCTTCTTTGTCCCAATCTTGGACTACAGTGGCTGTGAAATGTGACCCATTGTCTGAATTGACACAGGTTTTGGGAAGAAACTGAACCATGCTTTAAGAGTTTGTACCAGTCCTGATCTAACCTCCACCCCTACCAATACATATTGCTTTCCCTTGGATTTCTGAAAAGGTCCAATATAGTCCACCTGCCATGTGTCCCACAGTCTCTTCCTGTCTCTTATGTGCAAGGGAGGTTTCTCTAGGGGGTGAAGCTCTAGTCAGACTCGACTCTATTCACATGCAGATACACAGGTATGACACATCTCACGAGTTATTTGCTATTCTCTACTTACTGCTTCTTTATATAGATCTTGTGCCCCTGTATGCT
Organism: Lepidocolaptes lacrymiger; assembly: GCA_035584035.1. Classification (NCBI taxonomy): domain Eukaryota; kingdom Metazoa; phylum Chordata; class Aves; order Passeriformes; family Dendrocolaptidae; genus Lepidocolaptes; species Lepidocolaptes lacrymiger. The sequence goes on from JAXCLP010000085.1 coordinate 2,102,817, forward strand.
GTTGTTTTGAGTGCAATCACTCTAATAATTGGTCCCAGTTTTCTGCTGGAGTTTTTACATCTACTGGGACTAGTCTGGTCAGTGCATATGCTTTGTTATTACAGTAACTAGTTGAGGTTCCATCATCTTGGTGAGAGGCTACTCATCTTACCAGAAAATTCCCTTTTCTCGCTATAGTAAGAATTTTCTGACATTTTTCTTTTTGCCAAACAGGGACTCTATTTACTTCCCAATCATTTTTATTCCATGAGGGGAGCCACTCACTGCCTCCCTTGAACATGGCAAAAGAATCAGTATAAATACATATGGAGTCAGAGGTTTCAGATTCATGGTTAAAAACATTCCAAACTGCTACCAGTTCTCCCACTTGTGCACTACCTTCCCCATCCATTATTATGCTATCTCCTGTATTTACTTGCAAAGCTACAGCAAGATATTTCCAAACTTTACCTCCCTGCTTTGCTGATGCATCAGTAAACAACGCATTCTGCATTTGTTCTGAATACGGGGGAGCAACCTGAATCACAGAAGGTGGAGAATCAGTTGTGTTGTTCAAAGTTACCTCTTCTTGCAAGGGAAGGTTTTTGGGAGCTCCTTTAGTTACTTGAAAGATGGTACAATAATGTTCAATTTGGGCATACCATTTTTGAACAGAAGCTCTTTGGGCCACCTTGTTAGGGGATGGAGTACCTGACAAAATTGGTTTGATGACTTTAAAAGGTCCTCTTAAAATCAGGGATTGTTGGCAGACAGTTCTTTCTGCTTCCCGAAGGGTGAGACTGACCACAAACAAATCCTTTTTTCCAAGTGGAGTACTGTTTTTCTGCATCTTTAAAACTTCAAGAAAAAAATCCAATGGATTGGGTAGGACCATTAGGTCCTCACTGCCATAAATGTATGGACAGTCCCGAACTGGCAAATCCCTACTCAATTTATACAGGATCAGTAGGGTGTACAGGGACTAATGATTAGTGTGTGTTGGCCTCTGAAATTAGAAGTTGTAGGGCCTCATCTTGGAGGGGGATTCAATCCCCCTTTGCCCTTTTCTTCAACAAATCATATAAGGTCCTTGCAATTATTGAAAAGTTGGAGATGTGTTTCCTCCAAAAAACCAGAAAGCCTAAAGCATGCTGCAGATCTTTCTTATCCTCAAGCATTTTAATTTGGTCTAGGGAAGTGAGGGTGTCCGGGGGAATACAGACCATTCCTCTCCTCCACCATATTCCCAGGAATTTTACTTCTTGCAAAGGGCATTGTACTTTTTCAGGAGGAATTTGTAAGTCCAAGGACTCTAGATATTTAATAATGTCTGTTTGGGTTGACTGTAGGGGTGCAATTTCATCTCCTGCTACCAAAACGTCATCAGTGTATTGGTATACTTTTAGTCCCAGTGCAGGAGGAACGAGTGACAATTCTTGTGCCAGTGCATGATGTGCTAGAGTGGGTGAATGCCTAAATCCTTGTGGGAGGTGGGTAAAAGTGTACTGCTGGCCTTCCCACGCAAAAGCAAAATGCTCCTGACCTTGGCCCTGCAGGGGAACCATAAAAAACATGTCTTTAGCATCAATAGTGGCCATGATTTGGTGGGTTTGTTCTTGTATGGGAGCTATTAGTTCAGCAATGTTTGGGACTGCTGCAGTAAGGGGCCCTGTGTTTGCATTAAGGTGTAGGTAGTCCACAAATAATCTCCAATTGCCATTTGGCTTGTGAACTGGCCACACAGAAGCATTGTAAGGGGAATGTGTTGTAATCACTATTCCTCTTTCTTTTAAATCTCTAATAACTGGGACGATTCCTTCTCTGGCTCCCAAGGGTACGGAGTAAGGTTTGCCATTGGTTACTAGGGAGCGAGGAAGAGCAGGGGCAAAACCTAACAGACACAAATGCTGGGTTTCCTTCCCAAAAGCCTATATTTTTCCTTCTGTGTCAGTCTAAGACCTTCCCTGTAGGAGGTCTAGCCTCAGTAAATTTGTAGGAATTTTCCCCAAAGCCATTAGGGCTTTAATTGCTCTCTCCTCTCCCAGCAACCAACATCTTACCTTTGCTGTCATCTGAGATTGAGTGTATCCAAAAGCATCCACAACAAATACACCTTTATGTGAGAGAATGATTCCACACAAAGAGGCGTCTTCATTTGAGCTGCAGTGCCTACTAAAAAGGTTACAGGAATTTTGTGGGGACCAATAGGGCACATTATTAATAAGTACCCTTTGGAATTTTTGGTAAGCTGCCTAATATAAAGCCACCCTTCACCCCCCTGCTTATCTACTGGGGATGAAGGAAGGTGTTTCCCACCATCTCCCCTTTCTGTGATCCCTCTGGGGGAGGGGCTGTAGCAGGGACAAGAGCTTTTATTGATCTCTCTTTTGCTGGCCATTCTTTAATTAATACCTCTAATTTATTAGTGGGTTGGTCATCCACTAGGGTCTTTGGGATGTCTTTTTGTAAACCCAAAATCCAAATATGAGAAGTAGAAAAACCGGGTTTATTACAAGCAAATAAACTGAATGAGAGTTACTAACTTAAAGCTCATTTTTGTTTCTGATTGTTACTAACCTATAGGCGTTTCGCAGAAGTTGTAAGGCATCCAGTCCAGTTTTGGAATGCATGCCAGGGATTAAGTGTTCAGGAAAAGGGCAGTTACATATTAACTAAGAATATAGCTGATGCAACCTCATGCCATGTGGCCGACCATGCAGCCAGATGGAGGCTGACATATTGCCTGAAACTCCACCCCTGGATGGGGGGGGGACGGGGGGGACACAGAAGAATCAATCCGAGAAGAAGAAACCAACCTCCCCCATTGTAAAATGGGGTTGGACCTTAAAAAGGTTTAAAAGCAGGGTTTTTGAATCAGAAGGTGTGCTCCTGGGGATCCTGTGTGACTTGGACACCCAACACGTGTTGTAACCAAATTTTTCTTTTCGTTATATTCCTTTTGTTTCACAGACTTTTGGGTTTTTTTTCTAAATTTAATAAAAACAATTTTTCTAACACAAAGGTCATTTCTTTTTCCCCTATATTCTTCTCTTGTATTAGCTTGTCCTCTTTGCCCAGGGGAGAACATTACTTTTCAGAGTCTTATTGGGGGCATAGGTGTTCTGCATTCTGTGCATCAAATTGATTTGGGATCATTTTTATTTGAAGGTATTAGACCATATTTTCTTCCATGATTAATTAACTCTTGTGTCACCTCCCCCCAGGTCCAAATTTTACGTTTTCCACAGTTATGATTGGGGGTTACAGCCTCCTCCAAGGTGGCTACAACTCTTTCCCCTTTTGTGAGATTGCCTATTTGTCCTTTTAGCTGGATGCTCATGGGTTTTCAAAGATTCAGGGAGACCTCTAATGGGGGGAGTAATTCTTTTGGCGTCTATGGACATCATCATAGGGGATTCATGTTGTGATTTTAACTCTCAATCATGCATCATTTTGTAAACAGGTGACTTTTTGTATGCTTTCCACAATTTGGTCTACAGTCTCCACTATTGCCAGGGGATCTCCCCTTTCCAGGGGATGAAGTCTGCCCACCCAATAAGCTGCTTTCTGGGTAAGAGACCAGGGAGCACGGCTGTCTCCTCTGATTAGGAAGACCCCCAGTCCTCAGTATCCATTGGCTTCTATCTCTGATAATAAAGTTTGGTCACTCCCAGTAAGAGACATTCTCCAAACATAGTCTCAGATTCTTTAGGGGTTTGGCTATATTCCATTTCTAATTTAGCCAATTCAGTAGCTGTATACAGGATTTCTTTTTGTGGTTATTTGAGGTGTATCATCTTCCAAACCCTCATATGTGTATTCTGTTTTAATCAGGGGATGTAGCGAGACTTGCAACTTCTCAAGTTGGTTATGCAAAGATTCTAAGTCAGAGGGGGGTAAGTTGTTGCTTGTTTAGGTAGCCCCAGTTCTGACTCATTATCCCTTCTCTCATTAAACTTGCATGCAACTCCTCCTGGAGTACACAGGCATTAGTCCTCTCATTTTTCAGTTCCTCCTGGAGGATGTGGGCGGTAGCCATCTCCTCCTCCAGCTGCAACTCTGAGGCTTTAATTAGATCTAGCCAGTTGCTCACCCATGACATGTTTATCCAGCTATGTGCTAGATATTTGTCCAGAAGGATGCTATGAGACACAGTATTGAAGGCTTTACTCAAATCCAAAAGGATGGCATCAACTGGCTTCCCTTGATCAACTCTAGGTGGGTTACCTTGTTGTAAAAGGAATTTAAATTTGACAAGCACAACTTTCCACTCATGAATCCAATGAGGGTTCATGAGAGTCATTGCCTGTCCTTCAGGTGTTTTTCAGCAACTCCCACAATAAGTTTCTCCATAATTTTACCAGGCAGGCACTGGAATGAGACTGACAGACCTGTAGTTTCCAAGGTCATCCTTCTTGCTCTTCTTGAAAGTTTGGACAACATTTGCCAGCTTCCAGTTGACTGGGACCTCTCTAGATTCCTAGGACTGTTCAAAAATCACTGAGAGGCCTCATGATTATATCAACCAGCTCTTTGAGTATTCTTAGATGAATCCCATCACAGGGATATAGATTTATAGGGATCCAGACAGAGCAGCAAATCCTGCATAGGTTCTGGGTAGACTGGGAGTTTATCATTCTCACAGCCATGGTCCTCCAGCTCAGGTCACTGGGACCCCCAGAGCCCATCATCAGTGTCAAAGGCTGAAGCAAAGAAAGCATTAAACATCTCTGCCTTGTCTATGTCCTTGTTTGTGAGCAATGGGACAATGTTATTTCTACTCTGCCTTTTGCTATAAACATGTTTGACAAGTTCTTTTTATTGTCCCCCACAGTACTGACCAGCTTCAACTCCAATTGAGCTTTGGCCGCACAAGTTTTCTCCCTACAGTGGCAAGCAGCATCTCTATAGTCCTCTCATGTCACCCAACCCTGCTTCCACTGGCCATACACCCTCCTTTTTTGCCTTAGCTCCAGAAGATTCCTGATCAGTCAAGCCAGCCTTCTGCCTTGCCTGCTTGACTTCCAACATTTTGGAATTGCCTGCTCTTGTGCCCTTAGGAGATGGTACTTGAAAAGTGACCAGCACTGATGGACCTCAGCCGCTTCAAAAGCATTTTACCAGGGGATCTTTCTTAGTTCCCTGAGCAGCCTGAAGTTCTCTTTCCCCATATCCAGAATTGAAGTTTTCCTGGCACTTTTCCTTCTGTAACCAGAGATTTTAAACTTGACTGCTTCATGGTCGCTCTGGACAAGATGACCACCAATCACCACTTTGCTTACAAGACCATCTCTGTTGCAAAGCAGCAAATCAAGGAGGGCTACTTTCCAAGTCAGCTCCCTTAGTACCTGTACCACGTAGTTATCATCCAAGTACTTTAAGAATCTTCTGGACCTGTTTGTACCAGATGTGTGGTATTCCCAGTAAACACTGAAATCCCCCATAAGGACAAGGGTGGTTGATTTAGAGGTGTCCCTCAGTTCTGTAAAGAATAATTCATGGGTGTCATCAGCCTGGCTGGGTGGCCTATAGTAGACTCCCACGATGACATCCTCATTATTTGTGTATTTGGTTTGTGTGGCAAGGTTCTGGTAGTAGGTGGGGAGGAAGGCTATAGGGGTGGCTTCTCTGAGAAGCTGCTAGAAGCTTCTCCCATGTTTGACAAAGCCAATGCCAGCTGGCTCTAAGACAGACCCACCACTGGCCAAGGCCGAGCCAATCAGAGATGGTACTAACACCTCTGTGATAACATATTTAAGAAGGAAAAAAGTTATTGTGCAGATGTAATTGCACCCTATGGAGAGAGGAGCCCACACTAGAACAGGTTTACTGGTAGGACTTGTGACCCCATAGGGAACCCACACTGGAGCAGACTGTTCCTGAAGGACTGCACCCTGCAGAAAGGGACCCA
>JAXCLP010000085.1:2130265-2143048 GCA_035584035.1 Lepidocolaptes lacrymiger
CTCATTTTTCTTTAATTTTACTTTAATAAAGTTTAATATTCCAAATTTTCAAGATTATGGTCTTTTGCCTATAACAATGGTATGTCTCAATCATTTAAAGTTGAAAAGTTCAAAAACTAGCTGGCATTGCTTCAATGAAAGAAGCCTTTTCATACATGTTTGCCAGTTGGTGGTCCATTCAGAACTCAGTTAGGACACAAAGAATACATGACAAAGTATTTATATGAAAATATATTCTGCCATTAACTTAGAAGTCAAGCAAAAAAATAGAACAGTTCTTGCAACACAGTCTTATGTTCTTTCCCATGCATGGTAGCTCCACACACCATGCATTAATCTGCACCAATAGCATAAAAATCAGCTTAATACTGGATTAAACTTTCTTTATTATATCTACAGAACTTCAGCTATTAAACCACAATTGATACGATTAGAATCTTAAATCACTGCAGAGTTTTCCCTCCATGTGATCTGTCAGTTTCTGTCTAACCTGGAGTAAACTGAAACTATTGCAGAAAAGCCAAATTTATCAGAACACAGTAATTCAAGACCATTGTTGCACACTGCTCAGACAACAACAATTTTGTCGGTAGCTATTTTATCGGGTTTCTTGCTATGATCACTACTCTAAGAAAACAAAGAGAATATCAGTGATCAAAGGAGTAAACTAGATGTATCAGAGAATACTTGGGAGAAATCCTGCCTTTTCCTCATACAGCATCCTGACCAGTAAATAGATGTATCAAATTGATTTTATAACCCATAGGATCCCTCTATGGTGGTGAATAGCTGGATCCAGTAAGAAGATGTTCTTGTCCAAAGGCCATAAAGCAGCAGTTACAACCACACCATCATGGAAACTCTCCTTATGGTGCAGCTCCTTTACAGTTTCAAATAGCATCACCAGTAGATACCAAAGTCTTTAAGGATCTGAGCAATAATAGTGACTCAAAGCTGAGAGCCCTAAATAGCATACTACATCTCTTCCATTAAAGAAATAGTTTTAAAAGATAAATGTCTTACAGAAAGAAAGCAAAAGCTGACTGCTGTGTAACAATCTTCACAACTTACCTAGAGCAGTATCAAGCTCCCCACCATCACTTGAGCAAACACTCAAAACTTGGACTGTGCCTTTAGATAACCTGTTCCTTTAGATTTTTTCCTCAACTTAAAAACCCCCAAAAACTAGAATGACAGCCTTAGAACCCACAAGACTATTCTCTGAACATGAGGCTTAAGTGCTATATGTCAAGCCTTTTAAAAGCTAAGGCAAAAGCATGCACTTTTTTGTACAGATTTTATTGCAATGCCCAGTTGCAATTGCAATTCCTAAACAAAAGTTATTTGTCTTAATCAAAATTTAGTCACAAGACCTTAAGCCTCAATATTTGCCCATATATTTCAATTTTCAGGTATGATACAAACTTCAGAGGCAACTAATCTTCCTAATTGCTACAAAGAAAATGTTATTTTTCTGTCCCAGCAAATTTAAGTGAATTTTCTGAGCTCTTCACTTGGGAACAGAGGTAAAAGTCTTCATGAATTTACAAAGCTGCCAGTCCTTTTTCAGGACAAATGACATTTAGAAATTTACTACCCAAGAACTGTTGATGATAACTGATGTCTATATTATTTGTGACCTTGGGTTATATAATTAGGATACTGAACAAATCTAAAGAACAAAATGCAATAAAAATTAAAACTAAAGGCTTGTAGGTCAGTAGATGCCTTATCTCTACAGTCATGTGATATCTGAAGTATGTTTGATTTTCATAAGAGATTGGAAATAAAATTTTGCTGGAGTTCTACATCAAAAAACATCTTAAGTATGTAAGGCAGTTTCCACTGGAATACTGATTCAGTGGGCTTGTGTAAGTGAAGACAGGTTAGAAAAGCAGTTAATATCTACATTGAGCTACCTTCTAATAGGAAGACTGCTTGTTTTCGAAAAATCTTCACCAGAGTACCATCCAATTCAATTTCCTGTAGCTTAGAAATGAGCTGCTCCTCATTTCGACAAACCTTCTCTTGTGCATACAAGCCATCTGGCATTATTCGTTGCTGTCCCAGCCCTATCAATGCTACTTCCACAGCCAGCATTAAATAAGATTCCCCTTCTTCTAAAAACTTGTGTGCAGGCAGGTGCTGGTATTCCAGAGATTTGCATTGCCCCATGTTCTCTGTAAAGGGCGACACAAAGAACAACACATCAGGAAATCATTAAAATCCATAATCTGCCTATAATGCCACATTTACAAATGCTTCCTCTGTCAATATTAATTTTTAAAAATTATTCAAATTACTAGTGCAATCTCAATATCCAATCTAAACTACCTGATCCAATTTCACATCGCAGAAATACACAAAACAATTAGGTTTAAAAAAACCCACTTGAGTAAAAATAAAAGTTTTCATTTTAAACTGCATGATTTGGAGAAAGGTAGTTTCTCCAGATTCATGTTAATAAGGCCAAAATTGGAAAATCTATTTCAATTTTTTTCCCCACCCATTTCTGTATCTCCTTAAAGCTTTGATGTTGTATAAATGGAAAGGGAAGGTGCTTATACACCTGCATAGATTTCAGTTGAAGCTATTAGGATTGTGCAAATACAGTAGGCCTGGGAACTCCACAACTTTAAAGCATTCTGTTTGTTAGAGCTCTCTTCACGCTTTTTTATTTGTTACAGTTGTATTTATGATAAAAACATGCATAATGTTTCTGACTTTTATTAACACTAGAAATGCTACTTTTAGTAAAGGTTACTTATAAATTCCACACAGACCAAGACATAAATTGCTTTAAAGAGTACTACTGATTCATTTGGCACTTCACCAATACACCATATGACAAAATGCTCTATCGACCTCTAGCAGCTTACAGTCTAGTTCGGGAACAAAAAGTTGCAATGTACAGATGTAAGGACATGGACAGTTGCAGCAAATGAGATGGCAAAATGCCTTTGGTAGATTGCATATGCGTGTGTAGGGGGAATTTACTTTTAACACACACTACTTTTGTTTCATGGGGTTGTTTTGGTTTTCTTCTAATTGCAAAGAATTCTTCCAGAACTGGTGAATATGGGATTAGAAGTTTATTAGGGAAAATCTAATTGAACAAAATGAGTTTTGAGGAAAAGCCCCAAGAAGATTGGGGATGTGCATATAAAGGATCTATAGGTAGAGGAATTAATCAAGTTTCTGACCATGCAGAAGGTGATAAGAAACTACCACAGAAGTGGAAAGAGACTGAGAATAAGGAATAAATCAGTTAAGCTCCTGGGAAGCAAATACTGAAATTAAAATGGGTGTATACATCCCGTCTTAAATCATGTATCAATACTACAATGCTACTTTCCAATTCTTAATCTTTATAGACCATGTATGTTATAAATTTTAAGTGTTTTGTCATCAGTTTGAAGTATTATGTACAGTTGTAGCTAAGAAGTCAAATAAGATCCTGGACTGCATAGGAGGAGCATCACCAACAGATGAGGGAAGTGATCTTTCCCCTCTGCTCAGCACTGGTGAGCCCACACCTGGAGTGCCATGTTCAGTACTGGGCTCCCCATGGACCTACTGGAGCAGATTCACTGAGGGACCACAAAGATGATTAAAGGACTGAACCATCTCCCATATAAGAGATTGAGATGGCTGGGATTGTTTAGCCTGGAAAAGAAAAGGCTCAGTAGGACCTTACCAAAATATATAAATATCTGATAGGAGAATGTAAAGAAAACAGAGCCATACTCTTCTCAGTGGTATCCTGTGACGGGACAAGAGGCAATGGGCACAAAGTAAAATACAGGAAATTCCATCTGAGCAAAAGAAAATACTTTTTTACTGTGAGGATGGTCAAACACTATAAGAGGTTGCCCAGCGAGGTTGTATGGTGTTCATTCTTGGGGCTATTCAAAACTCAACTGGACACAGTCCTGGGCAACCTGCTCTAGGTGACCCTGTTCTGATCAGAGTAGGTAGACTAGACTATCTCCAGAGGAGCCTTCCAACCTCAACAATTCTGTGATTTCCTGTAATTTCTCAAAAAGAGGACAGAGCAATGTATGTAAAAAGGGTTGCTGCTATAAAGTCTTATTTGGTTTTATTTCAAGCATAAAATATTGAATTGCCTTCAAGAATGACCAACTGGTAATTTTTGAAGGCTTTCATATAACTTATAACAAAAATTTACTTTAAACATTCTCTCTCCCTCATGTTTTCTTAAGGAATGGAAATGTGACTCCTTATACTATGAAGACACTGGTTTTCAAGTTAATTGGGAAAGGTAACATTGAAAAATGCCTCTGGTTACTGAAGACTTAGAGAAGATTGCTCCCTTTGCATGGCCTTACCTGTGAAGTCTAAGAATCCATGGAAGCTCTCATCATCCACCCTGCAGGCTTCAATCAGGCTACTGAAGAGGGTGCCAATTGGATCCAAAGGATGTCCCACCCAACCTTCAAGATTTGTTATTGAGGTTAGTCCTTTGTGGAGAAGTTCTGTGACAGAAAAGATGGAGGGAGGAGGGAGAGAAAGAGAGTTCATATTATCCCCTCAAAACAATTATAGAAGTAAAACTGATTAAAATGCTCTCAGCACAGAATTCAAAGTGTTTCCAGCAGCTTCTGCTTAGAAGAAGAAAATAGTATATATCACTGTGAATTTATTGTCCTTTGTGAATATGTTAAAAGAGGAAAAAAAGAAAATGGATGAAGGCCAAACATTTTGAGCACTAGCAAAGTACATTATGGGTCAAAAATTTCAACAGCAGTATCTTTTGAAATTTCTTACTTGATACCAGTAACTTCTGAAAATGTCTGCTGAAAAATTATAGCAAATACTTTTTTTGGGTAAAATAACCCCAACTGTTTCCTCACTTAAAAGATGCAGTACCATTTTCACATTTTAAATGAAGCTGATGGCACAGAAATAAATTAAAATATTCTGAAATGTTCTGTTTTAATAAATAAAATATGAACTTATTTCATCTAAATATTTATTGAAGTAATAAACTCATGATGACAGTTCCAAATAAAAAAAGATGAAAAAAAGGATATAATGTTTAAAGGGGTTATAAAAGAAAAAAATTGTCCTTTAAGTGGTTTTTTTTTTGTCATTCTTAAGTTTCAGTCAACAAATACCTCCATGGATACTTTATTTTGTAGCCCTCATTCATCAATCAGTTACAACATGAAAAAATTGTTTAGCACAATGAAATGAAGGAAGTGTGGCTGTGGTAAAAGAAGTGAGAGATTACTCAAATCCCTTTTTTAACTAAGAGTCTTATGGCAGTAGTTCCCCTTCAACTCCCAAGCTTTTTCTCCTAGACACATACACACAAACTGAACTACGAGAGATCAGGCACATTATCACAGAATATGCTGAGTTGGAAGGGACCCACAAGGATCATCGAGTCCAACCCTTAGCCCTGCACAGGATCATCCCCAAGAGTCACACCATGTGCCTGAGAGTATTGGCCAAATGCTCCTTGAACTCTGTCAGGCTTGGTGCTGTGACCACTTCCCTGGGGAGCCTGTTCCAGTGCTCAACCACCCTCTGGGTGAAAAACCTTTTTCTAATGTCCAACCTAAACCTCCCCTGACACAACTTCAGGTCATTCCCTCAGGTCCTGTCATTGGTCACCAGAAAGAAGAGATCAGTGCCTGCCCTTCCTCTTCCCCTTGTGAGGAAGTTGAAGACTGCAATGAGGTCTCCCCTCAGTCTCCTCTTCTCCAGGCTGAACAGACCAAGTGACCTCAGCCGCTCCTCATATGGCTTTCCCTCTAGACCCTTCACCATCTTCATTGCCCTCCTTGGGACGCTCTCTAATAGCTTAATGTCTTTCTTATATTGCAGAGAGCAAAACTGCACACAGTATTCAAGGTGAGGCCACACCTGTGCAGAGTGGAGGAGGGGAATCACCTCTCTTGACTGGCTGGCCAATGCTTTGCCTGATGCACCCCAGGAACACAGTTGGCCCTCCTGGCTGCCAGGGCACTGCTGACTCATGTCCAACTTGCCATGAACCAGGACCTCCAGCTCCCTTTCCACAGCACTGCTTTCCAGCATCTCATTCTCCAGTCTGTCCATACATCCAGGATTGCCCGATCCCAGGTGCAGAATCTGGCACTTGTCTTTGTTGAACTTCATATGGTTGGTGATTACCCAGTCCTCTAATTTGTCCAGGTCTCTCTGCACAGCCTCCCCGCCTTTGAGGGAATCAACAGCTCCAGCTTTGTGTTGTCTGCAAACTTGCTTAGTATCCCTTCCAGTCCTGCATCCCAGTCATTTATGAAGATGTTAAAGAGCACAGGGCCTAAGATGGAGCCCTGTGGAACCCCACTAGTGACAGGTCACCAGTCTGATGTCACCCCATTCACTATTACCCTCTGTGCTTGACCCCTGAGCCAATTGCTCACCCACTGTGTGATGTGTTTATCCAGCTGTGAGTTGGACAGCTTGTCCAGAAGGGTCCTGGGAGAGACACTATCAAAAGCTTTACTGAAATCCAAAAAGATTAAATCAACTGGCTTCTTTTGATCAACTAGATGGGCTACCTTGTTGTAAAAGGATATTAGATTTGACAAGCAGGAATTTCCTCTCATGAAGCTGTGCTGGCTGTGACTGATGACTGTGTTGTATTTCAGGTGTTTTTCAATATCTCCCAGAATAATCTTCTCCATAACTTTACCAGGCACTGAAATGAGACTGACAGGCCTGTAGTTTCCGGGATCCTCCTTCTTGAAAATCAGGATAACGTTTGCCAGCTTCCAGTCAGTTGGGACCTCTTTGGATTCCCAAGTGACCTTTTAAAAATTGTATACAAGCCATTACAGATGCTCTGTTTCTTTGCTTATTACACACTAACTTCTACCTACCTCTGTGCTCTTTTGTTCACAAAGTGTCATGTTTCTGAGTGATCATAAATATTATCACAAAGCTTTAAAAGCTTGCCTCTTGCCTATTTAAATGTGTGTAGTTACAAAGTGAAACACAGCCACACTTGAACTCAGTGTTCAGGACAATGGCTTTTTAAAGAATAAACTGATATGTAATATGAAAAACAAAGTAGTAAATAATTGTCTTACAAACAAATAGCATGTGCTAAAAATGACAGGCAGAAGCACATATTACCAAAAAGGATTAATATCAATGACTTTTCACTGACTCACTTATATTCCATTTCATCTATTATGTCTATTTATGAGCTTCACTTGTGTCATGCCAAACAAAGACTTCAGTCCTCCATTCATATAGATATTTAACTTTAAATCATGGAACTCGTTCCATAAATGTCAGATCAGTTACATGAATGAAAGTTAAGTAGAAGCATGTGCTGGTTGCTGGACTGAAACTGTAGCTGCAGAATTAATCTACTTATGGAGAAGATCAGCATATTTTGCACTATTAAAAGAATATTCTTTAAATTCCAAGCATAAGAGTGAAAAATACCCCAAAGCAGTAAATAACAACATAGAAATTGCAAACTTCATGTTAAGGAAAGATATATTACACAATAAAAAGGCTCAGAAAAATTCTCCCAAGTAATAATGCAAAGTGCTTTAAGTTTTGTTTAAATCTAGGATCCACAATAGTGCTCAAAATTTCTTCCTTGGGTATTGTGAAATGGAGGCACATAGGAACTGCCAACTAATTATTTTTTGCCAGTCAGATGTCTACCCTGTCTTCACTTCAATTTCTAAATGATCATTTCTGGGAAAACACCTGCACATACACCTAAAAAATTTACACATGTGACTACACACTGGTATTTTTGCCTACAATGCATGAAGATACACATAGTTAAGAGTAGCAACAAAGATCTAAAATAAAATTTGAATGAAAGGTGTTCTTGTAGTAGCTGAGAACGTAATTCCAATCTTTTCACATGCATTCTTTAACTACAAAGTCATCCCTTTCTTCTTCCACTACCTCTTCAAACCTATGACAAAGTTCAGTGAAGGATTATTTTTGCTAGAATGTTCCTTCAAAAAATAGGGGTGGTGTTTAGAGGAACACCACATAATATTTTATAAAGCCAGTGATTCAAAAATCTCATTTCCAGTGATGTGAATCCACTAAAGTTTTAAGCATCATAAGAGACTTTTGGAAGAAATTGCCAAATTTGAACAATTTCTGTAGTGCAGACTTTGCCTAGTCAACTTTAGGCTTCCACCTCAGAAACATATAGCTCTGCTATATTATACATCAGAGGAAAAAAATTATTTTAAATACCTGACATTCCAAAAGCAAATATCTGTTTAAAAGCCCATAAATTACACAGGATGAATATTTATACCATGTAACCAAAAACCCTGATTGGAATAAAGGCCTCATCATGTTAGACGTATTGCAGAAGGCAGAACAGAGCCCAGCATAAAAAAACCTCCAACATCCAGAATGTGGCATTACCACTATGATCATTTGGACTGAAGAGTTAAAGTCACCTCTTTTGCTTTAGTTTCAAAAGCAGTTTTCTCATGCCAAGTTCCAGTCCGGTGTTATTGTCACCTTGTCATGTCCTTTGCCCTTCTCTCTTCCCCGCATTTACCTTTCTTCTGAGCCTGGAACATTTCCAGCTGTTTCTGCTGCTGCCTTCTTAGTGTATTAACAATAGCTATTGCTAGCCTCAGTGCTTCTCGTGGGTATCCATGAGATCGTAATGCATCCACCCTCGCACAGGCTGTAGGAACATGTTCTAAAATGGAGAAAATAATTGAGGAATAGCAATGATTCCAAGTCTGCAATGGCCTGTTTTGCTAGGTTAGTCAAAAGGTCTTTTTTGTTTTCTTTGATTTGTTTTTAGAACTATGCAAGAGAGATTTAAAGGACTATTTCTGAGCCAACAATTCAAGGGAGCCTCTGTTCTTTTTTCCAGGCTTTTCATTCAGCTCCCCACCACCCCCCAAAAATAATGCCATAGAAACTGAACAAAGCAGCAAGTCACAGAAAGGTCTTTCTGGTTTAGCCACTTACCGTGCCAGAGGGGCCACCCCTGAGAGTCAAAGAGTGAGTTTTCAGTGTTGTCATGGTAACAGTAGTTGGTGTATAGGTCACTGCTGATAATGTGCTGTAAGTGGCTGTCCTGCCAGTGCAGATCACATGCCTCTATGGCTCGAGTGAACACCGTCCGATGTGGCCTGTTTGATGAATCTGTCATTTTCACAAATTCAGAAAGCTGCATCAGCTTTTATTCATTCATATGTGAATCACTCATTCACAGTATTCTTGGCTTCTGCCTATTCACCAACCCCTAACTGACAGCAGTCTACCATGACCCACTCTGCAAGGAGCAGACCATAGATGACATTTCACATCCTGTTACACAACAGGCAAAGTGTGTGCCATTCACTTTGCATTCAGAGAGATCTACAAACCATCATGGTTAATGCTAAATAGAACGTTGCAAAGGGAACAGCTAGAGATGAAGGACATTAAACAGCACATACAGAACTCCCCTAAAAACAGACTAGAAAGTATATGGCACACAGTTACTCAAGCATCCCCTACTTCTTTCCTTCTCAGACCCAGAGCTACTAGGATGAGTGACAGATAAACATCACATGAAATATTTTTAGTTGTTCTCTTCGAGAAGTGACATTAACTTTGAGCACTTCTATAATTTTTTGTCATAAACATATACAAATACTGCAAAGAAAGCAAGGTACTGAGGCCATGGGACTGGCAATCCTTTACTGGACATCTTCCTATGGCAAAAGTGCTCTGTCAACATGGCACTGTGTCTATGAATGTTGAAATGTTAAGTCAGAGTTGCCACTAGTCTGCCCAGGTTGGGCTGAACATCACAAGATCCAGAAAGTCAAACACCTCTGTAGGAAGTTATATGTTGAGTGAACTTCTGTCCCTAGCTAGCTGCGAGATTTAAAAATTAACCAAGTCTATTTCCTTCAGGGGTAAACTTCCAAGAAAACGAAACAAGGAAAAACCCATCTAAGTCCAACTCTACCACCTTTCACAAGCATTTAATTTTAACATTTGTGAAATATTTATCAAAATATTGAGGGGTTTGATTATGAGGGTTTTTTTTCCCAGGTAAATATCTTCCTCAGTTATTAGCAAGGTAGCAATCTTTGCCTGAAGAAGGCTTCTGTCAGATTTGATAATCACACTTTAGATTAGAAAGCATATATCAAGTAAGAGACACCTCCTCCAAGAAGGCAGTATTACCCTTTGTACCCCTACACACTTGTCAATGCAGACTGCACAACACAGAGCAAATCCCACAGATAGCTGCTTTAGTTTCCCACACACTCAGTTTAATACAGTCACAACAGATCTCCCTTTAAATAAGTACCAAAGGCTTTGCAACTGCAAGAAAAACCCAAAAAAAACAACAAAAAAAAAACCCCAACACCAGAAGGTATATAAGATTATAGTCAAGCAAAGAAACAACAGGCTTTTACATTACATATTTCAGGGACATCCAATTTTTATGCAACAAGTATTTAGAAGGCCCAAGTGAAAAGTTAGAAAACCTAACTTGCTTTGAAAACATTGCAGCCCCAGCACAAAAGTAAACCTTATTTATCCTTTCTGCAAGGATAGTATTAGTGAGAATAAATGTGGCTGGTCAACCCTCAACAAGAAAATTACTTGTCCCAGGAAAGACTGCCATATTCTGCTGCAAGGCTCAAGTATATAAGATAGAGGTTATATTATATGTTTCAGTCAGTGCATATATTTAAGCTCACCTTGATTAGCATTTGCACCCTGAGGCAAAGCATTGGTTAAATTGGGCAGGTCATTTCCATGGTTTCCATCCTCCCAGGGACAAACATCCACACCATTCCATTTTTTCAGCTGTTTTAGCCAACTGACCTTCTGCTCCAACTTGCAGTGGGGATTTAAGACTATACACATCCACAGAGCACCTGATTTCAAAGAAAATTGATAAATTAGGTTTTCTATTAAAAATGCAGCAGCCAATGTCTAATTGCAAACTTCTATTCGTAACACTTTTTCTCCCCTCTAAGGCTACATTGCTTGTTTCCCAGCTATGCCTAACACCAGGCAGACTGAATTCCTGATGCAGAATCTTAGAGCTGGTGTGGCCCATACAAAGTAGTTTAAAGATTGTATCAAGCCAACCTTCTCAAGTAAAAGGCATTAAATGGGTCTTTTATATTAGGAAAGCCATAGTTCAAAATATATGGCCCATCAGACAAAGGCAAACAAAAATTCACATAAAGTTACAGCAGGAAATTACCCAAGTTTTTCTTCTAATTTTTGTACAAAAACTATGTATCTTCCAGATTCACATTTCAGGAATGAAATAAGTGCATTAGTAAGGCATGCATTTTGTAAATGTATACTTCCACACTTGAAATCTAGCAGTAGAGATTCAATAAACACTGGTTTTGTGCAGTCTAATAGGAATAAGATATTTTTGCTGCTCCTATTTCAGTAATTTGGTAACACTAGAAAATTTGTCTTACATTTTTTTGTTTACAGAGCTCAAAGGGAAAGCTAATTTGCCCTGACATTTCACATGTATTATTGCTTTAGAACCTGCTCCCAGATACTATAGAGTGGGGCAGGCATAAATACATCAGGGTCTTTAGGAACAATTTTCAAATGGAAACATTTTTCTCTAAATCAGCTGTCTCTTCATCAGGGTGAACTTTGACACGAGCATGAAGACATCTGAAAGTACTGTTCATTTGCTCATTAAAACCGTGCTTTGTACACTACAAGAGATTTCACAGAATCACAGAATATTCTGAGTTGGAAGGGACCCACTAGGATCATCAAAGTTCAACTCCTGACCCTGCACAGGATGGCCCCAAGAATGAAATTAAAAGAATATGATTAAACTATGTAATCTTCATGACAGGCTGAAAAAAAAATGCAGCTGGTTCTTCCAAGAAACTAGAATTCTCATGTTCAAGCATTCCTTTGCTAACTAAGAATGCAAAATGGATACCCAGAGCACAGGTTATCACATTACATTCATTCCTAAAGTAACTCAGTATGTCAGTATGCCACAGCACAGGAGCCACTGGAAACAGATCCTTAAGGCTGCAAGTCCACTGCTAATCAGGTTGACATGGAATGAGGAAGTAATATAAAAGAAATCTGAAAACCATGACAAAATAAGATATGGTACAGTGCAGAACACCAGAGATCCACTATACTAATGCACAATAGTTGCATACAGTGGAACATGCTGTTTTGTTGTTGTTTTGTTTGCATTTTTTGGGGCGAGTTGTTTTTGTGTTTTTTTTGGCTGGGTTTCAGTTTTTTTAAGTGCACTGGGAGTGAATAAAACCAATACTGTTTTTAAAACTTCTTTTAAAATCAAATCATATTGCTTCATTTAGACATACTGTTCAATGCACTTCACTCCCCAGAGTCAAATTATAGAATAGAATCATAGAATGGTTTGGGTTGGAAGGGACCTTTAAAGGTCACCTAGTCCAACCCTCCTACAATGATCAGGAACATCCTCAACTAGATCAGGTTGCTCAGAGCCCTTTCCAACCTGAGCTTGAACGTTTCCAGGGATGGGGCATCTACCCTCTCTCTGGGCAACCTGTGCCAGTGTTTTACTACCCTCATTGTAAAAAACTTCATTATATCTACCCTCTTTCAGTTTAAAACCTATTGTTACAGGCCCTATGAAAAAGTTTGTCCCCATCTTTCTTATAAGCCCCCTTTAGGTACTGGAAGGCTGCTATAAGGTCTGCCTGGAGACTTCTCTTCTCCAGGCTGAACATCCCCAACTCTCTCAGCCTGTTTTCATAGGAGAGATGTTCCAGCCCTCTG
>JAXCLP010000085.1:2189556-2200772 GCA_035584035.1 Lepidocolaptes lacrymiger
CACATCATTTCCAGGGGTGGGGGGAAGGTAGTCTCTTCTGAGGAGGGGGGGGTTTCCTTCCAGTAAGCCTGGCTGAGGGAGTGGTCACATATTGTCATATTGTCGGGGGTTTCTGTGGTGAGCAGTAACATTTCTTTTCTTGTACCCTCTGTCATTAGTATTGTTGCTGTTGCTGCTACTGTTCCTTTTCTTATTTTATTGCTATTTCCAGTAAATTGATCTTATCTCAACCCATGATCTTTACCTTTTGTGCCTCCAATTCTCCTCTCCAGACTGGAGCAGGGGGGAGGGCTGGAGCAACCCAGTGGCAGTGTGGTTTGGAGTTTCAATGGGAACACTAAATTGGGGAGTACCATTCCTAAACCATGACAGGTATGTTGACCCTGACTGCATACTAGGTACTCACCAAAGCTGCTCTATGACTCATCTCTTCAGCTGGAGATGGTGGTGGTGGTGAATATAACAAAAGATAAGGACAGGGAGAGATCACTCACCAATTACTATCAAAGGTAAAACAGACTCGACTTGGGGAAATTGGTTTAATTTATTATCCATCAAATCAGAGTAGGGCAATGAAAAATAAAACCAAATCTTAAAATCACCTTCTCCCCACCCCTTCCTTTTTCCTGGACTCAACTTCACTCTCGATTTTCTCTACCTCCTCTCTGACAGTGGCGCAGCAGGATGGGGAATGGGGATTGCAGTTGGTTGATCGTACATTGTTTCTGCCGCTGCTTCTTCCTCAAGGGAAGGACTCCTCACACTCTTCCCCTGCTCCAGCATGGGGTCCCTCCCATGGGAGACAGTGCTCCACAAACTGCTTCAGCATGAGTCCCCCATGGAGCCCCCAGCATGGGCTCCTCTCTCATGGGTCCACAGGTCCTGCCAGGAGCTTGCTCTGGTGTGGGCACAGGTGCCTTCATGTGCATCCACCTGCTCCAGCATGGGGTCCTCCACAGGCCACAGGTAGATATCTGTTCCACTATGGACCTCCATGGGTTGCACCTCACCATGGTCTTCATCATGGGCTGCAGGGGAATCTCTGCTCTGGCTCCTAGAGCACCTCCTCCTCCTCCTTCTTCACTAACCTTGATGTCTGCAGCTGTTGCTCTCACATATTCACACAGTTCTCTTCTCTGGCTGCAATTGCTTCTGGACAATAACTTCTTTTCCCTTCCTAAATACGTTATCCCAGAGGTGTTACCACTGTTGCTGATGGGCTTGGCCTTTACCAGCAGCAGGTCCATCTTGGAGCCGGCTGACATTGGCTCTGTCAGATGTAAGGGAAGTTTCTAGCAGCTTCTCACAGAAGCCACCCCTGTAGCTCTCCTGCTACCAAAACCTTGCCACGTAAGCCCAATACACCCACACTCCTTACGTTACAAAAAATCATCTGCCCTTGCAGGCTGAAATGCAGCTCTGTATTAACAATGGTGCAGTGATGTATTATGCCTGGTAATTATGCTAAAACACTTTTTTTTTCCTATTTGTGTATTTAAATAAATTGTTGCTACTAAATATGACTTTTAAAAAGCATTCAACATGTATGTGCTGGTTTTGACTGGGGTAGAGTTAATTTTCTTCACAGTGGCTGGGATGGGGCTGTGTTTTGCATTTGTGCTGAACACAGGGTTGATAATATAGGGCTTACATAGAGTCAAGGCCTTTTCTACTTCTCATACTGCCCTACCAATGAGGGGGCTAGGTGTGCAAAAGAAGTTGGGAAGAGACACAGAGGAACAGCTGACCCAAACTGACCAAAGGGATATTCCATATCACATGATGTCATGCTTAGTATATAACGTGGGGGGAAGAAGGAGTGAGGGGAGTGGGATGTTTTGAGTAGTGTTTGTCTTCTGAAGTAACTGCTACATATGATGGGGCCCTGCTCTCCTGGAGATGGCTGAACATCTGCCTGCCCATGGGAAGCAGTGAATGAATTCCTTGGTTTGCTTTGCTGGTGTGCACAGCTTTTGCTTTCCCTATTAAATTGTCTTTATCTCAACCCACAAGTTTTATAGCTTTTTAATTTTACAATTCTCTCTCCGATCTGCTAGTGGGGGAGTGAGTGAGCAGCTGCATGAGACTTGATTGTTGGCTGGGATTAAACCACAACAGTGGAACTAAATTGAGGAAATTTCAACTCAGAAGTAATAGTAGGACTCTTCAAATTTAACCTGCCAGACATCAATTCTCCCCCTTTGCTCTGTCCCCTAGAGACCCCACCTGGAGTACTTCATCCAGGTTTGGGGCCCCAAGCACAAGGTGTTGGAGTGTGTCCAGAGGAAGATTATGAAGATGATCCAAAGGCTGGAACACCTCTCCTATGAAGACAAGCTGAGAGAATAGAGGCTGTTCAGCCTGGAGAAAAGGCTCCAGGGAGACCTCATTGCGGCCTTCCAATACTTACAAGGGGCTTATGAAAAAGAGGAAGAGCAACTTTTTACATGGGGAGATAGCAATAGGACAAGGTGGAATGGTTTTAAACTAAAAGACCAGAGATTTAGATTTGATGTCAGGAAGAAATTCATTATTCAGAGGATAGTGAGGCACTGGAACACACTGCCCAGAGAAGTTGTGGATGCACCAACCCTGGAAGTGTTCAAGGCCAGATTGGATAGGGGTCTGAGCAACATGGCAGGGGGGGTTGGAACTAGATGATCTTTAAGGTCCCACCAATGACTCAGCGGTGATAACTCCCCTACAGGAAGTCATTAGCACCTTCACACCCAGCCTGAGGGGTCATGTCTGCTAATGGGCCATCAAGGATTCAAAAAATATCCCCTGACTCACAGAGTTAAATCACCCATTGTGAAACTCCTCACCCTGGGGGAGGTACTGGGCATTCCCACCTGAACCTGAGCATAGATAATCTTGGGGTTTGGGGACTTCTGGTACCACTTGATGAATCCAGAGGAGGACCAGAACCTCAATAGGACTGTGACTGCCACTCTCAACCAGACTGTGGCCATCATCCTCATCAACAGATTTTCCTTTCCCTTTACTTTGTACTGGCAGGGGGGACCATGTGGTGCTCAGCACAGGGGCTAATGAACACCATTCTGTTCATGCCCCAGGGTGTTGGGTTACATATCTGTTTTTCGTGGGTTAAAACCAATTTTTCTTTGCATCACCGTATTTATTGTAATTTTTTTAGTAAATTGTAACTCTGACTTATAATCTCTCTTGAGTTGGGTTCATTTCTCCTTGCTGGTTTAGCTTTAAACCAGCACATAGACTGGTAACAGTAGTGTTTGAGAATTTTAAAAGTTTTGCATATCCTTTGAATACCCTTGAAACCATCCTGGCCCTTTTGGTAGGAATCACAGCATGTTGCTGCATATGGTTCAGGCATTGTTTAGGGTTAAGGAACCATCTGTTGTCACCCCAGCCACCATGACAAGCACTTCAGCTCGAAGGAGGAGAGGGACTCAAACTCCAGTAACAGGCACTGCAGCTACTCAAACCTCAGTGACGAGCATTATGCGGCCACTCGAACTCTGGAGTCAGATGCTGTGGCTGCTTTCATCCCCACTATAAGCAATTTTGCAAACTCAAATTCTGGTGTCAAGCACTGTGGCGGCTCCAACCCTGGTGACAAGCACTACAAACACTCAGACTCCAGCAATGGGTAATGGAGCTGAACAGGTGGACAAACCTGTGCCGGTATCAATTACCCCTATACTCAAGAAGAAATGGACAACAAAAGGCATCTTGTTTAATAAAGGCGGATAAAGCAGGGCCATCACAGGAAAAGGAGGAAGAGGCAGAACAAGACAAAGATGTAACCACTTGATCCTTATTCTTGAGCAAGCTGCAGGAGATACAAAAATATTTCAGCCATCATCCAGGTGAGCACATTATCACCTGGTTGCTCCGATGCTGGAGTAACAGGGCTAGCAGTTTGGAATTACAGGGTAGGAAAGCCAAGCAGCTGGGATCACTTTCTAAGGAAGCAGACATTAACTAGGCAACGGGAAGAGGGACATGAGTCCTTAACCTCTGGAGGTGACTCCTGTCAAGCATGAAGGACAGGTATTCATTCAAGGAAGATGCTATATGTCACCCAGAGAAGCAGACTGCAGTAGAGAAAGGTATCCAGTACCTGAGGGAATTACCCATGCTAGAGATGATTTATTTTGACTGGAGCAACAGCAGTCATCCACAGATACAGATGAAGTCCAATGCTTACTACCTGTGTGGCAGAAAGTTGTATGGAGTGCACCATTGCCACACACCAACCCATTAGCAGCAATGAGCTGGAAAGACAATGCACCACCAACAGTGGATGAAGTGGCTCTCTGGGGTGGTTTAAGCCGAATCCGTATCACAGCACCAAAAACTGTGGTGGTTTGAGCCTGGCTGAACGCCCAGTGTCCAGCCAAACCACTCAAGACCTCTCCCTCCCTTTCACCTTCCAGAGGGAAAGGAAAAAAATTAGGCTAGGAATTTACAATTAGAGATAACAGCCAGGAGAGAAGCTTTGATTAATTACCACAGGCAAAGCAGATTCAGAATAATCCTTAAATTTGTTACTAATAAGCTAAGAACTAGAAATAAGAAATAAAACAGTTTAGAAACACTTTTCCAAACCACCTCCTTGGTCTTTCATGCTCTCCTTTCTCCCCCCAACCGTGCAGGGAACAGGGAATGGAAGGTTTGCAGTCAGTTGTTGCTTCAGCCTCTTGTAGATGTAAGTCCAAAACTTTTAAGCAGCAGCTCTTCCAAATCTGCTGTTTCTGTGGACTTCAGGGAGACAGCCCGTTTCACCACAGACCTTACCACGGTTACAGGGGAATCATAACTCTAAGTCCTTCCCCTGCTTTCCGTGGGGTCCCTCCCATGAGAGAGGTCTTCTGCTCTCCTGTGGTCATCCCATTGGATGCAGTCTCTATCAATAAAACTGACTGTACCTGCTTAGTGTAGGTTTCTCTCTCCATGGGCCCCAGCCACAAATCTCTTGCAGGACTCTGCTCCATCTTGGGACCTCCCACGAGGTAACAGCTTCCTTCATGCATCCTCCTGCTCCAGCAGGGGGGTCTTTGCACCCCGATGGGCTCCCATGGACTTCGAGGGGACATCTCGTGTCACCATGGTCTGCACCACAGTCATCAGGGAATAATAGCTTTGAGTCCTTTCCCTGCTCCTGTGGGGTCCCTCCTCCTCCTTCTCCTCCTGCACTGACCTTGATGTCTGCCTTGTTAATCCACGACTGCAAATTTCAACTGTGCGGCAACTCCTATTCTTAAATATTCTCATGCAGGGGCATTACTATGATTCAAAAGCAGGAAGCTTTGCTCGGAGCTGACTATCATTGGCTCTATAGGATAGGGGAAAACTTCTAGTAGCTTCTAACAGAATCCACTGTTCCTCTTATCAAAAAACCTAATCAGAGAAACCCACGACGCTCTCCAACTCCAGGAATATGAAGACAATCTTTCTGACTCCCTCATCTTGGCTATGGAAAAACTGTACCAGGAGTTCCATCAATTCAAAGAGCATATGTGCTACTCCCTGCCTGTACAGATCCACATCTCAGCTATTAACAGGAAGCATCCTTTCACTCAAGAGGGAGGATATAGAAGGTATACACCATGAGGTACCCTCTGGTTTTACCTGCGGGACCATGGACAAGACATGAGGAAGTAGGATGGAAAAGCTACCTCAACCCTAGAGAAACAGGTACATGAATTGCAAGGAAAAACAATCAGAAATGGGGGTTCCTCCAGGAAAATTCCCACTCCAGGTTCCAGTGGGTAGTTTCCCAAGCAGAACAGAAGATTTTACTTCCAATTCTATGGAAAGGAATTTTGATCTGTTTCTGCAAGAAGTAAGTGGAGAATCATATGACCAGGACTAGAGGTGTCCTGCCTCTAGCCAGGTGGAAAAGAGGGACAACCGGGTTTACTGGGCTGTCTGTCTGCATCCTTGGCATAGACTATCTCAGGAGAGGGTATTTCAAGGACCCAAAAGGGTATTGGTGGGCTTTAGGTATAGCTGTCTTGGAGACGGGGTAAATTAAGCAGCTGTCTACCTTGCCCAGTCTCTCAGAGAACCCTTCTGCTGTGGGATTGCTGAAGGCTGAAGAACAGCAGGTGCCAATTGCTACCACAACGGTGCACTGGAGGCAATATTGCACAAACTGAGGCTCTGTGATTCCCATCCATAAGCTGATTCATCGACTGGAGAGCCAAGGAGTCATCAGCAGGACCCATTCATCCTTTACTAGTCCCATATGGCCAGTGAGAAAGTCTGACAGAGAATGAAGGCCAACAATAGACTATTGTGGCCTGAACGAAGTCACACTGCTGCTGAGTGTTGCTGTTCTGGATATGCTGGAACATCAATACAAATCAAAGGCAGCCCAGCAGTGCCACAATTGATATTGCCAATGCATTTTTCTCAATCACTCTGGCAGCAGAGTGCAGTCCATAGTTCACTTTCACTTGGAATCAACTGCCCCTGGGGTGGAAACACAGCCCTACTATCTGCCATGGACTGATCCAGACTGCACTAGAACAGGGTGAAGCTCTGGAAAACCTGCAATACATTGATGACATCATTGTGTGGGGCAATACAGAAGAAGAAATTTTTAAGAGAGGGAAGAAAATTGTCCAAATCCTTCTGAAAGTCACTTTTGCCATAAAACAAAGGTCAATAGACCTGGACAGGAGATCCGGTTTTTAGGAGTAAAATGGCAAGATGGACATCATCAGATGCCAATGGATGTGATTAAGAAGATAACAGTGGTGTCTCCACCAACTACTAAGAAAGAACCACAGGCTTTCTTAGGCGTTGTGGGATTTTGGAGAACGCACATTCCAAATTACAGTCTGATTGTCATCCCTTGCTATCAAGTGACCTGGAAGAAGAATGATTTCCAGTGGAGACCTGAGCAATGACAAGCCTTTGAGCAAATCAAGCAGGAAATAGTTCATGCAGTAGCCCTCAGGCCAGTCAGCCAGTTTTCAACCCACCTCACTGTCCACTCATCCAGTCCACACTTCCTGAGCTTGCCTATGAGGATGTTGTGAGAGAAAGTGTTGAAAGCCTTGCTGAAGTCTAGGTAGACAATATCCATTGCTCTCCCCTCATCCATCCAGGTAATTGTTTCATCATAGAAGGCAATCAGGTTGGTCAAGCATGATTTCCCTTCAGTGAATTCATGCTGGCTACTCCTGATTACCTTCTTGTCATCCATGTGGTAAGAAATGGCCTCCAGAATGAGGCACTCCATCACCTTTCCAGGGATTAAGATTGAGACTGGCCAGTAATTCCCTGGGATCTCCTTCTTGCCCTTTTTGAAGACTGGTATGACATTTGTTTTCTTCCAGTCCTCAGGCACCTCTTCTGATCAGCAAGACCTTTCAAAGATGATTGTGAGTGGCCTCGCTATGGTGTCCACCAGGTGTCTTCTCACTTGTGGATGTATACAGTCAAGGCCCATGGACTTGTGGATGTCGAATTTGCCTAGGTGTTCTCTGACCCAATCCCCCTAGACCAAGGGAAGGTCTTCCTTCCAACATTCCTTTTTTCTAGTCTCCTGGGTCAGAGATCCCTGAGGGATGGTCTTGTCAGTGAAGACTTATGCAAAGACGTCATTCAGTACCTCTGCCTTCTCTGTGTCCTCTGTTACCAGGGTCCCCCTTTCATTTACTAATGTGCCTATGTTATCCTTTACTTTCTTTTTGTTATTGATGTATTTGAAGAAGCCCTTTTTGTTATACTTGACATCCTTGGCCAGATTTAATTCCAGATGGGCCTTGGCCTTCCTTGTCTCATTTCTGTTTACTCTGACAATCTCTCTCTATTCATTCCAAGTGGCCTGACCCTGCTTCCACCTCCTGTGTGTTTCCTGCTTGTGCTTGACTAATGATGAGTTCAATATTCATCCATGCAGGTTTCTTGCCCCCTTTGCCTGATTTCTTGCTCATTGGGATGCATCATTCTTGAGCCTGGAGGAAGTGACCCTTGAATATCAATTGTCCCTGCAGGGCCTGTTCCCATGGAATTCTTCCAAGAAGGTCCCTAAAGAGGCTAAAGTTAGCTCTCCTGAAGTCCATGGTTACAATCTTACTTGCTGCCTTGCTTCCTCCTCGCCCAATACTGAATTCCACAATCTTATGGTCACTACAGTAAAGGCTCCCCCCAACCTTCACATCTCCAACAAGGCTTTCCCTGTTTGTTAATGAGGTCAAGCAGCACACCGTTCCTTGTGGGATCCTCCACTACCTGTAACAAGAAGTTGTCATCAATGCTTTCCAGGAACCTCCTGGACTGTTTGTGCTTTGTTCTGTAGGTTCTCTAGCAGATGTCAGGGTAGTTAAAGTCCCCTACAAGAACCAGGGCCTGTGACTGCAAGGCTGCTTCAAGCTGTAGAAGGCCTCATCCAGTTCTTCCTCCTTCTCAGGTGGCCTTTAGCAAACACCCACAACAGTGTCACCCTTCCTAGTCTGCCCTTTTATCCTAACCCATAAGCTCTCAACTCACTTGTCATCCACCCCAAGACAGAGCTCAATACATTCCAAGTATAGCCTCACATAGAGGGCAATTCCACCATCGCGCCTTCCTGGTCGGTCTCTCCTAAACAGCGTGTAGTCTTTCATGACAACATTCCAGTCATGTGAGCTATCCCAACACATCTCTGTAATCACAATGAGATCAAAGCCCTGTGACTGCCCACAGATCTATAGTTCCTCCTGTTTCTTCCCCATACTGTGTGCATTGCTGTACAGGCACTTTATAGAGGTATTTGAGTGTGTCAAAATCCCAGTAGGGGTGCAAGGAGATGCCCCATAGTCCTGTCTTGTAGTTTTGTCTTTGACTGCTTGTACTTACAGGAGCTATTCCCTCTTAAGTCTCCTTTTGCTACTTGGGTGGTCACTATAGCTCTCCCCTTCCCATACCTTATCTCTGTCCAGCCTGGCTTTGTCCCCGTCCCCCTTCAAATCTAGTTTAAAGCTCTCAATGAGCCCTGTTAACTCCTGAGCTAAGATCCTTTTTCCCCTTTGAGACAGGTGGACTCATCTGTTACTAGCAGGCTCAGTGTCATGTAAACCAACCCATGATCAAACCCCCCCAAATTCTGCTGGTAACACCAGTCCTGAAGACAGGTATTCATCTGCATGATTTTCCTGTTTCTTGCCCCATCATTCCCTGCAACTGGCAGGACAAAAGAGAACACAACTAGTGCTCCATTTACCTTGACCAGTTGTCCTTAGGCCCTGAGGTCCCTCTAGATTGTCTGCAACCTTCTTGTTGGGACCTCATTGCTGCCTATCTGGAAAACCAGTGGTGGGTAATAGTCAGTGGGCTATACCAGGCTGGGAAGTTTCTTGGTCATGTCCCTTACCTGGGCCCAGGGAGGCAGCACACTTCCCTATGGGTTGGATCTGGTTGGCATATCGATCCTTCCATTCCTCTCAAAAGGGAGTCACCAATGGCAACTACCCTTCTTTTTTTTCTTGAAGAGGTCGTGATACAGGGGATAGGCTGCTCTGCCCTGGGTGGCACCTTCATCCCAGAAGAACCTTCATCCACATTTTAATTTCCCTGGTCCTCAGATTCCAGGGCCTCATAAGGACACCTGGGAAGGTAAGGTAGGTCAGGAGGTGAATTGCCTGCCAGAAACCCATTTCCACTCCCCTCTGCCTCTAAGGTTCCCTCCTGCCTGATGGTGAGAGGTGGGGATCCATTTCTTCTTGTGAAATGGATGGCAGGTACGTTTGTCTAAAGCATGGTAGCGTGCAGCTCCACCAGTCAATCTCCTCCTTAGAGTCCCTAATACTTCTTAGTCTTTCTACTTCATCTCTCAGTTCCACCACCAGGCTGAGCAGATCATCCACCTGATTGCACCTCACACAGCTGTTCTCTCTGCTGCCTTCTGAGGAGTAGCACCAGGCTCTGGCACTCCCTGCAGCCTGAGATCTGGACCACTGCATGCTTTCATGGGCACTCCATCTGGGTCACCACATCCTTTCTGGTGTGTGCAAAGGAAGCAACTTTTGTCCAAGTGGACACCATACCTGAGCTCCCTCAGCAAGGGAAATGACCACCAACTGAGCTAACTGCTTGAGCTGGCAGTGCCTCAGCACCCTTCCCGTGTAAACTGCTGCAGGGTGAGAATAGTCAATGAGTTAAATCGTATGGTGTTAATTGCTATATAATACTGCATATCATCACTTCTATGGCAGCTATATGCCCATCACAACACTGGACACCTTGCAATGCCTGTCTCCATCACTCTGGATTTGGGGATCTGAACCCAAATTCCTTTCAATCTCCACATTAATGAAGGATGAACTTTGATGAAACCAGACAAGCACAGCAGTGATTGAATCAGAACTGCCTTCAACATGCGACAACACCACACACCATCTTTCTTGCCTGAAAGGATGTTATGACAGATGAAGTGATGCCTCAGGGTTTTTTTTATTTTTTATTTAATTTTATATATTTTAGAAGTTATTGTAGATCTAATGCACTGGTAAAATAACTTCAGTAGCTTAATGTTTGCACATACCAACCCCATCCTATATCAAGCCCTCAAAATTCCAGTAGCTGTTTAGTCTCCATTTCAAGGTAGAATTGCAGAAAAGCGCCATGAGGCCTGCACCTGAAGATAAAGACATAGACAGAAGGACCTCCAAATCTGGAACTTTGGAAGGCCTCCAAGGACCCGACGTGCTGCAAGGAAGACGAAGACGATGAAAGAGGGGTCCCAAACCCCCAGACTCAATTCCCTACGGGGTGTGCCAGGAGCAGAACGAGGCAGGACCGGAGGGAATAACAGAACAGGATTGGACAGACATTATTATAAAATCTTGGAACCAGGGTCAGATGGGGGATTCTGTGGATATGTATTCCTGGAGCCTGGGGGTTCATTAAAGCTTCTGCTCTCCTTATCTCCTACTAAATTGGCCTGGAGATTTTTCTTCTCAGTCTTTAAGGCATCAGAAGTCTAAGGCCATGGACTAAATGAACTCAATGGACTTTTATAGGGATGATCCATAGACTAAGTGAAAGCCATCTCTGGGTATATTTATGAAAAGACAAGAAAGGTGATGGGATATTGCAAAGTGTGGGACCTGGAATGAAAAATGGTATGGAATAAGGGGTGGATACTGTCCTGGTTTCAGCTGGGATAGATTTAATTTTCTTCTCAGTAGCTGGCATAGTGCTGTGTTTTGGATTCAGTATGAGAATAATGCTGATAA
>JAXCLP010000085.1:2200872-2216883 GCA_035584035.1 Lepidocolaptes lacrymiger
CTGCGATACCTCCTTATCCTAAGCACAAAGCTCTAGTATTCTGTCGTGACCTTGCTCAGTAAGCCTTTCTCTCCACAGTTTTTCTTAACAAGTCTGTCACAATCTCAGAATAACTGTAGTTTCCCTTGAACTTGTATAGAGTTTGGTATCAAGAGGGGAGAGAACACAGTATGGGATGTTGGGTATATAGGGCATTGTGATAATTGAAGTATCCAAGAGTATCTTCCCTCAAAGTGACAGGAACGTGTTCTTTTAAACCTAATTCTTACAGTTACATTGTCCTTTCTCCCACTGTATTTCATAAACTGTGAGGAAAGCTCAGTCCTGAAAGAAAGTTAGACTGATTTGTAAAAACAATCTTTTAAACTGTCTGACTCAAGGCAAGTCATTGACTTAATTAGGAACTAAAGACCATATTTGAATGCTTTCACATATAATGCATTTGATTCCACAGGTGAGTCTGATCAGAATCCTTAGGACCAGTACTGTAGCATTCAAATCAAATAACTATTAGAAACCTGCTATGATAGGTATGTTCTTAGAGGGTAAAAAACAATTTATGTCATAGAATCAGCTCATATTGTTGTAAAACGCCTTAGCTCTCTGAAGATCACATTGAACTTCCTTGTGAAAAATAAACACCATGTCTACTGGTGCAAAACAAAAGTAAGCTTATTTATGTACAGTGATGTTTTTCTTTTGATTCTAAGTTTTCTAGTAAATATGCTAAGTGTTTGTAGATCTAGCAAATACCTAACTGTGGCTTATACCAAATTGGTATATGAGCAAAATTTTTTTGTTTGGTGTTGTTTTTTGTACAAAGCTGTAAGAAATTTAAAAAAATATTTAGTGATTACAACTGATAATTAGGTACATCTCAACAACTCACACTCAACATTTCTTTAAACTTGCAGATTAACTTTTTGAAGACAGAAATGGAAAGGAAGAGCAAAATGATCCGAGACCTCCAAAACGAGGTAAGAGAAACATTTGATTGTCATCTCCATTCAGACTTAATATTGTAAGTGATTATGGTTTGGCTTCATGGATAAAACACAAGTAGCTGTAGCAGACAGACAAGGCACCCGTGAATTTTGCTAAACAGAAAAGCAAAAATGACCATGTGCATTTAGAAATAGTATTTTACTGAATTTAACTGTTGACTCGTTGCTTCTGGTGCTAAAGTTCGATAGTAGACCTCTGTAACTTTTGCTGCTATTTCAGAAGGAAAAATTAGTTCTGTAGATTATGGATACACAGTAAAACTTTATTCATGTTTTTATTACCTGCTTGAAAAATAAACAGCAAGAGGAGGAGAAAGGAAATAAAATCTCGGAACTGAGACTCTTAATAAAATTTAAAAAAACCCTCACATTCCTAAAATGTTTTCTTAAGCTTTGTATGCCATGAATATTAATCCCAGATTTATTCCAAAATTACAAATAAAAAATAAAATATGTTTTACTTAATTTTTATTGGTATTAAACTGAATTTTTTTTTAAATTTGATCTTGAACTTTTGAACAGTATCTTAGTTCAAGGGGAGAACTAAGATATCTATGTTGGCCAAGAAATAATCCCTCTCCTTTAAATTTAGAAAACAGAACTTTAATTAGGAAAAAAAAAATATATAAAAGGATAACAGTTCTTAACCACAATACATACATATATATATGTATATCCAGAAAAGAAGCAAACAACAACAATTTGTAATAAACCACTCCACCCCCAAACAACAAGGCAGACAGTTAAAAGGTTTTTTTGGCTACCCCCAAAGAAAGGGGAAATGCAATTATATCTATGGACAGCAGGTGGTGCTGTCGCATCTGGCTGGCTGGGCTCTCCCTCAGGGGAATGGCAGGAGCACAGTTGCTGGGTCAGCTCCCATGGGGTCGATGACAAGAGCAGCAGAAACCCAGCCTCTGCAGTGTAGAAAACAGGCATGTTTCTCTTCCTCACAGCCGTCTCCTGTGGTGTTCACAGGTGATCGGCAAAGCCAGAGAGCAAAAGGCACAATCTTGGTCCCCCAGTGATGTTGGACCTGGTGTGTTCCCATCCTCTCTCCTCTGCACTGAGCTGCTGAACTCGTGATCTGCACAGAAAGCGCACAGAAACACTGACCCCTTCCCCCACCTGAGCCAGTCTTCCCTCCCCCCTCTGGCCTGGGGAGAGATCAGAACAAAAGGCTCTGGCTAAAGCAGTTAACATCAGGATATCCATATTCATTGTGTCCTTTGTTAACCATCTTTACCGACACTAAGGCGTTGGCTCCAAGCTTTTTGGAAGGAATTCCAACTGAGGTTTGAAACTATAGCAGCCTCCCATCCAGGAGGTGCCATTTTCCTTCATCATCCTTTTTGGCCCCTATTTCCAACAACCTTTGTTCTTCTTTTTCAGTAAACACAGGTTGGGGAACCTCCTCTGGTACTGGTATCAGAGCCATTATCTTTGCTTCTGGTGCTTTGTGCCCTAGGGCTGCTTCTCGGGTATCTTGGTCAGCTCAAGTGTTCCCTCAGCAAATTATGTCCTTCCCTTTTTGTGTCCTTTAACATGTACAATGACAATTTCTTGAGGTGGCTGGACTTCCTCTAACAAGGTCTCAATAAGTTCACGATGGCCTATTTCTTTCCCTTGAGAGGTCACCATTCCTCTCTCATGCCAAATTTTCCCAAATACATGTGCGACCTCCCAAGCATATCTAGAATTTGTGTACACAGTTCCCATCCCGTTACCAATTATGCGCAGTGCACTGATCACCGCATATACTTCACATGCTTGACCAGACCAGTTGCTTGGGAGAGTCCCCTATTCTACTACCGTAAAATCCTCTCCATCGACTACTGCATAACCACTTTTCCATTTTCCTTCTATTACCCTTGATGATCCATCTGTGAACAGATGCATTCCTTCTTCTATGGGAACATCCATCAAGTCTTCTCTAACCTTTGTCTGGTAATTGATAATTTCTAAGCAATTGTGTTCAGCTTCACCATACTCTGTCTTCTCTTGACCATACAAAAACTGAGCTGGATCTACTCATGAATTGGTGGTTAAAGTCATCTTTTTCCATTAGTATGGTCTCATATTTTAGGATTCGAGAGTCCATCATCCACCTTCCAGATTTTTGGCTTAATATAGTTCTCACTGAATGTGGAGTGTGAATATTAATCTTTGCTCCAAATGTCAACTTCCTTGCTTCCTCTATGAGGATGGCCATGGCAGCTATTGCCTGTGCGCACGTTGGCCATCCTCTGATTACTGGATCCAACATGTTTGAGAAAAACCCCGCTGGTCTTCTGGCCCCTCCCCAGTCTTGGTTGACAACTCCCTTTGTGATCCACTCTGAAACGTTCACATAAATATCAAAAGGTTTCTTTAGGTCTGGTAATGATAACACTGGTGCTTGTGTCAAGGCTTTCAAATTTCTTCTAAGGAATATTTTGATTGGTAAACTCTCTCAAGAGCTGTGTCATCTGCCAATTTCTCATATAGAAATTTTGTCTTACTACTATAATCCAAAATCCATAACCTGCAAAAACCCACTAATCCTAAAAATTGTCTTATTTCTTTCTTTGTTCATGGGAGAGGAAGGTCTAAGATTCCTCTTATCCTTTCGGGACTTAATTTTCGCTCACCCTTCTTTATGATATGTCCCAGATACTTCACCTCTTTTTCTACAAATTGAAGTTTTCTTTTTGATGCCTTTAACCCTTGTTCCCCCAATAAGTTAAGCAGCCTTACCGTTTCCTCTTCTACTTCTATTTGGATTTTTCCTTCCACTAACAAATCATCTACATATTGTAAAATAGTAATCCCCTCCCTTGAATCAAAATTGCACATTATGGTTTCAAGGGCCTGTCCAAACAAGTTAGGTGCTTCTGAAACCCCCTGCGGAAGAACTCTCCATCTTAGTTGCTGCTTTCATCCTGTGCTTGGATCTTCACACTCAAATGCGAAAATATCTCAGGAGTTTTCATCTAGTGGACAACTCCAAAATGCATTCTTTAAATCAATTACTGAAAACCACTCACACTCCAGAGGTATTCTGCTCATTATGGTATATGGATTTGGAACAACAGGATGTCTTGCTAGGACTATTTTATTGATTTCTCGTACGTCCTGGACTAATCTGTATGTCCCATCACTTTTTTTTACCAGCAAGACTAGAGTGTTATATGGTGACATGCAGGATTCTAATAATCCATCTTGCATTAGTCTTTTTATCACTGGTGAGAGACCCTTTCTCCCTTCCAGGGGAGTGGGGTACTGCCGAACTCGGACAGGAATATTCCCCATGTGTATAACTCTACCTTAAAGGGTTCTATTTCCAGTCTTCCCCTATTCCCATCTTCGGCCCATACTTGGGGATCTTTATCCAACCCTTCCCTTCAGGTGAAAAGTTTAACTCCCACCCCTAGGATTCCCATTAGATCTCTGCCCAGTAGATTTACCCCAGCTTGGGATGTGATTAATATATCTGCCTCAGTCACCTTCCCATTCCCTTTTATTAATACAGATGGGGCCACAGGCACCTCAAATTTTTCCCCTTTTGCCCCAATTACCGTAATGTTTTGTTCAGACACTCCCAAGGGAGGTTTGATTACACAGGTCCACTGAGCTCCCAAGTCTACTAGAAAGATGATATCCTCTCCCTGGAGTCCCAATTTTAAGTTTATCAAGGCCTCTTTTCCTGTTTCTGACCCCAGAGGGTAGAGCCCCTGACTCCCCTATTCAGAGCCCTCCTGTAACTGGAAGATTTGGATATCCTTTTGGTGCTTTAGACACTCCCTCTTAAAGTGTCCTTCTTTTCCACAGTAATAACACAATACTTTTCTCATTTGTACACCTTGGGGGACTGTCCCCAGTTCCGGTTTCTGTGTTACCTAGGGGAGGTGTCTCTTGAGGCATGGGGCTTTTTGTCCTTTATTACCACTGGGACCCCTTTTGTGTTCCTCTTGTGGTGCTTCCACCTCCCCTTCTTCTGGGGGTTGCTCTTCCCCAGATTTGCTTGTCTCTTTCACTGCAGCCCACATTATTTTAACTTTCTGTTTCTGCTTTTCTCTCTCTGTACATGCACTTTTTGGGCCTCTTTCAACAACACATTCAACTCCTTCTCATACAATTCTTCTATCTTTTCTAATTTCTTCTTAATATCTGGCCAGTAGTGAGTTACAAAACAAACTTTCAATAATTGTTGCCCTGCTGGGTCATCTAACTTAACTCCTGAATACTGCTGCATGTTCTTTTTCAACCTTTCTAACCATTCAGATGGTGACTCATCTTTGGTTTGTCTCTAATCAAAAGCCTTAGTCGCGTTCTGTCCTCGAGACACTGCATCCCGAATCCCCTTAATAATACAGTTATGAAAATCAATCATGTTTTGCCTTCCCACATCCACATTTTGTTTCCAATCAGGTGGGGCTACTGGCGTCTCTTGTTCCCCATGTTGCCTGTTCACTCCCTGTGGATGCTCTCGGTCCCAGATACGGATTCCTGCAGTCCTAATCATTTCTTTCTCTTCTGTCGAGAACAGCATTCTTATTATAGACTGCATCTCGTCCCATATAAATATACTGGCACCTAAAAACTGATTGAATTGCTTGGCCAAACCCAATGGATCTTCTAACAACTTTTTAATTTCTTTCCCAAATTCCCACACCTCAGCACTGGTTACCAGTGCATTCACATAGCTCACACCCCCCTGTGCCCCCTGCACTGGAACTTCTCTAAGGGGGTACAGTCTTTCAGGTGTTTCCACCTGCTGTGCCCTCCTGGTCCTCTCTTGTGTCCGGAGGGGGGGAGGGGACCCAGAGGAGGGCTTGCGTCTGGGCTTTGTGCCCCAATATCTCCATCCTCCTCCAGGTTATAGGGAGGAGGATTTTCTGAAAGGATATCTAATGGATCCCACCTGGGATCCATCTTTTTCTTTCAGCCATTTTTCCCACTGTCTGTTATAGAGACTGGAAATAATCCTACAGACCCCACCCAGAAGGCAGCATACTCGCTTTCTTCAGGGTCAAATGTCTCCTTATTCACCTAGTCTTTTAATGCTTGACACAACCAGCCCTCAAATGAGCCAAATTGGCGCCAAAAAACACAGTCCAGTCTTACTGGCTCCTTCCTCCATTCATACATACAATATTGTATCATTGTGGCTTTACTTTTCCCTCAGGTCCATCTCGATCCTTCCCAACCACCCAACATTCTCCCTAAGGGGCTATCATGAGGAATATTGGGGATCTTTTCTGTCCCTTGTTTTTCCTTCTTTCCCTTAGTTTCTTTACTTGTTCTTCCACCCATTATAACAGTATCCACCTATGCCCCTATAAGCAATAGTAATACAGGGGTACTAGGATTACTCCGAGACTGAGCTTGGTTCACTGGGATCTTCCAGTTTCCAGATGTTCCCACTACTGGATTACTCCCCCCCAGAACCTCATGTTCCTGTTAGAGTTCCCCTCCAAACCCCCAGTCCTGTCCTGGAACTCCCTCTGTGTACCCACTTCTTATGGAGGCGACCCAACCCCCACCATACCGCTGGGCCCCTTTTTGTCATGCACCGCCCTGCCCCGCACTACTGGAGCCCATGCGAACCATGCCGCGCCACACTACCAGAGCTCGTGCCACCCTGTGCTGCCCCATGCCGCACCACCGGAGTCCGTGCAAGCCCTCATCACCCCATGCTACCAGAGCCTGTGCAAGCCCATGCCGCCCTGTGCCGTGCCACCAGAGCCCATGTGATCCCCCCTGCAAGCCCGCGCTGTATTACTAGGGGCTCGTGTGAGCCTCCCCTCCCCCACTCCACCTGGTAAGAATTTAAAGTTAGCCCCTTCTTTTTTTTACTGGATCCTGTGCACAGAGCTGGATGTTGCCACAGTTCTAATCCTTCTGCTGGCTGTTTCCTCTCACTTTTCTTTGTTTTGTGGTTGTTCATCCCAAGCCTTTTGTCGCAACCAACTTCAGAGGGAAACCCAGGCTCCTGGGCCGCCAAAACTGAGGCAGGGTGCACCTTCCAGGGGCGCTGGACCCCCAGCTGTGGTCAGCAGACTGGTATCCCAGGTGAGCCCCCAAAAATTGTGAGAAAATTTTCTTTTATTAAATTTAGAAAAACAGCAAATATCCGTGAAACAAAGAAATATAACGTGCAGGAAAATTTAATTACAACATGTGTTGGGTGCCCAGGCCACAAAGGGTCCCAAAAGCACACCTCTCGATTCAAAACCCCCACTTTTAAAGGTTTCCAAGGCTCCACTCTGTCTACGTAACCGGAGGGGTGTTGCCCTTCCCCTGATTGGTTATGCTGTGCTCCCCCATGCCAGGCAGAGTCCCAGGCAACATGGCGACCTCCATCTGCCTGTATGGCTGGCCACATGGCAGGGGCTGCTTTAGCTATATCTCCATTCAATATATAATTAACCTATTCCCGACTGCGTATTCCCTGGCACCTGCTCCAGACAGGACCAGGTGCCTCACAGCTCCGCAACATGCCTATAGGTTAGAAAAAAACAAAAATATAATCCCTAAGTTAGTAACTCTAGTTTATTTGCTTGTAATAAAGCTGGTTCTTTTATTTCTCATATATCTGTTTTGCCATCATTAAAACCTGCAGGACAAAGTGATTTAATCACATCTCTATAATTCCTTAAATCTAAAACATTGGCACAGTCTGAAGCTAAGATTGGATGCAGCCACACCTAAAACCTTCTCTGAGAAGGAGTTTAGAAAGCAAGGGAGTCCTTTCTGCACCTTGTGACTCAACGGCAAGGCTTTTTAGTAGCTTTGTCTCAGCCTTCCACTCTCCCATGACATCTTTCTCCTGGAGAAACTCGCTACTCATGGCTTGGATGAGTGTATTCTTTGCTGTGTAAAAAACTGGATGGATGTCTGGGCCCAAAGTGTGGTGGTGAATGGAGTTAAATCCAGTTGGCAGCTGGTCACCAGTGGTATTCCCCAGGGCTCAGTACTGGGGCCAATTCTTTTTAATATCTTTATAAATGACCTAGATGAGGGGATTGAGTGCACTCTCAGTATGTGTGGAGATGACACTAAGTTGGGTGGGAGTGTTGATCTACTTAAGGGTAGGATGGCTCTACAGAGGGATCTGGACAGGCTGAATAAATGGGCTGAGGCCAACTGTCTGAGGCTCAACAAGGCAAAGTGCTTGGTCCTGCACTTGGGTCACAACAACCCCTTGCAGTGCTACAGGCTCAGGGAAGAGTGGCTGGAAAGCTGCCTGGTGGAAAAGGACGTTAGGATGTTGATCAACAGCCACCTGAATATGAGCCAGCAGTGTGCCCAGGTGGCCAAGAAGACCAACAGCATCCTAGTTTGTATCAGCATTAGTGTGGCCAGCAGGACTAGGGCAGTGAGTGACCCCTGTACATGGCACTGGTGAGGCCACACCTTGGGCACTGTGTTCAGTTTTGGACCCCTCACTACAAGAAAGACATTGAGGTGCTGGAGTGTGTACAAAGAAGAGCAGCGATGCTTTTCAAGAGTCTAGAGAACAAGTCTTATGAGGAGTGGCTGAAGGAACTGAGGTTTTTTAGCCTGGAGAAATGGAGGCTGTGGGGAGACCTTCTGTAACATCCCGATACCAAAGCCTCAAGCTTTACTGGAAGTATTACTTATATTTAAGACTCCAAGAGTTCCCAATGAACTTTTGTAGAGTCTTTGGTTCTTAATACCTTGAATTTACATAAAGAGAAAAAGCCACAGACTTTTTCCTAAGAGATTTCTTCTAATTTAGTGAGAAATTAGGCATTTTGGCAAAAGGTTCACAGTGGTAACAAATAACCAAGGAGAAGAGTCCACAAAGCACCCAGGAAACACCAACCCACAACTTAGTAAAATACAAGACAGCAGTTTTAAGTTACCCAAAAGAGATTAAGGAAAGAGTAGAGTCCTTTACATGGGGAAGTCCTTCCGGGGAAGGAAAAGGAAAGAAGAATAGCTCTGTGCTCCTGTTTTTCTGTGCTTTGGCTATTGTGGTCACCCCTCCCAGGCAGGACATCTGGCTCAACTGACCATTCAATGCCCTCCAGGACAGAGTGAGGGGTGGTACAGCTAATCAGAGGCTCCAGGGGGCATGGTGTGGGCCAGCTACCAGGCGTGCCTTTTGATTGACAGCTGGCCCATGCGGCTTCCACTGCAGGTCATGTGCCTTCTGTGGCAGGTCTAACCATGTGGACACCAACCTGACCCCTCCCTGAATACACACAAGTTGGTTGATTCAACCCAATAATTAAATAACCCAGTGAGATACAAATCCAGTCTCCCACACCTTTTCGCTCTCTATAACTTCTTGAAATGAGGTTGCAGCAAGGTGGGGGTTGGGCTGTTTTCCCTAGTAACAAGCACTTGGGCAAGAGGAAATGACCTCAAGTTCCACCGGGGAAGGTTTAGATTGCATATTCAGAAAAGATTCTTCACAGAAATGGTGGTCAGGCACTGGAACAGGGCTGCCCAGGGAAGTGAGTCACCATCCCCGGAGTGATTTACAAGGCACTTAGGTACATGGTTTAGCGGTAAACTTGGCAGTTCTGAGTTAACAGTTGGACTTGATGATCTTAGAAGTCTTTTTCAACCTAAATGATTCCATGATTTTATGAAAAAGTAAACTTATTTTTTCAGAGTAATTTCCCCCTTTTTATTGGAAAGAGAAGTTAGACGTACAGAAGAGGTAAGTGGAAAAATACTTATTTTCACTTTAGTGAGTATGAAATGGAATTTCCTCATGACTACTAAAACAAAGACAATCTATATATGACTGATATTGAATAAATTTATCCTGACATTTGTTATGAAAACTCAGTCATACATGACAATAAAATGCTTTCTTCTCCAAATCTGGAGAGAAAATAAAGCAGTTTTAAGTAATTAGATCCTGTTTACTTATTGGGATAACACCTAAAAATCAGTGACAAATTACAACAGAAGCATTGAAATCAATGATATCCATTGTACTGCAAAGCTGGATGTAGAATTAAGACATCATCATCAACAATACTAATGTCAAGAGAATGTGAAACAGCATCAGGCATTAGTTTTGAGTTCCCTTTGAGCAGTTTTGATC
Organism: Lepidocolaptes lacrymiger; assembly: GCA_035584035.1. Lineage (NCBI taxonomy): Eukaryota > Metazoa > Chordata > Aves > Passeriformes > Dendrocolaptidae > Lepidocolaptes > Lepidocolaptes lacrymiger. The sequence goes on from JAXCLP010000085.1 coordinate 2,210,947, forward strand.
TCTTCTGAACAAGAGAGAGAATAATAGTCTGTTGATATGGGATATATCTTGCATTTAAAGCAGTGGGTTCTTCTGAGTTTTAGTTCTTCACAGAATCATAGAATGGCTTGGGTTGGAAGGGACCTTAAAGATCATCTAGTTCCAATCCCCCTGCGATGGGCAGGGACACCTTTCACTAGACCAGGTAGCTCAGAGCCCCATTCAAACTGCCCTTAAACATTTCCAGGGATGGGGCACCCACAACTTCTCTGGGCAACCTGTTCCAGTGCCTCACCACCCTTACAGTAAAGAATTTCTTCCTGACATCTAATCTAAACCCACTCTCAGTTTAAACACATTACCCCTTGTCCTGTCACTACATGCTCTTGTAAATAGCCTCTCCCCATCTTCCTTTTAGTTGAAGGACTACACATTACAGAATTATATTTTGCCTTCTATGGGCAAAAATTTCTCTAGGAATGAGTCCTTGTGACCAAGAAGGCCAATGGTATCCTGGGGTGTATTAGGAAAAGCATTGCCAGCAGGTTGAGGGAGGTGATCCTGTCCCTCTGCTAAGCCCTGGTGAGGCTGCATCTGGAGTACTATGTCCAGTTCTGGACTCCTGTATTGGGTCTGCATGGCCAGGTTTTGATAGCGGGGGGGCTACAGGGGTGGTTTTTTTGAGAAGATACTAGAAGCTTCCTCCATGTCCAGCAGAGCCAATGCCAGATGGCTCCAAGATGGATGTACCGCTGGCCAAGGCTGGGCTAATCAGAAATGGTGGAAACACCTCTGTGATAACATATTTAAGAAGAGAAAAAAAAAAGTTATTGAGCAGATGTAAGTGCGACCAGAGAAGAGCAGAGTGAGAATATGTGAAAGGAACAACTGTTGCGTAAAATTGTGAAAAAACTTTTCAAGACAATATTAGTCAGGGTAGAGATTAGTTCTTTACTAAAAGCTTTCAAGTGTACAAAGTATATAGAGAGATGCGTGTGCCCATGTGATGGGTTTACCTTGGCTGAACGCCAGGTGTCCACCCAGATGTTCTAGCACTACCTTTTCCCAGAGGGAAGGGAAAGAAGGAAAAAAAATAACAGAAACCATGAATTACTATATAAAGCAGTTTATATTTATGCAGAAAAGAAAAAAAAACAAAAGCAGTGCACACATGCACAAAGCAAAAGCCAACAGTCAATCTCTACTTCCCACAAGCAGCGATGAGCAGTCACTCCTCCGGGAAGCAGAGCTCCAACACAGCAATGGTCGTCAGCAGGTGGCCATTGCAAGACAGCCCATGCCTCCCTCCCTGCTCCTTTTATATCTGGGTTGGCAGCAAATGGTATGGAATATCCCCTTGGTCAGTGTGAGTCAGCTGGCCTAACCTGTGTCCCCTCTCAGGATTTCAGCCAAACACACTACAGCCCAGTATAGGGGTCTTACAAATTTATAACACTACTTAATTACCATAACTAGTGGTTACATCCAACCCAAGAACCCTTTACCCCTGGTACCACCCTGGTGCCACCCACAGAACTGCCCTGTTGGAACACCTCCAGGAGTCCTGGGTCTTCTATCTTATTTTGACTACAATATGTCTTGTTATTCTAGTCCTGGTACATGTATCCCAAACATGATGTTCTGGCTGCTATCTCACCCTTGAGACAGAAATTCAGGAATGTGGCACAAAGTTAGAAACTGTTAGCTGCTACCTCAAATGTGAGAAACTATACAGCTATATAAAAATCTACAAATATATAAAATCCTAAGGCATCAGGTTGACACCTCAGACCTACTTGCCAGCTATTGCTAGGACTTCATTTCACAGCTCCTAAAGCAGCTCTCTTCTTCAGTCCTATTGCTTGTTCAGATAGTTCTGGTCCCAGGTCTTCAGAAGAAAAGCAGCAGTTTAGAAAATCCTCTATTGCTCAAGAGTGATGTGTGTGCTACTGGGAGAGGAAGCAGACTAGATCAATCGGTGTTCACCTTGTTGAGACATACACCTAGGGCCAGTAGGTTGGTGTACAGGTGCAGTGCAAGCTGCAGGTTGTGTCCTGAGTGGGGGCAATGGTTGGAGCCCCAGGCAAGGAGCTGTGAACAGGCACCGACCCTTTGCCTAACAAAGGGCAAGCAGACCTGTGGGCACTGGCCAGTCAATCACCTAGAGACCGTGCAGAAGCTAATGAACAATGAGAAGACCCCAGACCCAAAATCACCATTGGAATGGGTGCACAGACTGTAATAAAAGTCCAGGGATTCCTTTGTTTGGGGTCCTCCCGGGAGGCATCAGCTCGAGCTGTTATTGTGTCACTGCACCATGATTAAATTACTTAAAGGAACCAGAGGTCTGACACTGCTATAGGAAACCTGGAGTGGAACCAGTAAGGAAACCTTGTCTGTCTGTGTGAGTGTGGGGTGTGTAGGGAGTCAAACAGGGCACCTGTTGGCTCACTGGAGCAGCCCACTGTGAAGGGTCTTTGGTTCCAGCAGTTAAAATCTCGGATGGTGTGAGTGTGACTATTGGAATCTCTCCTGAATGGTCAGATAGGGAAGTTTGCTTAACACTTATAAACATACAATAATAATACTTTAACAAAATTTATTAATAGAAATCCAAACCTGTAAATGTATCTTTGCTATCAAGAATTCTAATGGTAAGAAAAGTAATCAGTTTAAGTTCACACTTGCAATTGAAAGCTTTGATTGAAATGCAACCATAGCTCAATACTGGGTAATGTTTATTCTTTAAAGAAAATACAAAAAGATCAGAACTGGATTACAGAAATACCCTAAAGCTTAAAAAACCCACTGCCTTTCAATAGCTTTCTGTCATTTACCTTTTGAGAGCACCATGCATTTCTCATCCGCTATGCACGTTATCTTAAAATTAGGAAATGTGTTACCAACTGTATTTAGAAGTGTTCTTTAATATTGATCCACTGACCTTTTTTCAAGTACTTTACAAAACCATCTTTATAGTCCTATTTTAAAAACAAACAGAAAAATAGCTGTCATGTTCCCAGAAGAAAAAGACCAGCAGATGAGGTTACTTATAGAGAAGAAAAAAAAAAGGAAGAGGTTGTTTCAAGTGCTAGAGTGTCTTCAGTGAGCAAGACCTATGTGAGTAATTTCCTTCTATGTAACTTTAAATTGACAATCAGAATCATACCCTCTATCTTTAACAGTCATTTAAATTAACTTGCAGACCTGCAAGCTAAGATTTATCCAGACTACTGTATTACTTGGCAAACACATAATAACTGTGTAAAGTGGGAAACACCTCTGCTTCATCTTGTCTAGCAATCAACAACAAGAAATGCTTATACAAGTAGTTCCCAACTGTGACCATCAGCTATATTTTCATAACTTAGATTAGTGGTTGCATTCCTTTCTCCTCCCCAACAAGCAAAAGTCTAAACCATATTTACCTCATTCAAATTTTGTCTTTTAAGAAGTGATTTTTCTTTAAGAAGGCAAAGTGATATCCTACATTCAATTCTTCTGAACATTGGAACACTCTAAAAACAGATCAACAACACACTTTGAAATGATTATGGAGTCAAAACTTTGCATGCCACCATTTAGCCTGAAGCTAATTTTAACAGCCTATTAATAAACCAGATAAAACACTGATCTAAGATGGAAAATACTTACCCTTAGTACTTTAAATATATGCTGGCACAAAGGTAATAAGGAGGAGGGGTGGGTGGGAAGAAAGATTAGTTCACACATGCAGCACATAAGATCTTTACTGTATGTAATGAACACACAAAGTATAAAATAGCTTGTGCTTTTGTCACCTTAGGATTTCATATATTTGTAGGCTTTTATATGGTTATGTAGTTTCTTACATTTAAAGTAGTAGCTAACAGCTTGTAACCTCTGTGTCACATTCCTGAACCTCTATGTAAAGGGAAGATAGTTAAGAACATCTCTTATAGGACACTTGTACCCAGTCATTATATTTTGTTAACCTAAAAGCTTTTAGTAAAGGGCTATTTTCTAGCTTCTACCCTGATAAATTTGTCTTGTAGAGTTCTTTCTCCCTAAATCCAGACAACACTTTGAGAGCACTGCCTTCTAGAATAAATTTGGCATTATCACTGCACCCAAAACTTAGAGGACCAATCACAAACAACTGCCCAGATTCCACAACTCACGTTCGTAAAGGCAATTGGCAGGATTTGATATTTTGAGGCTTTTGAATGTAAGAGAGAACTTGAAATTTCACTACTGCTGGCACACATCCAAGAATGTGCATACTGTAATGGTGCCAGCACTCGTGACTTATACCACGAAATTTATTTGTCCAAACACTATGAATTCAACAGATGCCTTTGAAGAAAAAATTCTTCCAGGACTTCCTTCGGCAAACTAAACCTTCAAGTTCAAGAACCACTCAACTAATTATGTTAATTAGACAAAGGCCTCCACTAATCCCTCAAGCCAAACTACATGATGGGTCTGTATCACATATCTGCTGCTCAAAAGCAACAACTTAACATTGTGGTCCAAGCAGGGGTCATGTATGACTGTGGATGGGATACATCCATCCAGACTACTCTTTCCTGAAGAGAAGGAAGGGCCATTCAATCAGCAAATAACACAGCAAAACACCTTCCCCTGACAGACAGACATAAAATCTGGACTGTTTAAAGACAGATGCAGACTACAGCAGCTCCTGCTGTCTGCAAGTGGAGACATTGAATAAAACATGCTCCCCATGAGTATGGCCTCAAGGGTCCTTTGAAATTTCACTGCTATCCCTGTGACTAAACAACTTCCAACCCACTTTATAGGAACCCCACCAGCACTGCTCACAGCCTCAGATCACATCTCTGAAAAACCTGAAAGTTGTCTGCACTCCAACTCTTTAATATGGATATAATCAACTCCACGTTAGGTATTTGCAGCATTAGCTTTGTGGGCAAAGCAAAAAAATCAAAAAGTCACTGCAAATAAGAGATATGTAAAAAAAACTCCCAAAACCCCACTACCAAAAAAACAACAACCCCACCCAACTTCCAGACAGCAGTAACATAGAACTTTACCTCTAGAAAATCAATCTTCATGTTGTGATCTAGGATGCTATGGGAAATGATGCTTATGGCTCAAAAAGCAGAAGAAGACATGTCTCTTCAATTAAAGGCTTTACATAGTGCCAAGCATTTACTAGAAATGTGAATGCTGATCAACTCCCGTCAATCCATGGCTGCAGGCCACCCTCTATCAGGTATACAATTCAATTTTATTTGTTTTTCAAAGGATATACATTTAAAACAATCTTTGTTCCTTTATGCTAAGAGTTTAACAGCTCCTCTTTTAGTAAAATGTATCATAAGAGCAGCAGTAAACAAAATACAAAATAGGTAGAGAAATCATGAGTGAAGTTGAGCCCAGGAAGAAGGGAGGGGTGGGAGGAAGGTGCTTTAAGATTTGTTTTTATTTCTCATTATCCTACCCTGATTTTGATTGGTAATAAATTAAATTAATTTTCTCCAAGTCAAGTCTGTTTTGCCTATGACAGTAATCAGTGATCTCTCCCTGCCCTTATCTTGACCCATGAGCCTTTTGTTATATTTTTCTCCCCCTGTCCAACTGAGGAGGATAGAGTGGCTTGGTGGACACCTGGCAGCCAACCAAGGTCAACCCACCAAAGGCATGTAATATGGTAAGCCTCAAACTTTTGAAGGAAACTTAATAAGCTATATGAGCTGAGAGAAAATCAGCCGGAACCCTCATACTGCATCTCACTGCAGCAAAGTGTGAAGTGTGAATCATCAAGTCTACACTGGCACTAAAGAGAAACTGGAAAGGTAAGGAAAAAAGGGTAATTAATACTCAAGAAAGATGCTAGAGGTTATGAGAAGTAGAAAAACCAGTTTTATTACAAGCAAATAAACTGAACAAGAGTTACTAACCTAAAGCTTATTTTTGTTTTTGATTGTTACTAACCTA
>JAXCLP010000085.1:2216983-2245976 GCA_035584035.1 Lepidocolaptes lacrymiger
TAAAAAGCAACCAACCCTGGAGGACAGCCTTCAGCGAAAGAAGCAGAGCTCCCAGCTCACGAGAGGAGCCATGGAGGCAGAAGTCAATAGCGTAAACACAAACCAAACCGTAAGAGTGAGATACAAACCGTGTTGTTTGTCTGTTGGAATAGACTTGTGTTCTATGCTAGGATGTGTGGTATAAAAATCATCTTTCAGCAGTCAGATAAGCAGCAGCAGAGCCTTGTGGCCTGACCAGCCAACTTACAGAACCACCCAGCGAAGTGACAGAGGGCAAGACCACAAAGATTTTTTTTCCCCTGCTGTTGGTTGCAACCCAATAAGCATGGAGAGTGGAAGTATAAGCTATACTGGACCTCTGTTTGCCTTAGTCAAGTTCTGGGTTAAGGTCATTACTGCTGATGGATGCTGAGAGTGATTATATAAATAGTGTGTGTTACAATCACCTGTCAAAGTAGTTTAGAAATTTAAAGCTCTCCTCAGTGAGACAAAAATTTGGTTTTCCATCTGGCATAAAAATAGCGGAAGAGTGGCCCTGGAGATGAGCCCAAGGGCTCATGAAATACTTGGAAGGTAACTCACTGGTAGTAAATTGGGCCAGCTGAAAGAGCAAGCATTGAGCTCCATAGTGCCTGAGGGGAAAGAGTATCTTCCCTGGACCCCCAAAGGCTCATTAGTCAAAAGGAGAAGTATATGAGAAACATAGCATCTCAGACTGTTGTTTGCCTTGTTTAATCACATGTTTTATAAGATTAATTCCTAGTGTTGTTTAAGAAATGCAACGAGCTGTCATGCCAATGGATCCAAAACCCACCGCAGCGAGAAGTTCAAGAGCCAAAAAGATTATGATCCTGTGTCCTACCCCCAAGCAGACTAAAAGACGTAGAAGAAGCACAGGAACTGCTGCTTGAATGAAGATACTCCAAACAGAAGACATAGACAAAGTACTAAATGTATTAGCCAAATAAGAACGAGCCCAGAAGATTTAAAGAAATTTGATGTGTAGTGCTTGTAATAAAACCATAAATAAAAAGAAAAAGGAGGGATTATGAGAAGTAGAAAAACCAGTTTTATTAGAAGCAAATAAACTGAACAAGAGTTACTAACCTAAAGGTTATTTTTGTTTTTGATTGTTACTAACCTATAGGTGTTTTGCAGAAGTTGTAAGGCATCCAGTCCAGTTTTGGAATGTATGCCAGGGATTAAGCATTCGGGAAAAGGGCATATTAATTAAGAATAGAGCTGATGTAACTTCATGCCACATGGTGACCATGCGGCTGGATGGAGGCTGACATATTGCCTGAAACTCCACCTCTGGCATGAGGGGGGGCACAGAAGACCCAATCCGAGAAGAAGAAACGCCCCCTCATGTTGTAAAATGGGGTTGGACCTTGAGAAGGTTTAAAAGTGGGGTTTTTGAATTGGAAGGTGTGCTCCTGGAGATCCTGTGTGACCTGGACACCCAACACATGTTGTAACCAAATTTTCTTTTCATTATATTCCTTTTGTTTCACAGACTTGTGTTTTTTTTCTAAATTTAATAAAAGCAATTTTTCTAACAAAGTGGAGCTACTCTCAAATAATTGAGCTTTTAACTAGCCATGCTGCCAAGACAGTCCAGCTAGTGTATACTAAAATGTTTACAATGGAATATAAATGCAGGCAGGCATCACACGCAAGCTTACATCCAGCCATAACAAAGGCTGGAAACAAAAGGTTAAGAGTATTACTAATCTACAGTTAAATTTCAATAAACAAACCTTCACTCTGCTGGTGACCTTTGCAATCACATCACAACATTTGCAGGGAGAAATTATGCTTAGTTACTACAGTACAAGTATAAATATAACGAATGGGTAAGTGACTGCAAATGAGGACAAGCAACAAAACTAAACAAACTCAGATTAAACCTCCTGCTTTCATTAAAATATCCTTAAAGCAATACAACAAGAAATAGGGTGCTTGTACATTCACAAAAGTAAGTACTTAAAGACTATCACTTATTTTAAGCAAATTAAAAGAAACCTTGCCTGTCACACAGATAAAATATGGCAATTTGTTACAATTGCTATTTACATTCTTATTGCTAAGAGGTGAAATTTTTCATATTACATGTCTACAGTTAACAGCTTACCCTTAATTAAGAATCATCTTTCTCCACCAAAAGGAGATAACAGAAATCAAATTATCTGAAGAAAACCTCCAGCAAGACATGCTCATTTTTAAGGGAGGGAAAGAGGGGAAAAGCCCATTTCTAATCAAATTTTTTATTTTGAAGTTTTCTCCTTCAGTTTGCTCCTTTCACATTCAACTGGCATAATGTGTGCAATTTTTCCATTTATTGTGGTTTAAGCTCACATGGCAACTAAGCACCATGCAGCTGCTTGCTCACTCCCTGCCCTCCACCCTGGTGGAATGGGGAGGGGAATCAAAAGTAGAACTTGTGGGTTGAGATAAGAACAGTTTAATAATTGAAACAAAGTAAAATATAATAATTATAGTAATTAAAAAGAGAGAGAGGAATAAACCCCAGGAAAAGCAAGTGATGCACAATATGCTCATTACCTGCTGACTGATGCCCAGCCAGTCCCCAAACCACAATCAGCCCCTTCCAGGTAACTGTTTATATACTGGGCATGACGTTCTATGGCCAATTTGCGTCAGCTGTCCTGGCTATGCTCCCTCCCAGCTTCTTGTGCACCTCCTCATTGGCAGAACATGAGACACTGAAAAGCCCTTGACTCAGGGTAAGCACTGCTCAGCAACAACAACCAAAACATCAGTGTGTTATCAGCATTATTCTCGTACTGAATCCAAAACACAGCACTGTGCCAGCTACTGAGAAGAAAATGAACTCTATACTAGCTGAAACCAGGACAACATAGTAAGTCATTGAAGTATTATAACAACAGTTTTCAAATATGTACTACACACTTTAAGAAAAGAATCCTAAAATATGAGCATCTCTTACTCTTTATGGACAATGTAGTTGAATAATTGTAAATCAGAGTAATTTAAAAATGGTGCAAAGAGCTTAGAGAATAAGGTGGCTGCAACCAATTTTAAATTGCTTTCTATTCTTCAATGAACACATTGCATCTTATCCTCTGCGAAAGTGTGGTGGGTCTGGCTGAGCCAGAATTTATTTCCCCATAGTAGCCCTCACAGTGCATTGGTAGCTAGAAGAGTGTTGATAACACACCCATGTTTTGGCTACTGTTGAGCACTGCACTGTAACATCCCTCCTTCAATCGAGGGCGAAATCCTGGGAGGGGACACAAGTAGGCCAGCTGACCCACACTGACCAAGGGGATATTCCATACCATATGACGTCAACCCAGATATAAAAGCTGAGGCAAGGAGCAAGAACATGGGCGTTCATTGTCTCTAATGGCTGCCTGCTGACAACTGTTATGCATGCTGGAGCCCTGCTTCTCAGAGAAGTGGCCGACCATCGCTGCTTATGGGAAGTAGAGAATAACTGCTGGCTTCTGCTTTTCATGTGTGCATGCTGCTTTTGCTTTTTTTGCATAAGTATAAACTGCCTTATCGCAACCCACAATTTGTGTTGGGTGTTCCTCCACCTTACTCTCTCCCCTGTCCGGCTGGGAAGGAGAGCAATAGAGCAGTTGGGTGGGCACCTGGTGTTCAGCCAAGGTGAACCCACCACAGAAAGCAGCCTAAAAACTCAACACTGCTGTATCTGAGTTCAGTGTCTACTACATGCAAGACATAAAACTTATAACTGCATTATTTTGTAAGATTTTATGACCAGTACAGAACTGAACAAGATTTTTAAAAAATGTACTTCAATAAGTATAATAATTTATTCTACTCAGTGAATTTAATTATTCTTATTTTCAATGTTCAGTACCAGTTAAAGCTCAAAATGAAATGTTAAACATGGAAATATTATGCTGTTTGTGATCATATAAGTCAGCTAGGCTAATACCTTTCTCCAGGAAGCCTCCCAAAGTGTTCAATAGCACCCATTAAAGAAATTTCTCTACCCTAGGTTTCCCACAGCAGCATGTCAGGCATCTGATTTCAGGGGGAAAAAATAATTTAACAATTGAGTGGTACAGCAATAGGAACAGCTCAAGCTGGTGCCTCTGGAGAGAGACCCCAAAAAAAGGAATCCCTGGGCTTTTGTATACTTACAACCTATGTACCCATTCCAATGGTGATTTTGGGTCTGTGGTCTTATTGTTTATTGGCTTCTGCAGAGTCTGTGGGTGATTGATCAGCTGGTGCCGCAGGTCTGTTTGCCCTTTCTTAGGCAAAAGGTCATCTGCCATCCATGGAACAAATTTCAGCTTACACTGCAGCTTGAAGGTATATTTCTCAACACAAGCACTTTAAAAAAGGTAGCACACCATGTTAGAAATGTTTTTTAAATTAAAGAAGAAAGTAGTTTCTACTGTTGGGTTTAGACTGGTAGACTCATAAACTGGTAGTCTAGAAACTGAAGTACAAAAAGATCTGTTTGCCAATTATGAAGGTTTTGTTTTCCTCATCAAAATAAATTTATTCTCAGCAAATGAACAAGTTGAATTTTGCAACATTGCCTTACTCCATTTGTGCAAGCGTTTACTTTCTATATATCATTTAGCCTGTAAAGTGCAATTAGGCAGCTTTATTATGTTGTTGTACTCAAGTTGTTCTTTGTGTCTGGAGAACTGGATTTGGTTTCTGCAAGCACAGACTTCCCCCAACCTAGTCACACACACTAGCATCGGCTTCCTATCCAAGCAGAACATGCACTTTTCCTTAAGAAAGTCCTCAGAAAATTGCTACTGAGTTTTAGGGTTAAATAGCAGAGTAAACAAACAACTCAAGAGTTAAAGCAGTCACAGAGCTAGATCAAGGGGTTTGTGTAATTGTTTAGATACACACAAAACCAATTAGAATCATAGAATATCCTGAGTTGGAAGGGACCCACAAGCATCATTGAAGTCCAGTTCCTGGCCCTGCACAGGACAACCCCAAGAGTCACACTATGTGCCTAAGAGCATTGTCCAAACACTTCTTGAACTCTGGCAGGCTTGGTGCTGTGACCACTTCCCTGGGGAGCCTGTTTCAGTGCCCAACCACCCTCTGGGTGAAAAACCTTTTCCTAATATCTAACCTAAACCTCCCCAACACAGCTTCACGCCATTCCCTTGGGTCCTGTCACTGGTCATCAGAGTGCCTGCTGCTCCACTTTCCCTCATGAGGAAGTTGAAGACTGCAATGAGGTCTTCCCTCAGTCTCCTCTTCTCCAGGTTGAACAGACCAAGTGACCTCAGCCACTCCTCATATGGCTTTCCTTCTAGGCCCTTCCCTACTTTCATGGCCCTCCTTTGGACGCTCTCTAATAGCTTTAGATCCTTCTTATATTGTGGCGCCCAAAACTGCACACAGTATTCAAGGTGAGGCCGCACCAGCACAGAATAGAGTGGGACAATCACCTCCCTCGACTGGTTGGTGATGCTTTGCCTGATGCACCCCAGGACGTGGTTGGCCCTACTGGCTGCCAGGGCACACTGCTGACTCATATTCAACTTGCCATTGACCAGAATCTCCAGGTCCCTTGCCACGGCCCTGCCCTCCAGCCTCTCGTTCCCCAGTCTGTGGGTATATCCAGGGTTGCCCTATCCCAGCTGCAGAATCCAGCACTTCCTCTTGTTAAACTTCATATGGTTGGTGATTGCCCAGCCCTCTATTTTGTCCAGGTCTCTCTGCAGGGCCCCTCTGCCTTCAAATGAGTCAGCAGCTCCTCCCAATTTAGTATCGCTGGCAAACTTGCTTAGTATCCCTTCCAGTTCTGTGTCCAAGTCATTTATGTAGATGCTGAAGAGCACAGAGACCAAGAAGGAGCCCTGGGGAAGCCCACTAGTGACAGGTCACTAGTCTGATTTTACCCCATTCACTATTACCCTTTGTGCCCAACCCGTCAGCCAGTTGCTCACCCATCGCAAGATGTATTTATCCACCTGTGTGCTGGAGCGTTTGTCCAGAAGGATCCTGTGAGAGACAGTATCAAAAGCTTTACTGAAGTCCAAAAGATTACATCAACTGGCTTCCCTTGATCAACTAGGTGGGTCACCTTGTCGAAAAAGGAAATTAAATTTGACAAGCAGGACTTTCCCCTTATGAAGCCATGAATAATCTTCTCCATAATTTTATTAGTCACTGAATTGAGACAGGCCTGTAGTTTCCAGGGTCATCCTTCTTGCACTCCTTGAAAATTGCCAGCTTCCAGTCAACTGGGACCTCTCCAGATTACCAAGACCATTTAAAAATCATTGAGAGAGGCCTTGCAATGACATCAACTGGCACTTTAATATTCTTGGATGAAACCCATCAGGCCCTATAGTTATAGGGATCCAGCTGGAGCATCAGATCCCACACAATTTCAGGGTCGACTGGGAGTTGATAATTCTCAGAGTCACAGTCCTCCAGCTCAGGGTTCTGGGACCCCCTTAGTCCATCATCGGTGTTGAAGACAAAGGCAAAGAAAGTATATTGGGTCTGGCTGAGATGGAGTTCGTTTCCCCATAGCAGCCCTCACAGTGCTGTGCTTTGTATTGGTAGCTAGAAAGGTGTTCATAACACACCAGTGTTTTGCCTACTGCTGAGCAGCGCTGGCACAGCATCAGTGCTGTAACATTCCTTCCCCAATCGAGGGCAAGATCCTGGGAGGGGACAGAAGTAGGCCAGCTGACCCAAACTAACCAAAGGGATATTCCATACCATATAACGTCAGCTCAGATATAAAAGCTAAGGAAAGGAGGAGGAAGGGAGGGCATTTGTTGTTTACAGTCTCTGCCTGCTAAGAAACTGTCACATGTTGCTGAAGCCCTGCTTCCCGGGAAGTGGCTGGACATTGCTCACTGATGGGAAGTAGAGAATAAACACTATTTTCCGCTTTGCTTCTGCACGCACAAACTTTCATTTTTGCATTAGTAAAGTGCCTTATCTCAACCCACAGGCCGTTTTCCATCTTATTGTCTCTCCCTTGTCCAGCTGGGAAGGGAAGTGATAAAGCAGCTTAGTAAGCATCTGGCATCCAGCCAAAGTCAACCCACTACTACCCTTAAACATCTCTGCCTTGTTTATGTCCCTGTTTGTGAGATGACCATCCTCATCCTGTAACAAGCTGTTATTTCTGCATTGCCTTTTGCTATTAACATATTTAAAAAACCTTTTTATTGTTCCCAACAGTACTGCCCAGCTTCAGCTCTAATTGAGGTTTGGCAGTGATGCCTAAAGGTTTGGTACGCATTTTTTTAGATTTTTAGAGTTTTAGAATTATAGGATTTCTTGCTCACATATTAAGTGGTGTTAGAAGTTACTAAAGTGATTTTTTCACATATTCTTAGGGTTTCTGAAGGTCATGATGTTTTGCAGAGACACCTGCAAGATAACTTGAAGACAAAACAACAGAAGGGGCCCAGAAACCCTTGGAGCTGGTCCAGGGGGGCATAGCCTAGGACCCTGGTGGGTGGAACACCAAGAGAAATGGAAATTATGATTGGTTATAGATATTTAATATGTTGTTAGGAAGATTATAAAACTGCAACATCATGGGGGGCAGGGTTCTTTGGGGATTCATTGATGCTGATCAGGGTCCTTGAGGAACCAGCATGCACTTGTAGGCCCATCAGAGGCCCTGAGCCTCTGAACTCCCAATAAAGGTATTATCTATCCTTCTCCATTAATGTTTTCTCTGAGTGCCTGCCTTCCAGGATTTTAGGCATCAGCAGCATGAATTTTCTCCCTACAGTGGTGAGCAGCATCTCTATATTCCTCCCATGTCACCTGACCTTGCTTCCACTAGCCATACACCTTCATGTTTTGCCTTAGCTCCAGAAGTTCCCTGCTTAGCCAAGTTGGCCTTCTGCCTCATCTGCCTGACTTGCAACATTTTGGAATTGCTTACTCCTGTGCTCTTAGGAGGTGGTGCTTAAAAAGTGACCAGCCCTGATTTACCCCAACACCTTCAAAAGCATTTTCTCAGGGGACCTTACTAGCACATTCACTGAGCCACTTAAAGTCTGCTCTCCTCACATCCTGGGTGGAGGTTTTCCTTCTGTTACTAGAGATTTTCAACACCAGTTTCACGGTCACTGTGGCCAAGATGGCCGCCAATCGCCACTTCAGTCACGAGCCCCTCTCTGTAAACACGTGACAAAATCAAGGAAGGCACCTTTTCTAGTTGGCTCCCTTAGTACCTGTACCATGAACCATAGAATCATTAAGGTTGGAAAAGACCTCTGAGATCATCGAGCCCAACCTATTATCTAACACCACCTTGTCAATTAGACCATCACACTAAGTGCCACATCCAGTCTTTCCTTAAACATCTCCAGGTACAGTGACTTCACCAAATCCCTAGGAAGTCCATTCCAATGTCCAATCACCCTTTCTGTGAAGAACTTCTTCCTCATGTCTAATCTAAACCTCCCCTGGCACACCTTAAGACTGTGTCCTCTTGTCCTATTACTAATTGCCTGGGAGAAGAGACTGACCTCCACCTTTCTAAAACCTCCTTTCAGGTAGTTGTAGAGAGTGATAAGATCTCCCCTGAGCCTCCTCCTCTCCAGGCGAAACAACTTCAGTTCCCTCAGCCTCTCTTCATAGGGCTTGTGCTCCAGTCCCTTCACCAGCATCATTGCCCTTCTCTGGACACGCTCCAGAATCTCAACATCCTTCCGAAATTGAGGGGCCCAAAACTTAACACAGCACTTGAGGTGTGGCCTAACCAGTGCCAAGTACAGGGGAAGAATTACTTCCTTAATCCTGCTGGTCACACTATCCCTGATACAGACCAGGATGCCATTGGCTTTCTTGGCCACCTGGGCACACTTCCGGCTCATGTTCAGCCAGCTGTCAATCAGTACCACCAGGTCCCTTTCTGCCTGGCCACTCTCCAGCCATTCTGCCCCCAGCCTGTAGTGCTGCATGGGGTTCTTGTGGCCAAAGCATAGGACCCAGCACTTGGCCTTGTTGAACCTCACACCATTGGATTCGTCCCATCTCTCCAGCCTGTGCAGGTCCCTCTGCAGAGCCCTCCTACTCTCCAGAAGATCGACACTCCCCCACGACTTGGTGTCATCTGCAAATTTGCTAATGGTAGACTCAATCCCCTCATACAGATCATCAATAAAGATATTAAACAGGACTGGGTCCAACACTGATCCCTGGGGGACACCACTAGTGACCAGCTTCCAACTGGATGCAGCACCGTTCACCAGCCCTCTCTGGGCCCAGCCATCCAGCCAGTTCTTAACCTAGCAGAGTGTGCCCCTGTCCAAGCCGTGGGCTGCCAGCTTTTCCAGGAGTGTGCCATGGGAGATGGTGACAAAGGCTTTGCTGAAGTCCAGGTAGACTACATCCACAGCCTTCCCCTCATCCATCAGGTGGGTCACCTGGTCATAACAGGAGATCAGGTTGGTCAGGCAGGGCCTGCCTCTCCTAAATCCATGCTGGATGGGTCTGATCCCCTGGTCATCCTGTAGGTACCCTGTGATCACACTCAAGATGATCCATTCCATAACCTTACTGAGCACCGAGGTCAGGCTGACCAGCCTGTAGTTTCCTGGATCCTCCTTCCAGCCCTTCTTATGGATGGGTGCCACACTGGCCAACTTCCAGTCATCTGGGACCTTCCTGGTGAGCTAGGACTGATGATAAATGATGGAGAGTGGCTCAGCAAACTCCTCTGCCAGCTCCCTCATCACCCTAGGATGGACCCCATCTGGTCCCATAGAGCTGTGAGCATCCAAGTGGCTCAGCAGGTCACTCACTGCTTCCTCCTGGATTACAGGGGGGCTATTCAGCTCCCCATCCCTGTCTCCCAGCTCAGGAGGCCAGTTGTCCTGAGGACGACCTGTCTTATTATTGAAAATTGAGGCAACGAAGGTGTTAAATACCTCAGTCTTTTCCTCATTTTTGGTAACTATATTCCCCCGTGTCCAATAAATAATGGAGGTTTTCCTTGCCCCTCCTTTTGCTATTAATGTATTTATAAAAACACTTTTTATTATACTTCACAGTACTGGCCAGATTAAGTTCAAATTGTGCTTTCGCCTTTCTAATTTTCTTTCTGCATGACCTACTGACATCCTTAAACACTTCCTGAGTTGCCTGTCGCTTTTTCCAAAAGTGATACATCCTCTTTTTTTCCCTGAGTTTCTGCAAAAGCTCCCTGCCCAGCCAGGCCAGTCTTCTCCCCCGCCAGCTCATCTTCCATCACATAGGGACAGTCTGCTCCTGCACCTTCAAGGTTGTTTTCTTGAAGTATGTCCATCCTTCCTGGACCATTTTGTCTCTCAGGGCTGTTCCCCAAGGTACTCTCTGAATCAGCATCCTGAATAGGCCGAAGTCTGTTCTCTGGACATCCAAGGTAGAGGTTTTGTTGATGCCCCTCCTTACTTCACCAAGGATTGAAAATCTATCATTTTGTGGTCACTGTACTCCAGACAGCCTCCAACCACCACATCTCCCACCAGCCCTTCTCTGCTTGCAACCAGGAGGTCTAGCGGGGTCCCACCCCTGGTAGGCTCATTCACCACCTATGACAAGAAGCTATCCTCCACACACTCCAAGAACCTCCTAGACTTAGTTCAGGGAGTCTCCTGGTGATATCACTCACCCCCGCCCCAGGGAGGCAGTAGACTTCCCTGGGGGATGGGTCCGGTCAGCACACAGGGCCCTTACTTCTCCTCAGGAGTCACTTACTACAACTACCCTTCTTTTCTTCTTAATACCTGAGGTTGTGATCCATTTAATAGACTGGGTGCAACTGGGAAACCTTCCAGACAGATTTTTTTCTTGAGTGTCATCTGCCCGACCCTCTAGATCCAGGGTCTCATACCTATTCTTTAAGGGCACCTGGGGAGGTGAGGGGGGTCAGGAGGAGATTCTTTTACCTTCCCGATCACAGACCCATTTCCCCTGATCTACTAGGTCTCCTCCTTCTGCCTGATGGCAAGAGGGGTGGGGTATCTAACTCCTATTGAGCTTCTCTCAGGGTTGGAAGGGTGTGACTCCACCAGTCAATTTTCCTTTCACTCTCCCTAATACTCCTTAGCCTTTCCACTTCTTCCTTAAGCTCTGTCACTAGACAGAGTAGATCATTCACCTGTTCACACCATACACAGGTGCCTTTTGCACCATCCTCTGGTACTAATGCCAGGCTCATACACTCCCTGCAGTCAGTGACCTGGACAGCTGAATTCTTCTTGGGAGGTTCTGTCTGGGTTACCACACTCCTGCTGGCATCAGCAGCAATGGCTTTTGACCATTTGTAAACCATTGCTTGATCTAGTGGAGTTGGAGGGAAAAAAAAACCAAACAAAACCCCACAAACAAAAAAACACCACCACACCCATACCTATCATGCAATCCACCACTAGGAGCTAGGAGGGTGGCTGTGCCCTTCCTGGTCATTCCCTGCCTGCACAAACTGCAGTGTGGTGCCACACTCTCATTGATGTGCCACACTCCTGTTTGCCTGCTCCTGTTCACTGTGCTCCCTGGAGCTGTTTAAATCACCTGCAAATGGTCCTGGCAACACTCCTTGCTTGTCTGATTGGCTGCCAAGAGGTTGCCATTGGCTGCCAAGAAGTTGTCATCCAGGTGTTTTAAGAATCTTCTGGACTTGTCTGTACCACCTGTGTGGTGTTCCTGGTTAACATCCGGCAAGCTGAAGTCCCCCATAAGGACAAGGGTGGTTGATTTAGGTGTCCCTTAAAGAATAATTCTTTGGTGTCATTGTCCTGGCTGGGTGGCCTATAGTAGACTCCCACAACATCCAATAATTATCCACAAATAATTGTTTGTCCCTTAATCCCTACCCAGAGGCTCTCAACCATGCCATTGCCAACTGCAAACTCTGTACATTCCAGTCCCATCATTACACAGTATGTTGCCACCACCACATCTTTCCTGCCCTGCCTATCCCTCCTGAAAAGCCTGTAACCATTCAACATGGCACTACAGCCACAGGACTCATCCCACCAGGTTTCACTTACGCCAGTGATGTCACATCAACTAGAATTGGGCCAAGGCTTCAAGCTCCTCTTATTTGTTCCTTGTGCTGTGTGCATTGGTATGGAAAGATTTCAAGTGTGGTTCATTGTAGCTGACACCTCATGGAGCAGATTGAAGGATCTCACAAGCATGCAGTCCCTCAAATTTTGGCATGCCATCCCATTGCTTATCACCAGCAAGCCTGGTTTTGTCCATTCCCCCCTTCCAGTCTAGTTTAAAGCTCTGTCAATCAGCCCTGCTAATTCCTGCACAAAACCTCTTTTCCCCCTCTGAGAAAGGTACATTCCCTCAGTTGTCAGTAGACCTGGTGTTTTATAAACATAGCAAAAAAAAACCCAAATTCTGCCCATGATGCCAGTCTTGGAGTCACGTGTTGATCTGATGGGTCTGCCTGTTCCTTTCATTATTCTTCCCTGCTATTGGAAAGATAGAGGAAAACACTACCTGTGGTCCTGATTCTTCAACAAATTACCTTAAGGCCTTGAAATCCCTTTTGATCACCCTTGGACTTCTCTTTCCTATCTTGTCACTGCCAACATGAAGAATCAATCACAGATAATAATCCGAGGGCTGTACTAGACTAGAAATCTTTCTAGTAACGTCCCTTACCCAGACCTCAAGAAGGCAGCACACTTCCCTGTGGGTTGGGTCCATTCAGCATATTGAGCCCTCCCTTCCCCTCAGAAGGGAGTCACCCATGACAACTACCCTTCTTTTTTTCTTAACAGAGGTGGTCATGATATAGGGGGTAGGCTGTCTTGTTCTAGGCAAACCCTCCATCCACCTCATCAGTTGTTTATCTTTCCAGTTCCAGGGCCTCATCCCTGATGGATAAGGTACTAAACCCATTTCTCAACTCTAAGTTTTCAGGAGGAGGAAGAGCCTTCCTCCTAGTACAGACAGTGACCAGCTTCCATCTTTCATGTTCAACAGACCTTTGACTTACTGCTTGATATGATTCTGAGCCCACGTGCCTCTCCACTGCAATAGAGGTTTGAGACTCCTGAGACTGTAGGGTCTCTGAGAATACCCTATCAATCTCTCACTCATTCTCACAAATGCTGCACATCCAGCTTTACTTCCTCCCATAACTCCTTGACCTAGCAGCACAGCTTGTCAACAACATACCTTCTGCAGAAGGGATAACTGTCAGCCTCAGCTTCACAGAGAGGCATCAGGCACTCCCAGCAACCTGAGACCTGGAGAGCTACATCTACTATCAGGTCTGTCTGAGTGGAAGCCTCTGAGACAGTTGGTGCAGTAACTCCAGCAGCTACGGGGGAATGAGCTCTGTGATGTGTCAAAACCACACTTGAGGGAGCGTACACTAGTAAGACAGAGGATGAAGGGGACTCTCTGTGCCCTTCTGTGCCAACTACTGTCTGTCCACTGCCTATGCTAGCTGCTCCCAGATGGTCATGGACTGGTACCCAGTTGCTGGGTTGTATGTACTTCAATTCTCCCACTCACCTAGTGGAAGGGCCTCCTACTGGTGTGCCACACCCCGGTTGCTCCCGCTCCCTAGAGGCACCTTATGAGAGTGGAAGCAGTCACTCCTGGCTCTGCCCACACTGGGGCAGCCAATCTAGGGCAAGCTGCCAGCTTTACATGGGTCTCAGTGCTCTCCTGGTGTTCCCTTGCCTCTAGAATGTTGCCCCGTTTGCCGTGATTCCCTGCAATCCCCTGCTTTGCTGCGGAATGTGTCTACACCAGAGCTGTTTGCTTTGGCCAATTAAGGGGAAAATAAATAGCATTCCTTTAAGTATATCTAAGTAATAACACATACACAAAATAAGAGGTACTATGGCTGTGGAAGGAGTATTACAAAAGCATGCATATCAAGATACTGGTTTACAAACAGCAGATGTAGCTTATTTGAATATTTCCATAACACTACCACATAATGCCAAATTCAGGAAAAGCCAAGAGCTCTAGTGTTTAATTAATCTAGTTTAACCCTAGCGACCCACCCCATTCCTCAACAAGACAAATCACATAATTTGTCCTTCCCTCTATTTTAAAAGAATTATTCTCTATGCATTATAACATTTTTTTACAACCCAAAAAGGAGCAGCATACAGTTTTATTTGCTAAATGTTAACATCCTTAAAGATAATACGGTAAAAAAAAAAATTCTTGCACTTCAGTAACACCACAATCAGGGGAATCAAGTTTACAGATGTTTCTGATTTGAACTCATGTTGCCAGCTGCCTTTAAATTTGTGCTTCTGGAGAGAAAAAAACAATCCTTTTTCACCCTACTGAACATCTTTGTTCCACCCAGAGGCCAGCTCACCTTACCCCTAAAAGCCTGAGCTTTTGTTAGCTGTTCACACGATAAACAGCTGTGGATGTATGGAAAACATATTACTACTGGCAGAAAATGAAAGCTAGCAAATAGGTTCTGTGTTTATAATGGAAGAAAGCCTCCAAAACACAAACATTTCAATAAATTCTGAAAGATTTATTTTTCCTTCCCACATTTATTTGGTGACAGCCTTCAAAATTAGTCTGTGTAAACAGCATGATAAATGTAATTAACCTCTAAGTGCCAAAAATAGGCTATCCTCCTGCTAAGTGCTAATGTGAAATACAAGAGCATTAGCAAGAGAAGCAGCAAAGTCACCATTGGCACATAGGGTTAATGAAGATTTTCTTGTAGACCCTGTTCCAGCTTTAAGTGAAACACTAAGTATGCCAATTTAAGTCTAACAGGGTAGATATATATCAATTCTGAATGCTGTCAACAGCTCAAGAACAGCATAGCTTTCTTTGAACTGATTAAAAGCCACAGATTCTCTTTACTTGCTATGTTTTTCACTCTAAAATAACCTGTCAATTATGGTACAATTCCAAGTTTGATATTTTATTTCAGGTATAGTAAACTTCAAATGATGACTAAGATACAGCACATGCATACTTTACCCCATTTTCTGAGGAATTACATTTTTTCATGAAGGACCAGGTTAATTGAAGCTATTACATTTTTCAGATGCAGTTTCACTTTTGTGTTCCATTCATTTTCCCTACATGCATCAAATTAAAGCAGAGTGGACCTCTATATTCACTGTATTTTCTCATTCAAGATACCAGTTTCCTTAAAAGAAGGAAAAATGTATTTCCAAAGAGATGCACTGCAGCCTTGGCTACAGTGACCGTGAGATTGTGGAGTTCAGTACTGGGCAAGAAGGAAGTAGGGCAATGAGTAAGATTGTAACCATAGACTTCAGGAAAGCTAGCTTTAACCTCTTCAGGGATCTTCTTGGAAGAATCCCATTGGAACATGCCCTAGAGGGAAGAGGGATCCAAGACAGCTGGTCAGTATTCAAGCACCACTTCCCTCCAGGTTCAAAAATGGTGCATCCCAATGGGCAAGAAAGTGAGCAAAAGGGTCAGGAGACCTATGTAGATGAACAAGGAACTCCTGCCAAAATCCAGCCATAAGCAAGAGACACATATGAGGTGGAAGCAGTGACAGGCCACCTGAGATGAATAGGGGGGGATGTTGTCAGAGTATGCAAAAATGCAACAAGGAAGGCCAAGGCTCATCTGGAATTAAATCTGGCCAAGTATGTCAAGGACAACAAGAAGGGCTGCTTCAAGCACATCAATAAACAAAAAAGAAACCTAAGGATAATGTGGGCCCACTATTGAATGGAATAGGGACCCTTGCAATAGAGGACACAGTGAAGGCAGAGGTACTGAATGCCTTCTTTGCTTCAGTCTTCACTGCTAAGGCCAGCACAGGTCTAAAAGAAGGCAAACTTTCCTTTGGCTGAGGAGATATGAGTTAGAGAACATTTAGTCAAACTTGACATCCACAACTCCATGGGCCCTGACAGGATGCATCCACAAATGCTGAGGGAACTAGCAGACATCATTGCTAGGCCACCTTTGAAAGGCTGTGGAGATCAGGAGAGGTGCCCAAGGACTAGAAGAAAACAAATGTCACCTGTGCTGCTTTAAAGGTAAACCGGCAGGAGAAATGAACCCAACTTGAGAGATTACAAGTCAGATTTGCAATTTACTAAAAAGATTACAATAAATACAATGATACAGAGGAAAAAAACCTGTGTTTAACCCACAAAAGAACAGATGTATAACCCAGCATCCTGGGACATGAACAGGATGGTGTTTGTTAGCCCCTGTGCTGAGTGCCACATGGGTTCCCTTAGTGCAAAGTAAAAGGAAAAGAAACCTGTTGGTGAGAATAATGGTCACAGTTCTGTCAAAGTAATGATTGCAGTCTTGTTGAGAGTAGCAGTCACAGTGCTGTTGAGGTTCTGGTCCTCCTCTGGATCCAAGTGGTACCAGAAGTCCCAAAACCTGAAGATTATATATGCTCAGGTTCAGATAGGAATGCCCAGTGCCTCCCCCCAGGGCAAGGAGTTTCACAATGAGTGATTTAACTCTGTGAGTCATGGGATATTTTTGCAATCTTTGATGGTCTAGGTCATTACAGCTGCCTATTATGCCAATCCCTACTGGCCCATTAGCAGACATGAGCCCTCAGGTTGGGTGTGAAGGTGCTAGTGCCTCTCTGGAGGGGAGTTATCACAGCTGAGTCACTGATGTGAAGACAGAAACGCTTCCCTGTCTTCCAGGGTTCTTTAACACCCAGCTTGTAGCCTGAGGGGTCAGGTGTGCTCTGGGCAGCTGCTGCAAACAATCCATTATTAAGTTCATCAGAAATTACATAGAGGGTGTAGAATACACAGTTTTGGTTACACCCACGCAGTGATAAACTGGTCCCAGCCCCTGTAACTAGGATATCACCTCAGTCTTCAAAAAGGGCAGGAAGGAGGACCCAGGGAACTGCAGGCCAGTCAGCCTCACCTGGAGTAAGTCCAGCAGAGGATTACAAAGATGGTTAGGGGACTGGAGCACCTTACTTAT
Source organism: Lepidocolaptes lacrymiger (assembly GCA_035584035.1). Taxonomy (NCBI): domain Eukaryota; kingdom Metazoa; phylum Chordata; class Aves; order Passeriformes; family Dendrocolaptidae; genus Lepidocolaptes; species Lepidocolaptes lacrymiger. The sequence goes on from JAXCLP010000085.1 coordinate 2,233,919, forward strand.
GAGGAAAGGCTGAGGGAGCTGAGCCTGTTTAGCCTGGAGAAGACTAAGAGGGGATCTTATCCATGTGTATAAGTATATGAAAGGAGGGTGCCAAGAGGATGGAACTAGGTTCTTCTCAGTGATCCCAAGCAATACGACGCACCAGGCAGAAACTGAAACACAGGAAGACCCACCTGAACATGAAGAAGAACTTTACTGTGAAGGTGACTGAGAGCTGGAATAGGTTACCAGGAGAAGTTGTGGAGTCTCCTTCTCTGGAGATATTCAGAAGCCATCTGGACACAATCCTAAGTTACATGCTTTAGGGGACCCTGCTTGAGCAGGGAGATCAGACAATGACTTCCAGTGGTCCCTTCCAACCTTAATTATTCTATGATTCTGTAATGTGAATGCTTAGTAAATTTACCTGAAAATAAGTTTCATATAGATGATTCCAGTGAAGAACATTCTGGTACCTCCCAATAGACAAGGTTTCAATCATTATGCACAAAAATATTTTATTTGCTTTATTACCTGGTACACTGTTATTCTTGGGAAGATACTATTAAAGGGCACCTCTTAAAGACTCAGATGAGTCAATTTTGTGCCTGCTGCTTCTGCCCAAGTATTCTTAGCTAAAACAGACTCAGTACTTGCATCCTAAATTTATTATAGATTCGACTTGATGGAAGTCTATCAAAGCACTTGATGCACTCCAAGATCTTCTGGGGTGCATTTAGCAGAAAACATGTAGTGAAAGTAATTTCACGAGTCACATCTAGTCTGCACACAATTTTATATTTAAAGGTGGCTACATCTGAAGATAGTGCTGGATGAACTAAACCTGTCACCTGCTCAGCATAACTCTCTATTTGGCTTGTGTGGCAAGGTTTTGGTAGCAGGGAGGGTTACAAGGGTGACTTCTGTGAGAAGATGCCAGAAGCTTCACTCATATTTGACAGAGTTAGTGCCAGCCAGCTCCTAGACAGACCTATCACTGGCCAGAGCTGAGCCAATCAGCAATGGCAGTAGCCCCTCTGCAATAACATATTTAAGAAGGGGGGAAATCTGCTGTACAAGAGCAGCCAGGAGAGAAGAGCAAATACGAGAGCAACAACTCTGCAGACACCAAGTTCAGTGAAAGAGGGGTAGGAGGTGCTCCAGGTGCTGGAACAGAGATTCCCCTGCAGCCCATGGTGAAGACCATGGTTAGGCAGGCTGTACCCCTACAGCCCATGGAGGTCCATGGTGGAACAGAGATCCATCCACCTGCAGCCCATGAAGGACCCCACGCCAGAGCAGGTAGATGTGCCCTGAAGGAATTTGTGACTCCATGGAGAGCCCATGCTGGAGCAGGCTCCTGGCAGGACCTGTGACCCCATGGGGGGCCCAAACTGGGGCAGTCTGTTCCTGAAGGACTTCACCCCATGAAAAGGGCCCATGTTGGAGAAGTTTGTGGAGGACCATCTCCCATGGGAAGGACCCCACTCTGGAGCAGGGAAAGAGCATAAGAAGAAAGGAACAGCAGAAACAATGCGTGATGAACTGACCAGAATCCCCATCCCCCATCCCCCTGTGCTGCTCAGGGGAAAGACATAGAGAATTTGGGAGTGAAGTTGAGCCTGGGAAGAAGGGATTGGTGGGGTTAGATGTTTCAAGATTTGGTTTTTATCTCATTATCCCGCTCTGATTTGATTGGCAATAAATTAAACTAATATCTCCAAGTCGAGTCTGTTTTGCCCATGACAGTAATCAGTGAGTGATCTCTCCCTGTTTTTAATCTTGACCCACAAGCCTTTCATTAAATTTTCTCTCCCTGACCAGTTGCAGAGATGAGCAACAGAGCAGCTTTGGTGGAGACTTGGCAGTCAGGCAAGGTCAACCCACCACAAACCAACAGGAACTCACTGGCCTGAATTCAAATAACACCAAAGTAGATAAAGCCAAACAATTTTAATAGTAGCAGTTATCTGAACCCAGTATGACCTCTTCCTCATATTTTCAAAATTAAAAACCTGATAGTCGTGTTAGACTTCTCTACTAGGTCAAACAACCTTGTATAACTTTACACCTATTGCAGCAACAAAAACTATGCAAAGGCATGGCTAGTGGCACATTCATCACTCTACAAAAATTGCCCCATGGACAGTCTCCCAACAGTGATTGCAAAGTAATCCAACTGCTGTCTTTTGGGAAGGTGCAAGATGAAGGTCCAAAAAGAAGTTAGAGCAAACAGCTTCTGGCCATGCACCCACAGACAGCATTCTCACCTTAAGCTGGTGTGAAGGTATTTACATAATACTTCTGGAGGGCTTTGCAAAGGATGGCAAATAGAAGTCAGGATTCCTTAACCAGTTCTGCAAAATTCTAAACTTGTGAGCAAGTCTGTACACAAAGACCTAGGTAAATTCTTCTGGGTTTTTTTGTGTTAGACTGTTTTTCACTCAACCCCAGAGCTGCAATGAGAACAGCCACTGTGAGCTGTCCGTTCCATTAAGAAACATCAATCCCACGGCATTTTAAGTTTGGCAGGTTTGAGGAGGCTCACTCAACCATAGAACACAAAAATCCCAGGCTCTTAAATGCCTTTCTGATAAAACACTTTTTGACTCAGGAAAACAAACAAAACAAAAAAAACTCCCAACAAAACAACCCCCCCCCAAAAAAAAAACCAAAAAAACAAAAAAACAAAAGCTTTCCCCAGATTAAAGACAAAACAGACTTGTTTATAAATAAAATGTAACTGAAAATACTTTTTCTAGACTAATCTGAATCTGTTTCACACTCTTGGATTTGCGTAAATATAATAAAGTACACACATCCACCCATAGCAGATGAAATAATTTAAGAATTTCATTAAGATAAAAGAAGCCTACAAATACTGCTACTCTCCTCTTCCCCCACTCAGGTCCTGTAAGCCTTCATCCTTCCTGGGATAGTATAGTACTTCCTACACTGAATATAGCTTTCCCGAACTTCAAAACACAATGCTTTTGTTTTGACTGTGTTTAAAGAACCTCTTGCATTACTCATGGAGATTGTTCTTCCTAGTTGTTAGCTTCATGTGAGCAACAGAACTTCATAGAGCTCAGTACACTGTTCTGAACAGCCAGTTTCTCCAATTGTATGTATTCAAAATAGCAAAGAGGAAGTAGGGGTAGAAGGGTAAAAAGGAAGACAGCCATGAAAACAAACTAATTGGTACAAAAACTGAAGGACTGATATACCTGACTCCTTTTCATTCACTAAATGGAGAAGAGTTCAAGCTGGTACTTCTTTAATAAACCTGGCTTGCAAAAATCATGGTCAGTCCACAAAAGTATCACATTAAACACCTGTGATCATCCTAAAACAATCTGACAGAAAGGAAACATCTAATTTTAGAAGACTCAGCAGTGCAGCAATGGAGCAGGAACGACAAACAGACTAAGAAATTTCCTCATTTGAGGAAGGTAAAGTATTTAGTTTAAAAGCCTGGATAAATATGCACAATGAACACCACCAGCTGAAGTTAGGAAGGAAACTAGATACTTCAATTAGGGTTGGAGGTCATGCAGGATCCTTTCTAGCAGGAGACAACCAAGAGAGGTAAAGTACCCTACTACATACAACTTAAGGACTCAAGTCTCTCACTCGTGCATATCCCAGACAGGCACACATAAAATCCCATTAAATCTCTCTTTACCATAAAGGTAAGTAATTTTTATCCTGAAAATGGACTCATTTGCACTGTGCAGTGTCCAACAGGGCTTCCAATTCACTTCTTTCCTCCACCAGTTCTGCACAAGTTTAGTGCTACCTTTTAACCACTGGAGTAGCACGGTAGGGGGACTCATCCCTTGGTCAAGGTGTTGTAACAAGAAAAAACACTATGGATGAAGAGATGTGGAAGATGGCTCACTCATACAGGTCCAACACACATCACAGCTCAGGAAAGGCCCATGCTGTCATCTCTGGAACAATCAGGCCACCTTTTGCCAATAGTGAACTTCCAAGTACAGCAGCTTGGTCTCCTTTCCCCAAGCAACAGTCAGAGCTTCATGATCACTTTAAGCTAGGCTAAGTGTGACTGACATAGAAATGAGTCCCACACTTCTCAGTGCCTTCATCGTTTCTCCCTTGAATCACCAGTAGCATTTTTTTTGGCCAATAAACCAGGTAAAACCTAGCAATATCTGAATTCATAAGCAGGGCAGTTGTCTGGCTTACTACACAGCTCCACAAACCCTGGCACAAGGTGCAAGCTTGAGAACTATAGCATCCCTTTGACAGCAGGCTGTATTTAAGCCAGTCTAAAGCAGCCACATAATTTCAGGGTGAATGACACACAGTAGTCTTAGTTTGCAAATGACAATCATGAAAACACCAAAATACAAGTTTATAAGCACAGCAATATGTATTTTCTGTTTTAGGAGTAACACAGTGAGGAACAGATCAGTAAATGAGTCACAGCAAATGAGTCAGTTATTTTATTTACCATACTCATGATGAGAGTATTTTACAGTGGAAAACATTTGTTAAGCCTCTTTCATACTCCATCCTTGGAGGAGTTCACCAAATGACAAGAGGGAGCAAGCTTGCTGAAATGGGCTCCTGGAGGACTCCCACTCATAAGAAAGTGTTACAACCACACTGTGCTGCTGTATCAGCAGCTTTCCTCACAGCAGCAGGCTTGGTCAACAAGGAAGATGCTAGAAAAGGGAGGGGGAAGAGTGATCACACTGCTAAATTATAACTGGAAATACAATTTCAACTTCTCTCAAATTAAAGGTTTATGGCTTTTGTAATTTATATATGTCAGGCAACCTAAGGTTACCAGTCTTAGAAAGAAGACATATCAGGCTTATACTTTAGCTTTAAACCTGTATTTACAAAGACCATAGACTATTGGTCTCAGCCCTTGATCAGCACACCACCTTTATGACACAATCCAGGTTTTGTAGGCCAGTACAACAGTTTCTGAACAGCTGACACACACAGCTCAAGTTAATGGAGGCCCTTTCATCATAACACCAACTCCTAGTACCTATATCACTGCACCAGCATGCCCATGTCAGGGCTAAGGAGTTGTAACCACCTCACTGGACACTGCAATTAGACATCTAGAGCACATATTGCTAGCAAACATCACAACAGCCTCCTGCTCACAAATATATTTATTTCCAAAGGAAAGCAAACTGAACAAAGGTCTGGTAGTGCTTTTGCCCACAAAAGAAGAGTTGTTCAGTTCTGAGAGCAGGGTGTGATGGCACTGAACTCTATAGGGAATGAGCCTGTCAAAGGTCCCTCCAACCTATGCTAAACGTGTTGCTAGCAACTTACACTACTTGTACCCAGCTACTGATGGAAGATTAAATTGCAGGCTACCTAAGCAGTAGTCCCACCACCAGCCCACACTGCAAACGTACCCTTCCCACTGCACTTCAAAACAGCATCAGATGGCAGGAACTGAAATATACATGAATGTGCTTATTCCATCACACCATACCCCTCCATCCTCAGGTTCAGAACATTCATTTCCTTACCAAGGTCACATGCAATGCTACCCCTTCCAAGCTACCTGGCCCAAAACACAGCTACAGATAACACCCCACCCACCAATAAAGCTACATGTATGCTACGCTAATATACAGACTTCTTTTTACACTCATGCTGCTGACTCCTCTACCTCATCCACACATGTAACTTCTGCCTGAGGTGCTTGTGTTAGATCATAATATCCCCTGCCCCACCTCATCTTCTCGCTCCCATTGCCAAATAATTGAGTACACTGAGGTCCTTGCCTGGAATGCGACTCTACTACTGAGCCTTTGCTGGTTCCAGTGCAGTGCATCACACTGGGATGGTTCTCACCAAGGTCCCCAGTGGAAAGTTTTTCTAGAAATGCTTCAGGATTTATATTCCTTTACCTTTCAGCGCTTCTATAAATTAACAATTCCTCTCTCAGAACTTTTGATCTTTACTGTCTTTTGTGACTCTCCTTTTACTTCCTAAAAATCACAGCTCAGTGTCTCATTGCACATCTTCCTACATTTCCTCCTTTCAGTAAATGTTTCTCAATAATCATCTTAACTTCATTTTGTTATTCAAGAAGGGAGGGGAAAATGGACCTCTCATAATAGGCATGATTCACTGAAGTACATGCACACAATTCACATCTCTTTCCACTTATCCAGGCTAACATTGCACTCCCCCCATCCTTATTTCCTTATTCCCAGGTTAGCACAACATATAGCCTTGAAGAAAAAACCCAACTCCCTCGTAGTTTTTCTCAAGTCTGGGTATCACAATATTCACTACTATGGAGGGGGAAACAAACAAAAAAAGAAAAAAAGAAAACGCATATCTGCTCTTTTAAAATTAAGCCATTTACTGCATGTTGAGAATTAAGACACAATTTGACTATACCTTATAATAAAAGAAATTACATTATATTCTATGATCTTATCAATGCACATTTAACTCTATGCATAAATCTGTTTCAAACAGTTGTACAAAATTAAGTCAATGGCTCTGTTTTATCACTGTAATGATGGAGTCTCAACCATGACCCAAAAGAAATAGCTTCTGCTTCTGATAAAGTACAGTTCAACAAACACTCTTCAATTAAATAGAAAGTTGGTACTTTCTGAAAAACAGGGTGTATCTGACACACAAAGGAAATATTTATAAAAATTAAATTGGGATATCAGGTTAAAAAAGAGAGCAAGAAAACATCCACTTCATAACTTTCAATGTATTTTACAATTTCAAAAGCTACAGGACAGCTAAATTACAGTTTGCCAACCTGTAAATGGATTTTGAAAGCTTAGATTATTTCCTACAAAATGAAACAATTGACTTCCATGCCTTCACTAATACCAACTGAAAGCAGACCACGTAGAGGAAGCAGTCATTCAGCCTATATCCTCCTTAAATACACCTCCTCAGGGATCTACTGAGCTCTTTGACCTCTACCTTATCTCAGGCCTCACAACTTGACCAGTTCTCTTCCTAGCCTGTCATCTATAAAGGTAAACTCAGCATTTTACTATCTCTCTTCTCTTCAAGTATATCTTATTATATGAGCCAAACTCTTGTTTAATCCTAAATACTTCTTCACTCTTACCACCAAACAGCCACTTACAGTTATCATCTATGTAACTACCTAGAAAGTAAGTCTTTAAATTATTGACACAATACATGACAATGTAAAGTTTGATCACTGAAAACTGACAGTAAAACTAAGTGGTATGCTGCTTCTAGAAGTAGGACTAATCACATTATTCTCAGCTTACTCAACCCATCAGACTGCCAATGTATCTGTTACAGCAAGTCCCATTCATCACCACGGCCTACCATTCATGCATTAATAGCCCATTTAGCTGAAGCCACCTCTATAAATTCATGCATTTAGATTTGACCAAGAAAGCTGTATGACAGCTCTCTCACATATCACATCTTCGATAACAAAGCTTAAAAAGTTACACATTTTGTCATCCTCATCCCTCTGATCTAGAAGGCGCAAAATTGAAGTTTCATGCTTTATATAATATAGCTACACTAAATCCAGATACAAAATACAATGGACTGATTTTATCCCCAAGAAACTAATTGTAGTCAGTTTGCAAAGTTTCAGTTTACAACCTAAATCAATGAAGGAACTGAGACTCATTTTGCATGTGCAGCAGTACAGCCAGTTGTCACTGGTCATAGCACAGAATTTCAGAATAAAAGCATTCCAGATTTCCTCCCTTAAACTAATATATCAATCAATAGTCTAAATTAATTGTTTTTTCCCCCTGTTCTTGAACTTTCAGTCAACTCAGCAGCATTGTCTTGAAGAAGTGCAAGTCATATTAATGTAGTCACAGAGGTCACCCTTGTAAATACGCAAATGAGTTTCACTAAGACTACTTTGTCACCCTCCCAAAGCAGTGTACTGTATTCCTCAAATATGAAAGGAAAACTAAGTGCTTCATTAAAGCAACTACTGTGCAAGTAATCAATAGCTTACTGTAAAGCTCTTCACAAAACTTGGCTGACTAGTTCATGTTTTCCAGAAGACTATTTGTAGATGTTTTATGTTAATGAATTTTAACACAGCCATTTTATCTGCTATCCTTTTATGGCCAAAACTGCAGGTAATTGGCAAAAACGACCAGCCCCTAAGCGTATGAAATTCTGAAGACCATACTATCTAACATTTACTTATACTTACCATAAATGCACTATCAATACCATCATTAATCACTGAATGAGGATTGGTGCTCTATGAGCTTTAGGCAAGTCAAAATATCAACACTGAATGTAAAAATTAAATAACGCACACCAGCTGCTCTTGACAAGGGTAAGCTAGAAGCAAATTTGCTGAAGAGTTTGTACTGCCACTATGCCTTGCATAAATAGCTGAACACTAGTATGCAGAGAGAATGCAAGCCACTAGTATAAAAGAATCAAACTTTAAGCATGAGGAAACAAACCTGAGAAAGACAGTGATAATAAAAGCCTTTAACCCAAAATTTTACTTTTAACACAAGTTTAAAAATACAAAAATAATTAGAATACATGCAAACTTGATCCTCTTTTGTATTACAGATTGTAAATGTCTCACACTGGATCGAATTTTAAGTGCCTCAATAGTTGAACGTTTTTTATTTCATTAGTTATTATAAATTAAACATAGTAGTCAGCTACACAGTATCTGCATTACTACCCAGCTGTCAGTAACCAGTTAGCAGTTAAACTTAGCATGTGTAGTGTCACTTCTTAAAAGTCGTACAACTATGTAACATTTGATTTTCCCAGCCTTTAAAATGATCATTTAAATGTCAATAACTTTGTAAAAAAAAAAAACCCAAAACAACAAACCAGATATATATTAATTAATGCTCACTTCTGTGAAATTTCTTTCTATAGTGTCATTTCTCCCTCTTATTTTTCTGACAATTCTTTAATTTATTAAAGGTCTGACACCAATTAACAATGCAAGATGACTTATATAAACAGACAGATTGGTAAATAAAGAAGAAAAAAGGTAAATCACCTGAAATTTTAGCACATTAATTCAGTAAATGAACTTCTCATTTATCTGATCAGCTAGTTCTGCTAGTGTGAATTTAAGCTTACTGAGTTTTACTTCATCCTTCCAATTAACAGCAGACCTTCACGGTTATTGTCCATCCATTTCCAAAGCAAAAATCTCCAGATATTTCAAGACTGTCAACTATAAACTTGCAGCAAGGAGTAAAGAGAATGAAAAAATAGATAAATTAAAAAAATTAAGCTCTCCTTTTTAAAGCATATGGTGGTACACATGACAGTTATCTTAAAATATACTTCAAATGCAGTTAAAGCTTCCCTTCTTTTACACTTAATTTTTCATTTTTCAGAAGGGTTTAATAAAGCATTGGTTAAAAATCCCACATTAGGAGACACTTCAGTCTCTTTGTGATTTAACACAACGCATTAAAGTATCAGCTCCTACAACAGGCCTCTCACCAGTTCTCACTTGACCATAAAAAATTCTCTATACTTTAGTTACTATTAATAAGCTACACTCCTCCAGTCTATTTATGCATTTGCAGAATTAAGTCAGAAAAAAACTATTTTAAGATAGTGACTTACAAGTTTTCTAGACATCCTTGTCTTCAATAGTGGGGCTAAGGCAACAAAGACTGAATGCATATTGCTACCTCATTAGGGGACAGCATGGTAATGCATCACAAGAGCATCACATAAATCATCATTGGCATGTAGTTAGAAGAATGCAAACCAGCATACAGTACCAGCCAACATCTCTAGTGATACAGGTCACAGAAGGTTATGAAACCATGTCAAGAGCTGCATACGTGTTCAGCTAAGAGAAGGTTTTTACATAGATAGTTTTAGATAGTAAACCAAAAGGAAAAACTGGAATTTCAAGGAGACAAAACCTGCTCTAGTGTTGGGAGATCTAACAGATTGATCACAAAAAAGCAAATTACATGGCAAAACATTGCAACTAGTTACTGATTTTTAAGGAAACCAATTTGTCCAATGCCAACTTTTAAATTTTTTCAGCCATAGATTTTGCTGTAAATTAACTGTTCTTCTCTTAGAGTGCAGAGAAAGCACACACACACAAGCATCAATTGTTGGCATGATAAGTAGCTCAAATTCAAGAACTGCTACATACCAAAACATCTGATTGTATACAGATATAGAATCACTTTCCTAAACTGAAAGCAAACTTTGATTTCTTGGAAGCAAAGAAAGCCTTGAATTTAGGGGAAAAACGAAATATGAGAAACATGAAAACTGATCCAAAACAAACAATGAAAAATTTTGTTAGGTCAACCCAATGTAAACTTTTCTATAAAAGGACTCCTTGTTTTAAAAACTAGGATGGGAAGTGACTTACAATTCATTTTCTCCTTAAAAAAATTTAAAAACACTAGTCCTGACCAATTCAGGGCTGACCAAAAGTTAAAGCATATTATTAGGGGTATTGTCCAAATATCTCTTAAACACCGACAGGCTTATGGCATCGACCACCTCTCTAGGAAGCTTGTTCCAGTATTTGACCACCCTCTCTGTAAAAAAATGCTTCCTCAGGTCCAGTCTGAACTTCCCCTGGTGCAGCTTTGAACCGTTCCCATGCGTCCTATCACTGGATCACAGGGAGAAGAGCTCACCACCTCCCTCTCCACTTCTCAGGAAGCTGTAGAGAACCATGAGGTCACCCCTCAGCCTCCTTTTCTCCAAACTAGACAAACCCAGAGCCCTCAGCCATTCTTCATAGGACATGCCTTCCAGCCCCTTCACCAGCTTTGTTGCCCTCCTCTGGGGGCAATTCAACGACCTTCACATCCTTCTTAAATTGTGGGGCCCAGAACAGTACCAGAGGTGAGGTTGCACCAATGCTAAATACAGCAGGAACAATGTCCCATGCCTATCAGTGTTTGAAGCATTTGGGCAATGCCCTTGACAATACAATTGACATATTGCATATTACCAGTTCCCACTATTTTTGTGCAGCCTTCAAAAATAGGCTCATATAAGGTAAAGAAACAAAGAAAATTAAAAATCCAACCAAACCAACCAAAAAACCTAAAGCCAAATCCAACCAAAAGTATTTTCAGCAGTAGGTATAGCATTTGTTTAGAATGCAGTTAAGGAGTCCAGAAGCAGCAGTCAACACTTCAGTTGTATTTATGCATATTTTCTTTCTTCACATCGACCCTTGTCAACATTACTCCCCTTTTGAAGCTAGAGAAAAAAATTACTTTTTTTTCCTTTCACAACTACTCATTGAGACCTATTCCACTGCTGAAAGCAAGCAAAGCCAAGCCCACACTGGGTGTCCTAGAAGACTTAATCTTTTATTTATCATCCCTTGGCTTTATTTTAACAGTGAATTTCTAGCTTAAATGAAATCAACCAAAAAACCCTCCCTATGTGCACTCCTGTCATTCTCCATAGCTTGCAAAGAGAATCAAGTGCAAGCAAAAGAGGGGGGAAAAGTCTCAGCACTGCCAATCAAACTAAAAAGGCCCTACTTCCGGTTTTGCCAGTCCTGAGGAATCACAGATGCACCTCAGACCTTTGAAAAAAGCCAAAAGATTAATTTTTTGAAAGTCCCTACATTCTTTGAAAACTCTTAAGAATAAAAAAAAAATTAAACCAAACAAACAAAAAAACCCCAACCGCGTCTAAAGTTGAACTCCACCTAGGCAGAAGGCGCTTAACCCAGGAACAGCAACAGAGCTTTCTTTCAGAAAGTAGAAGGCAAGTTTGCAGGATGCCCGCGAAGTGAAATTCGCTGCGGACAAAGCCGAGGGAGAGCCCAGCACCCCCCGAACCCGAGCCGCAGCACCGGGACCAGGGCTGCCGCCACAACTCGGCACGGCTCAGCCCCACATGACGCTGAGAAGAAAAGGCGAGCAGCAGTCGCAGCCAAGCCGAGCAACTGCCAGAGGACAGGACGGTCCGGTCCGGTCCAGGGCGGAAGAGAATAACCGACCGCGCGGGGCCGCCATCCCGCCCTGCCCCGATTGTCGAGCCGGCAGTGAGAAGCAATAAAGACTCTTTTGTCCGGTTTCCTCTTCCGGAGGGGGGG
>JAXCLP010000085.1:2263367-2286253 GCA_035584035.1 Lepidocolaptes lacrymiger
GAGGGGGCCTGCTTTCCTGTTCACTTGGCCATTTTTTCATAATAAAGTTACTGTCTAGTTGGACTTTTCAACAGTGTCCTAGTTTCAATTTCGACAGCCTGACGGACCTACTGGTTCCTCCCTGGAACAATGTTCCAGTGACTCTCCTTTATTACTAATTGTTTAGGACAATGCTGCTGCTTTACTACTCACTCTTAGTACTGCATTAATTCTAAATATCCTTATACTAGAGACTTTGAGCTGGTACTCATATTATCTAGCTTTTAGCTACCACAGAAATGGATAATACATATAAATAGTCATGTCAATACTAAGAGTTCTTTAAAAAAAGTATCCTTCAATGGAAACTTTAAAGCAGCATAACATGGAAAAATTACACAATGATTTGTCACGAGGAAATCAGAGAAAATACAATTTTACATTATTACTCTTAAAATATAACCAGACATTCTAAACCCAAAGTTTCTTCAACTAACACTATTCAACATGGTTTTTTTTCTTTTTTCAAGAAATCACAAGAAAGATAGGATAGTCCTTCCCAACCCACAATATCTGTTCATAAATTGTAAAGTGATACATGCAACTGCCTCATTTTTTTTTCCTTTCCACAAATATTTTTCCCCCTTTTTGGCAAGGATATGTATCTCAGAATGAGTTATGAAGGCAAAAGTACTTATTGTTTCATTCTCTAAACTGTGAAAATTTTAGGCAAATAAAAGGACATCACTACCTCACAGCTGAGGCAGACTGCTGACCTCCACTTTCCACTCTGCTCATAACATGCCTCTGGGCTGAGCCAGTGAAGCAGAATGAAAAAGGATGGTGCAGGGAAGGAACAGGCTGCTGAGTGTAGCTGCACAACACAGCTACTTGCCACACTGCACCCAACCTGCAATTACCCCCACCCATAGGGCAAAGACCTCAACGGCCTCTTCACCCCAGGGAGCAGCACAGGTGCCTCCCAGCCCCACACAGATGGCAGACCCGATATCTGTGATGGTCTCACCCCCTCTCATGTCTCACCTGGGAGCCAGCAGCACCCCCTATCCCTTCCTGAGGCCTCTCTGGCCACCATTTTTGTTATTTATCAAACATATGTAATTTATACATGTTCCTTTTCAGGGTGAAGTAAAGATGGCCCATCCACCTGAGTCAAGACCAGTGAATTTTGTCTTAATTGGTAGTTTTGATGATGTGCCATGATCATGAGCCTGTTGGTGTCCCTACATACTACTGGCCCCTAATAGAAAACTGGATTGTGGTGGCCATAGTGTCCATAGTGACATCATTTAATGATCCACAGTCATTTTTTATTTCATAGTTTAAAAGATCCATACAGTTAAAATGCTACAATAGTTTGCAACTTACTAGCAAATATATGTACAATATCAACAGAGGTAGAAGTGCCTCATTTGATAAGGTGTGAGCAGTCTTTTCCAGCTGGGAGCTGGAGAGATCGAGACCCATTGATAACTCACAATTGCCCTGAAACCGCTTCCCACATGCACTCAGGAAACCCATAAATGTAATATTCGCAGCGTTTGTCAATTCTTGTACTTGACAATGAAGGTGTTAGCACTTCTTTACTATTTTTGCCACCACATTTTCCAAAAATGTTGATTTACTTTCATATCTTGCATCAGATAAATAGTTTTTGAGGCGGATATCTCCCATTCTGAGACTGGTTCCTCTTCACCAATTCTCTTGGATATTGGGTCCCAAAGTGATGGAACTTTGTCACCACCTGCTGTTATCCATAGTTTTTCAAATTCTCTCTAAATTTCCTCTTCCTTCATAATTACACTTATTGTTTCATCTGAAGACTGTGTGATCCTGTATAATCTTCAGGCTTGTATACTGAGGATTAGTCCTGACAGTCTGGTAATATCTAGGCCACCATCTCCTGTGCTGGAATAAAGGGTGGCATCACATATACTTGAAGGTAAATGCAATCAGTCCTTGATGGCAGATCTAATTGCCAAATCAAAAAACTTAAGGTCCATGGCTTTCATATCAGCCTAGTCTGCCAAATAGATCAATCTGGGGATAGTATATCCTTTCAAGATGTCTACTTTCTGAAATGGTTTTAAAAGAGCCTTTCCAATCTGATGTAGCCAATCTTCCAATTTTCCTAGTAAGTCTGGTTTTGATATTCTGACACATGGATCAATGCAAAATCCCAGATATTTCTCAGTTACCAGGATCAATCATATTGAGGGGCGTGCCGTTAATTGTCCCCAGTGGACAGTCACTGATGGTATATGAATCCCTGGTAGGCTTGATAAAGAAGCCATGGCACTTCTCCCCTTGCATCTTGAGGCCTGTAAGATCACAAAAAGCCTCTAAGATTTCAATATTTCTCTTAATTCCTTCCCATGATCCACTCAACAAAACAAGGTCATCTGCAAAGGTCATGGATGTTAAATTTTTCGTACAGTGTTAGTAACCACATCCCTCCTCTTCAAGCTTCCACAGAGGAGGGTCCACAGCTAGGTTAAATAGAATTGGAGACATTGGATCACCGACTCCCAATCTGAATCCTGATGGGATTTGACTGCTCATCCTTGGGTCGATATATGTATTGATGTTATCATATATGCTTGCAGTCAGGGTGATAATATGATGGTCCATACCCTTTCACCATGTCTGGGATGATACCAGAGACCAACCAAAGATTGAACAGTTCCATTAAGTGGGAATAGCGGTGATCTATTTAAATAAGATCCCTCAAACCAAGATTTCTTTCACCATGATCATGGCTTGGAATGCCAAGTTGTCTGCTTGGCCAACTGATAAAAAAAAACAAGGCTCTTGAATGTTCTAGGCGATTCTCATCTTGACTTGAACACCATGTGCACCTTGTCAAGTGGGATACCGCATCTCAGGGATTCCACATCATCAAGAATTATTGTTAGTGAAGCCAGATGATAGGGAGGAAGCAACTATAACACTGTCTCACTGGGGCAGAAGTCAATTTGATTACCATGAAGGCATTCCAGCGAGACCACAAGGAGGTGTAACCTCTGCAGCTCTGCCCAGCTGTCTGTCCTGTCTTAAGAGAGTCATAATTCCTCTAGTCAGAAAGGTTTGCTGCTCACCCCCCAAGTCCTGATGGCTTAACATAGGGACGGCAGTACTATTTCTCTTACTCTAGAAGGGGCCAGAGAAACGCTTCACCTTATTAAAGAAAGGGTCCTCACCTCCCCCAAAAAAGCAAGCAAACATCGCCCTAAGCAGCACCACCGCCCTTCACCTGGCAGCAGAGGAAACGGAGATCCCACCTCACTGGGTTACAAAGGCGAAATCCAGCACTAGTTCCACAGAAACAACGAAACCAAGATGGCGACCACCCGCCAACGGGAGAGAGACAGCCACTTCAGCAGACTACGTCTCCGAGAGTTAATTGTGGCTAGCCTTACTGCTGCAAGAAAGAAGACTACAAGTCCCGGCAGGCGCCGCGCGGCCCGGCTAGGGGACCTGGGAGGGAAGGCGAGGGGTGGAGCTAATAAATAGTGGCACAGAGCACTCGCCTTGCGTAAGATGGTGGTGGTTGTTGTGTTTTAAGTGGTGTGCGTGCTAGGCAGACGCGTACTTGTTTCTTCTCGTTATCTCTGTGTTGTGGTTCTTGATGCGGGTGGGGGCCGTGGAACTATAGTGAGGGTGAAGCCCAAGCTTGCGTGCCTCAGCGTCGGCCGGTCACTGGTGGTACTGCGGGTGCGGAGCGGCGCTGCTCAGGTAGAGCCCTCTGCTCACGTCCCTTCAGCAGGAAGAGGCTGAGGCTGCTGTGGGCGGGGGTCGCTCTGCTCTTCCCTGCTCGGCTATGTCGGACAATCAGAGTTGGAATTCATCTGGCTCCGAGGAGGACCCCGAGACAGAGCTTGGGCTGCCTGTTGAGCTCTGTGGGGTACTCAGCAAGGTAAGCTGCTTTTCCTCCTCCCCGCAGCCTGTGCATGACGGCCTTTCGCTTCCCTTTTCCGCGTTGCACTACAGTCCCGTCCCCCTCCCCCCCCGCAGCTGTCCGAGGGCTGTCAGCCCCGGCTGCCTGTTTCCTCCCCACCCCGCTGCTCCGGATGATCAGGCTAAGGCTCCTGTCTCCCTCGGCGCTGGTGGAGGGGCCTGGTGGGGGTGCGGGAGGCGCCGTTATGGCCGAGGCAGCTGCCACCTGACGGCGCGGAGCCTGCTAGGCAGCCGCTCCGGTGTCCGGCGCAAACCGCCTGTGCCTCCTCCCTCAGCCAGAGGCACCACCACATCCTCGTTGGTCTGAAGGGGTGCTCACGTACTTATCCCCGCATCTGCGCAGTGCCCGTCCGTCCTTCCCCACCCCTCGCAACCCTCGAGAGGCGGCGTGAGGGAGCACTTTCTCGAGGAAGAGTCGCGGGTGCGGCTTCTGCCGCGGCTGGGGGAGGTGTTGGCGCCCGGTAGTCCTTGCCGCCCCCGGCCCCGTATCGAGTCTCCTGGCTGTCTGACGTGAGCTTCTGGAGAGAGGCCCGCGAGGGGGCGGCCAGGTGCTCGCGTGGAGGTGTCTCCCCCACTCCTCAGTCTCCTGGCCGAAGCTGACGTCGGGCTCAGGTGCGGTCTGGTTCCGGGACATCATGCTTCTCTGCTCGGGAACTCCTTAAGGCGGGCACAGCTCATGGTCACTTCCTAGGAGCAGGCCCCACCACGAGTGGCGCAACCTTTAGTCCAAATATCAAAACAGGGCAATAAAATACCCCTGCAGCGAGAGATACAGGGGGGGTGGTGAGGAATGGAAGAAAAATGGCACTAAAGTTGTTTCCCTCTTTTTTAAAAGAAACATTAATTTTTGCTCTTTTACCACTGAAAGTGAAATGGCTTGCAAGTATGTGTTGGATGATACTGGGAAACTTTAGGAGTGTTTTAAAGCAGAATATTGAATTACTAAGCTTAAAAGCAGGTTTTTTTAAAACAGAAAGTGCTTTCAAAATAATGTTGACATATCTTTAGAGTTAAAGCACTATGTTTTGAATTTCTTTCTTACACAGTAAAGCTAGACACAGACCTGTGTCGAAGGCACAGATCATGGAATACTGAGATCATAAGTAGGTGGTGGATGCTGAGAAGAACAGTAATGGGGCTAGTACTCTGTTTTTTGTGAGGGACTTTGAACTCCTTCAGTCTTGAAAATGTTTCTAAGCCTGGAGATGGGAGCAATGGTTAGGAGAAAAGAAGGCTCTTGGCTCTCATCTGTGAAATCTTATAATCTAATAAATTCCAGTGCTGTATTTTACTGGTATAGCAGGTGAAGCCATGGCTTCTGATGTTCTGTGGCTTAAGTGCACTCAAACATTTGTGGATGATTGTGCTGGGTGTAGCTGATGCTGCCTTTCCTAGGAGAACACTGAATGTAATATAAATAATCAAGTATGGTGAAACCTGTTGCAGTGCATATGCTTGAGGGATGTTTACCTTTTGTTAGTTGATGCCTCAGCAATACTTGAGATAAGCTAATTAAAATGAAAGGGTAGCATGCCAAGGTTTCTACTAAAAGAATATTTACTTTTAATAATTTATTGTGTATAATTACATTTTAAATTAATAAAATAGGCTACAGTTCTCTGTGTATGTACTAGTGTTTCAGTTCTGCCCTTTGGTAAAGAGAAAAGCTTTGATGAAAATGGAGTAATTTGGTAACAATCTTATTAGAAGTGTATCCTGAAGGTCTCTTTAAATGTTTCAGAACTCCAGCGTGGGGGTTTTTCCCCATTGTACTTCCTGCTTATCATTTTAAGGTGAATACAAAGAAGAACGTAGATGTGGAAGTGTCTTTCTTGAAGCCTGAGAAATATCAGCCAAACTGTTTATTGTTGTTTTTCTATTAGCTGATCTTTGAATTTTTTTTACAGTGGACCAATTACATTCATGGGTGGCAGGATCGATGGGTAGTTCTGAAAAGTAACACGCTCAGTTATTACAAGTCTGAAGATGAAACGGAGTATGGCTGCAGAGGCTCTATCTGTCTGAGCAAGGCTGTGATTACGGTAAGTGCTGTTTCAGTATTGACATCTTGTATGTTTTAGTGCGTTACATATTTGTAGGCTAATGTCTGGTGAAAACAAGTATGGGTATGGCAAATTCTTTTAGCTTGTTTAATATTAAAGTTAGTGATATTAGTGCAACACAGTGGAGCCAGAGAAAGAAGTTACTAATAAGCTGTCTTTATTTGAGATTGTAATAAGCAGCTTTTATGTCTGTTATCTTAGAGGCTTCTGAGGGTAGGGATATGGTTTTGCTTCTGGAGGAGCCTACGTATAAGTGAAGTCTTATAAAGACCTTAGAAGATAAAGAAGAAAAACATTTTTGTAACTTTCAGAATTATTTTATGCATTGATTATGACTAATGCTTGCAAAAAAGCTGTAGTTTTTCTGTGTTACTGTTAAATAGCCCAATTATTTGACTTTGGGGGGGGGGGGGGGAAGGCTGGACTTCTGTATAACAATTAACTTACTAGAGCAGTACTGTTAAATCTTAGTGTTTGTTCTTATTTCACCAAATGTTTTGCTTTCAAACTGAATGGAAGATGACAAATAAGAAGTTTCCTCTTCTTTTCTAATATTCAACTTAAAAATAGATTTGTTTTTTCCCAAATCAAAATGTGTTAAAATGCCTCTATTGATTACATCAACTGTATGTATTTTGAAAAAAAAGATTCTGAAGAAACACCTAAATGTAAAAAACTGGTTTCCGATAGGTATTAGTAATCTGAAAATTAAAAGATTACCTAATTTCTTTTAAAGCTCTTTTTAAAACGGCATAAACTTTTAAAACTCACTCAAGATTTGACTTTTTCAAGAATTTATGGTGCACAGCAACAGCATCTAGAAGTGCTCATTTAAGTGTACTTCTGGCAGTCTGTAGAGGTACCAGTCTCTGATCAGGACTTCCAAAAAGGTGCCTCATTCACTAGTAAGAGGCTTAACATGTCAATCAGGCAGAGACAGGAAGGTGGTAGCAAGGAGGTGTAGGCCAAGGGATGTCTGGAAATATGCTGTAGAGTACATCTCAGCAGCTTGAATTTCAGTTCTGGTGGTGGAGAATATAGTGGTGCTGTTATTGTTTTGGTATATTGTACTTTGTGAGGGGAAGTTGGTGAGCTTCTTGTCTTCTTAATCAAAAGTGTGTAACACTGAAACTTCTTGCAGATAGCTTTTCTCCTCTCTTCTATCTGGCACCTATTGCATCTGGTAACTTGGTGTTGATTGTTGATTCACCCCCTTTCTCCCCATTTCTTGAGCTTCTTGAGTACATTGAGAAAGAATAAAAAGTGGGCATATTTCTCAAAATTATTCTGATATTTTAGTTGTTCCATTTGCATTCAGAATCATGCATGGTGGCTGGTATTTGGCAGTTTAATTGCTTGTAGTTTAATATGGCATATCTAAAACCTGGTAAACTGTTAATTATTTCTGGTTGCAGTTAGTGATTGCTGTGTAATTATTAGAGGTTCAGGAATGCTATTAGATCATTTCATGTGTCTCTAGGAGACAGAAGTTTACTTTTTCAGAATGAATGCTTCTGGGTTGATAGTTTGGTAGCAAATTGAATAGTTGTTTTTTTAAACCTATGTTTTCAATAATAGAAAATGAGTTATGCTTAAAGATAATTATTTATTCTTCCTGTGGTACATAGTTACTTTATTTTCATGTCCTTGTAATGTCTTAATATAAGCTTTCTAACGTATTTAAATGCATAGGAGAATACCAATAGTTGATATAATGTTGAGATGATAATGAAAAGCTACTTTTGCTATCAGTGGAACTTATTTGTTACTGTATGTCTTGTGATTACTTTGGTAGAGAACTTGGGTTTCTTACTGACTTAATGTTCAATAGCACTGATCTGATGTAGTTGGGATTTTAATCTTGAATATGTCAATGGTCTTTCACTATACTGTAAGTATAGTTTACATTGATCTTGCTAATCCAGAGTCAGGCATAGTAACTACCTATCTCCTAACCTTCTGTATTGCAGGAAGTTTTCCTTAAGTACAAAGCAGGGTATGAGTGGTATGAAATGGTGTAGAAGGTAATGTTTTCTTGTAGGAGAGGGAGGGACTGGATTCTATTGAAACTTTCTTTTAGGTACTCAGATTAGGTATGCATGTTTATCTTTGATGGGGGATGTAATGATTTTCTGTGTGCAATTAATGCTATTAGTAGTATAGAATGTCCACGTTTCATTGATGTATAAGCATAAATTTAGAAAACTGCTTTCATTGTGTAGTCCTAGAGTACTTCTAACAATGAAGATAATTTTATGATTTATCATTAGGCTTAAGAGATGTGAATGTTGCAATTGGAAAGCTACAGTCCTTTCTGATATTGTTTTATCATTTCTATCACAATGGGCTGAGATTGATAAGTAATTCTACAGGGTTATTTTATAAAATGACAGTTATCTCTTCCCTCTTAAATCAAGAGGAAAACTTGTTAAATTAGCTCATTAAAGTAGCTACTTTAGGTGTTTTAAGTGTAGAATTATAATGTCATATCTCTAAACCAGATTCCTGTGACAATAGTCTTTAATTGAATAGAAAACATGAGGTCTGGTTGGACTACTTGCTATATTAACCACCGGGACTGAGAAAAGCTGATTTCTCTGGAATAGAGGATTAAAGGATGAATATTTGTATACTCATTAGATTACATTAAGTAATGAACTGTCAAGAACTAGCCATGTGAATTAAGTTATGAAGGAAGACAAAGTCAATATATGATGCTAACTGTATTGTGTTTGTTATGTGGCTAAAAGCCTCAAATGAGTTTAACCAGTTTATAAAGGAAGGGAGGCTTGAATTCAAGTTAAGTTCTACTATGTGGTTAAGGGATTAGAAGAAGTTATGAGTATTATTAAAGAGTTGATATATGCACAGATTTAAGTTGTGTCCAAGCTAGACTAATAGAACAAGCTAAATTGCTGCAGTTGAGTGAAAGGTTTTATTAAAAAAGCTAAGCTATAAATTCATGCCCTGGACAGAAATGCCATAGCAATAAATTTGTAATAATTACTAATTGCATGGGGAAGTATTGTTTCCAGTTGTCTAAGGTTGAAAAATTAAGTTTTAATATGAGAGCATTTAATGGAATAGTTCATTTTCTGTACCTTGATAAAGTACTTCCTCAACCTTAATTACTACTAAAAAGATGACTTTAGTAAACTAAGACATAGCATACAAGCCTGTCTTAGTTTAGAGGAAAACTAAGGTGTCTCTTTGGACTAGGAAAAAAGGGGCTTCATTCCCAAAAAACCCACTACACACCTTTAAAATTTAAAACAGACTTTAATTAGGAAAATGTATAGAAAAGGATAACAGTTCCTAACTACTGTATTTATCCAAGAAAACAAAAAACCCAGAACTGAACAAACCAGTTTGTAATCAAAACCTTTAAACGAATGAAGTCTCTGATCCCTTTTGGTGCAATTATATTTATGGACAGCCGGTGGCAATGTCGTGCCTTGGCTGACTGAGGTGTGGGTTTCCCAGTGAAAGTAAAGACAAAAGGCAGGTGGAGATGCTGGCAGCTCCCTTTCTGGTAGACTCACATGGGGGCTGGCCGCTGCAAAAGGACTGGGTGAGACCTTTTCCATGGGGCAGTGTAGACCCTCTCCTTGTCCTTTGTTCAGAAAAAAAAGGCATTGGGGTGGGGGTGGGGGGCAGCACCTCCTCTGCTGATGATGTCTGCCTCCTCAGGAAGTCTGTAGCAAATCCAAGGTACAGCAGCCGCTAAAAATGAAGTCCAGCACCAGGAAGAAACCTCTCTTCCTTCCCCTTCACCTTCCGCAAGAAATAAAGTTGGAATGTCAATCACCCTTTTGTTAGCTAGTAGTGGGGGGTTGGGCGTTAGCTCCCAAACTCTGTGTTGGTAGGGGGAGAAAATTCCATGGCAGGTTCTGAAACTATAACAAAGCCCTAACTAGATAGGGGTTTATTTAGGACACAAGGTAATTATGCTTTTAGGCTTTGGTGTGTGCCTTAAATAATCAAGTCATTACATCCAGATTGGTGAAAAATCTTGGCTAAATGAGAGAAATCTGAATGGTGACTGTACAGAGCACATTGAAAAAAATCACTACAGTGTGTACTAGTGTGTACAAGTATGGTCAGGAATGCTTATTCAAGTGAAAGGCCCGAGGTGATTGTATTCTGGAGAAAATGCCAAAGAGCAATATAAGAGTGAGGGAGAGAAAGAGTTCATGTCTAGGAGATAATGAGAAGGGGCTGCTGTTGGTGAGGCAGGAAGAAATAGTTTGGAACATGAAATTCTCCTGGATAATTATTTTTAGCATTCACTTACTCTGTATGAATTTGTATATGAATATTATGGTCTTTGAGTTACCTGAACCAGCAGTGGATGGGTTGATGTTCAAAGTGAAAATGTCAGAATGTTGTCCTGTATTTATCAAAATAGTATATGGAGTACTAATATCCTTGGCCAGTAAAATGCAGTTACTTGGCTAGGTGGAGAAATGGAAGATTTTTTAGTGTGTATTGAGGAAATTAAATCAGAAGTGGAAAAGTTCGCATTCAGGTCAGCTGAAGTGAGACTGTTAATTATTATGGAGTTCTTTGTCATAATATGAATGGGATGCAGAGGGGAAAAATCAGTAATTAAAGTAATAAATAACCAAATATTTTTGCACTACTTAATATTGCTGAAGTATTCAGCTCTAGTACTCTAATATAATCATATCATAGAATATCCTGAGTTGGAAGGGATCCACAAGGAAGTTCAACTCCTGGCCCTTCATGGGACAAAGAGCCCCAACAATCACACCATGTGCCTGAGAGCATTGTCCAAACATTTTTGAACTCTGTCAGGCTTGGTGCTGTGATCACTTCCTTGGGGAGCCTGTTCCCATGCCCAACCACCCTCTGGGTGAAGAACCTTTTCCTAGTATCCAACTTAAACCTTTCTGACACGGCTTCATGTAATTCTCTCAGATCCTGTCACTGGTCACCAGAGACAAGAGATCAGTGCCTACCCTTCCACTTCCCCTTGTGGGGAAGCTGTAGACTGCTATGAGATCTCCCCTCAGTCTCCTCCAGACTGAACAAGCCAAGTGACCTCAGCCGCTCCTCATATGGCTTCCCCCCTGTTCCAGGGAGGGTCCAAAGGGCTGTGGAAGCTGAAACTGAGACACCGCTGAAAGCTTAACCCAAACAGTAGTTGTATTACCAAAAGTGGCCAAATAAACAGGAAAAAAACCCGAGAGAGAAAAGGGAAAATAAGCCCCCAGGTGTAAACACTGAAATTGTCCAGGTGTTTCCCATGGAGTTGTCTTACTGACCTCCGGAATGCCCACACTTCCCAGAGCAGTGGCTGCATCCTCAAGGGTCAGCTGGCTCACTGGCAAGCATCCCCACCAAAAGGCAATGTTGTCCTGTCATGTGAAGCGAGTGAGCCCCCAGCATGAGCCACCTGCCCTTTTTCTAAGTTCCCGAAGTGACCTCTGCCCAGGCAGGTGTGGCCAGCACCACCCAGCCAGAGATCCTCCTGCTCCCTCCCCCAGTTATGTAAGTATGACCCTCTTACACCTGTCTGAGGGCATTGGCACCTACATGGTATATTACAGGGGGTCTTTATTAAATGGGTCTGGGGGCTTCATCCTCCTCCTCTCTTTCTCCTTCAAGTGCCCTTGAAGGGCCATCAGCCAATTGTGAGAGCCCAATTTATTTTAGTTTACGCAAAAATGCCTCCTTCAAGGACAGAGTCCGTCTTTATCGGCCTGTTTTCCCATAACTTGGCAGGAAGAGAGCAACTCCTCACAGGTGGCTGGGCCAAACACAGACCAAAAATATTAGCATCTAATTCAGCCTGGATACACCCCCTATATATGTATGTATGTTACTATACACTTAAAATTAGGACTGTAATCCAACAGTTCTTCTGTCAGCTTTTTATTATCAATTAGAATATTCTTCCACTTGATTTCTTTTAATTAAAAGAAATAAGTTTTACCAGTGTTCATTATTTGACATCTACTTCAGGATTGTAATTCCTGTCTGTGGGTTATATATGAGTATTTTCATGCTGTGGAACATTTCTTATAGATGCTATACCAATCCTTAAATAATTAGTGTTTGCATTTGGTGTTAAAGCTATGGTTATATACCTCAGCAAATTTTTCTGTGATATTTGCAATTCTTATTCTTGCTTGATCTTAATTTCTATGAATCTTCCTAACACTGATTTATTGTTAGTGGATACAGTTTGTTCATATGTCACCTCTGTTATGACCTGCCCCTGAAGCAGGGTAACTGAGGTTCTTGTTAATAATAGATCCCTTAAGGCAGATTAGAGTGAAATTACACTGAATGACCCGTGTTTTATATCTCTCTCTATATATGGCAGGTTTATTTGAGAACAATTTGGTTGCAATGGAAAGGAGGTATGTAGATATTTTGATTATTATCTATAGCAATATAAAAGTATAAAAATATCACTTGAGAAAATATATAAGGAAGAGAAAGAAAGGATAAGAGTAGATAGTGGAGAGGAAAGATATCGCCATCCATGGATCCAGTGATGAGACTTGATTGTTGCAATTTAGATGTCTGTTGGTCGAAGTGATGGTTGAAGTCTTCATGGGGGTGGGGGAAGCCCTCAAAACAAAGAGTTCAATGGGTTAATATATGTTCAGGTGGGAAGGCCCAGGTACCTCCTCTGAGGGGGGAGTTTTACACTGTCTGATGTAACACTGTGGATCATGCACATTTCTCTCATGGAAGGCCCCAGAAACGGGTCTAGGGCCACTTTGGGGATCTTTGATGGTTTATGACCCCTACTAAGACATAACTACAGTTTCTCACACTGGTGTGGTTGAGCCGGTTATGCCTTATCAGAAGGGATGAATATCCTCAGGCCTATGCCTGAGTATTCGGATACCTCTGGGGAGGGGGAGTTTTATATCTGAGCCAGTTGTGTAAGGGAGGACATTGTCATGATAAAAAGCATGATCCCATCTCACAGGATCTGCTTCTTATTGGCCTTTTCCCTTATCTGGCTCAAAAAATAGCTTGTTGCTAAACAAAGGTTGGTTTGTCATGGTCATCCTCCAGTGATGGGAGGGCACCCCCTCTGCATCTGGGCTGTTCTTATGCAGATCAGAGGTTTCCACCTCACACACCCAAAAACTCTCCCTTTGGTTGGGGGGTGCATTTCAGTCTCTTATAACCCCCCTTCAGGGTTTGTAGTGTAGTGTCCTGCTAGACAACCTGATGTTGATGTATTGTGATAGCCATTAATGGCATTTTTAACATCTCTACTGAGGATTTGTGTAATACCAGACCTCACTTTGATATGTGTTCCTGGAATGCTAAGTAAAAGGGTCAGAATATTTTTTATATGTATATCTACTAATATGCAGCTGTACCAGGCCATCTTCTGATTTGCTGCCTCCTAAAGTTGCTAGCTCATCAGCCTTTTGCTTCTGTTCAAACTGCTGGTTTTAAGACCCAGCTGGAAAATAAACCCCACTTAAGCTGCTCCCTTCCCTCCCCTCCTCCTTTGGGTGAGATGGAGACAAAAAGGAGAGATTCCAAGTTGAGATAAGAACAATTTACTTGAAAAGCAGCAATGAAATAAGAAAAATGAGCAGTAACAGCAATAGTATTAATAACAAAAGTATACAAAAGAGAGAGTGATTTAGATACAAAAAAGGATGTTCACTGACTGACAGAGGCCCCATGTGGCCGCTAAGACAAAAGGAAAAATTTTCCTGGACCCTCCACACTGCACCCTTTTTTCTACCACCCCAAGCCAATGCCCCCCCTTTCTTCATAGAAGTGAGAATCCCTACTTCTGCCCCCCAGCGATGATGTGGATTGTATGGAATATAACTTAGGTGCACCCCTGGCCCCAGCCTGACCCCTTCCCTGCTCTCCCTCAGGGCTACTGTGAGAAAATTAACTCTGTTCTAGCCAAAACTAGGGCATACACATACAGTAGTTCTTTGCAGATGACTTTTTAGTGTTGTTTCTACTTCTCAGCAGTTCATATTTTTGCCTCCTCCTTTAGAAGCAAGCTTCAGTTGCTGCTTTTGCCATGTTCCTCCTGAATTCTAATCAATGTGGTTTAGATAAAATCTTCTGGCAGACTTCAGCCACTTTTTAGTCTATTTGCCATGTCTTTCCACTCAGCTGAAGTCTACCATTCCCCAGTTAAGAGGACCAATTAATCATAACTTGCTACCCCTTGTCTCCAGATGCTTAAGAACCCAGATTGCATTGTGACTAGGGTCTTAAAACTTTAAGTTGAAGGAGAAAAGTTGTTTCACAACTAAATATGTATGCATATATATATATCTACACAAATAGTCTTATATATTCAGATATCTCAAGGAATAAGAGATGCGATGAGAGAGTTTAGACTGATATCAGGTCAATTTTAAACTTTAGAATGAAAGCTTTTAGGCTGATGTTTGTTAGCAGTATACTTTGTGCTTATAATTAGCTCTTACATGTTGTTAATTATTACTATACATTAGTTCTTACACACCAACCGTTATCATTGCATATTCAAAGCAGTCAGGCTTTAACAGTTTTATCCTAAATTAGCTGCAATATGCAGTACCATGGAGCCAATGCCATATAGCTAGCTTGATAACTTTGTTCTTGATGGTCCTAGTTGCTGAGATCAAGGTGACCTGACTGGAGGAACTCCTTAATGGGGAAGGGTGGGACACAAACAGAACAGGGACAGTAATGGTAGCACTGCATTTATAGAAATGCTTATACCTTTGTACTGTTTCAAGTTGCTTATGTTTGGATTCAAAGCAAGCTAATCTTAGTCTGTTTGGTATGGTGCTGTGTACAGCAGGCCTCTGTTTTAGCTGCAGCTCCTCTGCTTTCATAGGATGGGAACTTTCCATTCCCATCACTTTGAGTCTGAGTCCAGAGTGCTGTACTCTTTCTGACAGCTCAGCATAGTATTGCTAATCATGGCTTTGCTCTTAGGGTAGAGTATCCTGTCTGAGTGTTGCCTTGTGGTTTTCTTGTGAAATCCATATTGGATTATTGGTGTATGTACAGCTTTTGGATCTTTCATGGCATACTGCAGTACACAGTATGAGATAGAGCAAAAAGACAGCTAATTGATACACAAATTGTGAGTTTTGGGGGTGCAGTGTATGTGATTCCTGCTCTTGTATTTGTCCTATTAAAACTAAAAAAAGATACATGGGGTTTCTGCATTCTCTAAAGTTGATATGAAGCTATCTTGCTTCCTGCCTGATTAATAACTCTAACTTCTTTCTGTATATGATGGGATTCCTAATTAGTTTAACTTGGCAATTTCATATCAATTCTTAGCTGATGTTTCTCCAGGTGGTATAATTCTGATTTTTTTCTCTATGGATAATATATGATGCTGGTGGATATTGCAAATATTTTGCTTCTAATGGATACCTGAGAAGCATTTTTCTGCTGGGGACTCAGTTCTCTTGCTTAATTCATACCAAGGTGGCAACATGCACACTTCCATTTTCAATATGTCATATCATAGAATGGTTTAAGTAGGAAGGGACCTTGAAGATAATCTAGTTCAAACCCCCCTGCCATAGGCAGGGACACCTTCTACTAGACTAGGTTGCTCAAGTAATTCCTGGAGTTGTTAACTGATAGTTATCACTAAACAAAAGTTATGCCTTTATTAAAGCTTAGGGTCCTTCAGACTATATTCAAGCAGGACAGACCCATTGGTTATATCCTCATTTCTCATAGTGTGTATCTAAATCTAACACCCCTTCACTAATCCATGGAGCTTTTATATAGGGTATTGATAGTCAATGGTAGATCGCTTAAAGTTGTGGCTGTGTACACATGCTGTTTTATAACTATTTCAAACCTGCTCTCATTTTTTTTAAGTAACAGTGTCATTCCATTTCTTTGATCACATTTTAGCTGATATTTCAGCTGCACATTTTTTATATTCTAGATTTTGCTATTGCAAGTCATTAATTTTTCAGTGGGCAGTTGGGAATAGCATGCATCAGATGTGTGTTTGCATATAAGTCGATACAACATGACTTGATACTATATAGTAATTTCACATTACTAACAGGAAAATAACTGGATAAAATATTTATTAACAAATTGGGTGCTGTAAGACTAGGATAGTTGATTCCACACAAAAATTACTAAAAATTTTTTATATGATCACTTCTGCATATGAACATATCTGCTAGTTGTGCAGATTCATCAGGTTCATTCTTGAGAACTGTGGGTTTCAAGTTTAAAATGTGGTTTAACTGCAAAAGTAACATACAATAAATGCATCTTCCAGACTTAAGGTGATTTTCAGATGAGAGGGTTTCTTTGCAATGGATTAGACCAAACTAATTTTAAAGTTTGCATAGTGTGCTTTTGCTTTCATGGATGAAGTGGGCCTCACTTTGGTCAAGGTTTGAAGAGATAAAATAACGATTATTGTTTAAAAGAAAAAGCACTTTTATCTACATTTTTGAAAGGCAAATATCCTAACATGAGATCTGAAGTGTGAAATACTTGGGTAGCAGCAAAGAATGTAAACACACTTAACAGACTTTTATATTTTTAAATATTTTCTTGATAAGATTCTTCCATACATGTAAGTCTGCCATTATGAGAAAGCTTTTATTTTTATGTAGTAATGAACAAATCATAGAATGATTACATGTCCCATGTTTTGCCACCTAAAAGGATCATTACTGTTTTAGTAGACATAAAGTGGTCACTTGTTTACAATGTTTTCCTATATTCTGTAAAAAATATATCCAGCTAATGTAACTAAAAAGTGGATTCTTTTTGCTTAAGAATAACAGCAAGGAAAGACAAGACATCTGTCTAATGTTTCTACTAGGTTTTGTCTGGATTTTGGAATTCAAAAGGGGAAAACAGTTTTGTATTGTGAATCTTTGTCTGAACTGTATTCCACCAGTTTGTGGATCAACTTGGAATTTGTTTCAGGAGAAAAAAAAAGTATTGCTAATTAGGTGAATTAGAACTTGCCGCATCTCTTGGATTTTTCAGTATAGTTTGAATAAAATGTATGATAAACAATGAAATATGCTTTCTCTAAGTTATTCCACCCTAACAGTAAGGTCTAGGAGAATTAATGATATTAAAAAAACCTGCCAAAACAGCCTTGCAAAATTTAAGCAATGACTTTTTTTAGTAACTTCAATGTTTGTACTTCCAAAGCAAAAAAATAACTCATGAAGATAGAAGGATCTTTATGCACTTCTGTAATTGCATTGGGTGTATGTAGCAAGGGTGAGGACTACAGGCCAGCCTCTGTGAGGAGAGTCTAGGGCTGCCATACACTGGATGTAGCCAGTTCCAGATGGCTGTAGTGGACCCACTGCAGGGCATAGCTGAACCCCTCAGCCATTGTGATGGTGCCTTGGGATAAACAGTTAAGAAAGGGCAAAATTGCTATGCAGCAGTGGGAGAAAAAGAAAAGTGAGTAAAAAAGTGTGAGAAACAGCCCTGTGGTTAGAGCAGGAGGAGGTGTTTCATGTGCTGAGCAGAGATCTGTGGCCCCTGGAGGAGACCACTGGGCAGCAGGCATTTCTCTGCAGTCTGTGGAGAGGACTATGCCAGAGCAGATATCCACATTGTGGCCTGTAGAGGACCCCACACTGCAACAGCTGGATATGCACTGAAGGAGGCTGCAGTATGTGAAGAGGCAATGCTGGAGCAGGTTTATTCTGAAAGACTGCAGCCATGGAGAGGAACCATGCTGGAGCAGGGGAAAAAAGTGAGAAAGGAGTAGCAGAGTTGAAGTGTTATGAACTGACTGCCCTGTCCCTGGAAGTGTTCAAGGCCAGGTTGGATGGGGCTCTGAACAACCTGGTCTAGTGGGTGGCATCCCTGCCCATGGTAGGGGAGTTGGAATGAGATTATCTTTAAGGTCCCTTCCAACTCAAGCCACTTTGAGGCAAGGACAAGGGACAAGGATTGTTCCTAAGCAGAGGCAAGATTTTGATGTATGTACTCCAACTTTGGGGAAGGAAAATATCTTTAAAGAAAGGGGAAGGGAGACAATATCAGGCTTGTCCCTGGCAAACTGTGGAATAGTATGAAAAAGCTGGAGGGACAGGGCACCTGTGAAGGATTCTTAGGTGTACCAGCCACACTGGAGCACACCTGCAGTCTTACAGAGATGAGCCAGGGACTCCTGAGATAATAGAAGCCAACAGGGAAACATTGGATAAATACTCTATAGCAAAAGAAGCCTTAAGAGGGAATGCCTCAATCAAGCACAAGCAACCAAAGACACAACCACTAGACAGGACTACAGGGCCTCCCTTTTCACCCCCACTGGGATATCATCACTATTAAATACTTCTATTAAGTGCCTGTACACCACTGCATGCACTATGGAGAACAAACAGGAAGAACTAGGGATATGTGTGCAGTCACAGGGTTGACCTCATTGTGATTATGGAGATGTGGTGAGATAGTCTGCATGACTGGAATGCTGTTGTGAAGGACTACTCACTGTGTAGGAGAGACAGACCAGGAAGATGCTGTGGTGGAGTTGCCCTCTATGTGAGGCAACATTGGAATGTATGGAGCTCTGTCTTGGGGTGTATGACAAGCGAGTTGAGAGCTTATGGGTTAGGATAAAAGGACAGACTAGTAAGGGTGACATTGTTGTGGGTGTTTGCTACAGGCCACCTGATCAAGAGGAGGAAGTGGATGAGACCACCTACAGGCAACTAGAAGCAGTCTCAAAGTCACAGGCCCTGGTTCTTGTGGGGGATTTTAACTACCTGGACATGTGCTGGAGAAGCTACACAGCAAAGCACAAACAGTCCAGGAGGTTCCTGGAAAGCACTGATGACAACTTCCTGTCACAGGTAGTGGATGTTCCCACAATGGATTGTGTGCTGCTCAACCTTATACTAACCAACAAGAAAGGCCTTGATGATGTGAAGGCTGGGGGCAGCCTTGGTTGTAGTGACCATTAGGTTGTAGAGGTCAGTATTGCACAAAGAGGTAGCAGGACAATGAGCAAGATTGACCATGGACTTCAGGAGAGCTACCTTTAGCCTCTTTAGGGATCTTCTTGGAAGAATCCCATGGGAGCAGGCCCTGCAGGGAAGAGGGGTCCAAGAGAGTTGATTGGTATTCAAGGATCAATTCCTCCAGGCTCAAGAACTATCCATCCCAATGAGGAAGAAATTGGGCCAAGGGTGCAAGAAACCTATGTGGATGAATAAAGAACTCCTGTTGTTACTTAAGTACAAGCAGGAAATACACAGGAGATGGAAGCAGGGTCAGACCACTTGCAGTGGATATAGAGAGGTTGTCAGAGTAAGTAGAAATGAGACTTGAAAGGCCAAAGCTCATCTAGAATTAAATCTGGCCAAGGATGTCAAGGATAACAAAAAGGGCTTTTTCAAATACATAAAAAAGGAAAACAAAGGATAATGTGGGCCCATTAGTTAATGGGGAGGGGACCCTGATAACAGAGGATGCAGAGAAGGCAGAGTTATTGAATGCCTTCTTTGCATCGGTCTTTACTGATAAACCAGTCCTCAGGGATCTCTGACTCAGGAGAGCGTGGTAAATGAATGTTGGGAGGAAGACCTTCCCTTGGTCAAGGAAGATTGGGTCAGAGAACACCTAAACAAACTTGACATCCACAAGTCCATGGGCCCTGTGAAGTAAGATAACATGCAGGTACCCCCAAAATGCCAGGCAGTAGAAGAAGTTCAGGAAAATTTATTCCAAAGTTGAGAACACTAGGCTTACAAGGGAAAACTTGTAACAGTGCTGCAAAAAAAGCACTGGGTCTCAGAAAGACATGCCTCCTGTTTTCTTCGAGGCTTTTATCTTCTCTGGCCTCCCCACCGGGCCCTTTCTGATATGAAGGCCGAAGGCCCTTAGCATCTGTTTATCTCTCCTCCTACCAGAGAGAGAGACTGAAAGCTTCCTCTGGAATGCAGAAGGAAAAAAAAAAAATCCAACTATCTTTGAGAAAGGTACTTCTTAGGAAAGACTTGCTAAGTGAAACAAGCCCTAATTTCCTCATTATAAATCTTCCGGAAGGGGTATCTACACTTACAGGCCCTGATGGGATGCATCCATGAGTGCTGAGAGTGTTGGTGGACATCATAGCCAGGCCACTCACAATCATCTTTGAAAGGTAATGGAGACCAGGAGATGTGCCCGAGGACTGGAAGAAACCAAATGTCACTCTAGTCTTCAAATGGGAAAGGAGGAGGACCTAGAAAACTACTGACCAGTCAGCCTAACCTCAATCCCTGGAAAGGTGATGGAATGCCTTATTCTGGAGGCCATCTCTATCCACATGGAAGGCAAGAAGGTGATCAGGAGTAGTCAGCATGGATTCACTAAAGGTAAGTCATATTTGACCAACCTGATTTTCTTCTATGAAGAAACAACTACCTGGATGGAAGAGGGGAGAGCAGTGGATATTGTCTACCTCAACTTCAGCAAGGCTTTTGAGACTGTCTCTAACAACATCCTTATAGGCAAATTCAAGAAGTATGGATTGGATGAGTGGACAGTGGGATGGATTGAGAACTGGCTGAACAGCAGATCCCAGAGGGTTGTGATCAGTGGCACAGAGTCTAGTTGGAGGCTTGTCACTAGTGGTGTCCCCAGGGTTCTATACTGGGTCCAGTGTTATTTAACTTGTTCATCAATGACTTGGATGAGGGGATAGAGTGCCTCCTCAGCAAGTTTGCTGATGATGCAAAACTGGGAGGAGTGGCTGATACCTCAGAGGGTTGTGCAGCCCTTCAGAGGGACCTCGAAAGGTTTGAGAGATGGGCAGAGAAGAACCTTCTTGAAATTCAACAAGGGCAAATTCAAGGTCCTGCACCTGGGGAGGAATAACCTCGAGCACCATTACAGGTGTGGGGCTGACCTGCTGGAAAGTAGCTCAGTGGAGAAGGACCTGGGGGTCCTAGTGGACAACAAGCTGTCCGTGAGCCAGCAGTGTGCCTTTGTGCCCAAGAAGGCCAACAGAATCCTGGGATGTGCATTAGGAAGAGCTTTGTCAGTGGGTTGAGGGAGGTGATCCTGCCCTTCCACTCAACCCTGGTGAGGCCACATCTGGAGTGCCCTGTCCAGTTCTGGGCTCCCCAGTACAAGAGAGATATGGCGCTCCTGGAGTGGATCCAGTGGAGGGCAGTGAGGATAATTGGGGGAGTGTAGCATCTCTCTTATGAGGAAAGGCTGTGGGAGCTGGGCCTGTTCAGCCTGGCAAACAGATGACTGAGAGGGGACCTCATTAATATGTATAAATATTTAAAGGAGGGATGCCAAGAAGATGGAGCCAAGCTCTTCTCAGTGGTGCCAACCACTAAGACCTGAGACAATAGGAAGAAACTGATGCACAGGAAATTCCACCTGAATATGAGGAAGAACTTCTTTACTATGGGAGTGACTGCACATTGGAACAGATTGCCCAGAGAGGTTGTGGAGTCTCCCTCATTGGAGATATTCAAGAACTGTCAGGATGCAATTCTGTGCAATGTGCTCTGGGATGACCTTGCTTGAGCACGGAGGTTGGACCAGATGACCCACTGTGGTCCCTTCCAACCTGACTCATTCTGTGAAAATATAGTGATGATGCTTGTTCAGAGGAAATAATGTCAAGGAGGGATATAACAGAGAGTAGACAAGCTTGATGAGCAGTGTTTGGACTGCATTATGAAAATAAGCAGTGATTCCAGAAACAAATATACTAAGGAGAAGTATTTAGTCAAATTAGTATTTAATATAGGGCATGACAGACCATGTTTTTTAGACCTATCTTGTAACATTCTTAGCAAGCATCATATTAATTGGTAAAACACAAATAGGATTTTTTTCCCTTAAGATAAATTTATAAAACCAAAGTAAATCAAAGTGCATTGCTTTACAAAATGCCTTTTCTAAAGCAATAATTTCTCACAATTTTGCAGTAGTTATGTTAGAGGAGATAAAACAGGGGGTACTTAATATTTGCTTTCATTGTAAAATTACTTTTTTATGAATTTAGTTCTTTTAGGAAATTTTATGGCTGTGTAACTCAGTCCACAAAAAAGTAAATCTAGTGTTCTATCAGGATGAATGTGAAAATTAGCATTAGAAGTTTAATGGAATATAGCTTAAATATGACTGGAATTTAGAAGATCAAGAATATAGTGAAATATCGGAAGTTATATTCAGCAGCTGAACAGACTTGCACATTTAGCTATGGGCAAAATCAATGTGTAGCTATATTAAATTTTGGTTTAATCTTGTAGTAAAAAAAATAATATTTCTGTTGTGGTTTAAGCCAGCACCCTCACCCTGGTGGAATGGAGAGGAGAATCAAAAGTAAAATTTGTAGGTTAAGAACAGTTTTTAGTAATTGAAGCAAAGTAAAATATAATAATAATAGGAAATTAAAAAAAAGGAAAACAAGTGATGCACAATATAGTATCTTGCCACCCACTTACTGATGCCAAACCCTGTTCCTGAACTGTGATAGTTCCTGCCTTCTGGCTAACTCCCACAGTTTATATACTGGCCATGATGTTCTGTGGTGTGGAACATCCCTTTGGCCAGTTTGGGTTACCTGTCCTGGCTGTGCTCTCTCCCAGCTTTTTGTGCAGCTCCTCACTGGCAGAGCATAAGACACACAGAAGCCCCTGATTTAGGGTAAGCACTACTTAGCAACAACCATAGTACTGGTGTGTTATCAACATTATTCTCACACAGAATCCAAAACACAGCACTGTACCAGCTACTGAAAAGAAATTAACTATTCCAGCCTAAACCATGACAATATCTAATGAAGGTTAACGGGCTTTAGGAAGAATGCAGACCATCCAATATGGATTACAGCAAGACTCCACTTTATTAAAGAAGGTACTATACTTA
>JAXCLP010000085.1:2370500-2381709 GCA_035584035.1 Lepidocolaptes lacrymiger
TATCTTGCAGGTGCTTCTTCAAAACACTGTGTCCTTGGCAAAACTCAGAAATGTGTGAGAAAGTGTCCAGTGATCTCCAAACACCACCTAAAACATGAGCAACCCAGGAAAATCCATTCAACCTATATAATTCTAAAAATCTACAAAATACACTAAAATCCTTAGGCATCGATACTTTCAGTTTTGTTAGAGTAGCTCAGCAAAGCACATTCACAGGCATTTTAAGTCTCTTACCCAAACTGGTCATTTCTAAAACAACACACAAGGAAGAGCCATTCACACAACCAATAGTGCCGTGTCCTAACCTTGGTATTTTCAGAGGTAGTTGTGACAAGACAGATGAGTGAACAAACATTTCCATAAGCAAAGGAGATGGGATTTAAGTCAGATGCCAAATTCCACCTGTGATTCCGATTCAGTCTACTGTGAAAAAGGCAAGTCTGTCTGGCACATTTGAGTCTCAATGCAAGTTCTCAGAGCAGGAACCATTCACTCTCTGGAGGAATGTCCAGGAACACAGAAACAAAATAAAGCCTCAAATAAACAAAACAACAAAACAAAACAAAAACAAAAAAGCAGTTTTCCAAAGTCTGATAATATTTTTTTAAACTAGAGTCATCCAGTCAATGCACAAGACTATACTTTATTAAATGTGAGATTTTATAATCTGTCTGTTCTCAGAATTTAATTTTTCCCTACTGAATGTGAGACTTGATTGAAATAAAATTTTAATAAAAAAGATTACGCAGCCCTGGCTGTGAAAATCCACCCATCCTTGGCAATAAAAGGACTACAGACATGCTTGAAGTGTTGCATACCCAAGAGATACCAAAACTGGTTTCCCAGTATGCAACGGGAACTACCAAAGCTGTTGTCAAAAATGGTAATGTTTTTCTCTCCATTCTTAAGGTTATTACCTAGATGCTACTTTAATTCTTGTGTGAAAATGTGCTAAATGAGCATTTTAAAAGTGTCATCCCCTTCCTGTTGTTTGATATTATACTGACACCTGATATGAAAGGTTTTGATTTCAACTTGACGAACATATGTGAAAGTGTTTGTCGTTATAGCATTCTGAGATTAAGAGAGCCTGGCCATGTATAATCAAATAAATACATAACTAAAATGGGTTCATTTTCGTATTCAGGTACAACAAAGACTATTAATGCTCGTGGCAGATGCTTGATATTTTATTTGAATAATTGACATAATTTAAAATAAAATTCAATTTACTACAGAAGTCTGGTAACATTTGTTTTAAAGTAAATATTTCCAAAACGCCTATAAAAATGTTTGATTGCAAACGATTAACTGGGACTGGGAATCAGTACAAGACTCCCTTCACACCTGGCCTGCTGACATAGCTGGTGTTTCAGAAGCTGTCTTCCAACCCCCAGCCATGTGTACCTGACTTGAACAGCCTGCAGCAGCAGTAAAATGACCGTTGCAACAGGTTTTGATGCACTGCTGTCAGAAGCCTGCAGTCTTCCCAGCATGGAGAGCTGCCTAGCCACACACTGTGCAGAAAAGCTGCTGACACAGGATCTGGGGTTGGTGACCTGCACTGCCCAGGGGTGTTCCAGCTGCTACAGGAGCTACAAGGCTAACTGAAGAAAGCCTTGTGGCATGCTCTCACTGCCTGACTGTAGGATCCCAAAACGAAGTCACCCTCAAAAACAGGCAACAACCACAGTGGCACCCCTCATCCCACCTGTTAGAGTTTCAAACCTCAGTTTGGAATTCCTTCAAAAAAGCTTGGAGCCAATGCCTTAGTGTCGGTAAAGATTTTTGACAAAGGACACAAAGGCATAGCCTTTTGTTCTGATCTCTCCCCAGTCTGGGAGGGGGAGGGAAGATGGGCTCGGGTGGGGGAAGGGGTTGGTGTTTCTGGCTTTCTGCGCAGGTCAGGAGCTCAGCTCTTGGCGGAGTGAGGAGAGAGAATGGGGACACACCAGGTCCGACATCGCTGGGGGACCAGGATTGTGCCTTTTTGCTCTCTGGCTTTGCTGATCACCCGTGAACACCATGGAGACTGCTGTGAAGAAGAGAAACATGCCTATTTTTCCTACACTGCAGAGGCTGAGTTTTCTACTCTTCTTGTCATCGGACCCACAGCAGCTGACCCAGCACTGTGCTCCTGCCATTCCCCTGAGAGAGAGCCCAACCGGCTGGGCATGACATCGCCACCTGCTGTCCGTAAATATAACTGCAACCCCTGAGAGAGCGAGCGACCAGCAGCGGAGGTGCCACAACGCCACCCACTATCCATAGATATAATTGCATTTCCCGTTATTGGGGGTAACCAAAAAGGCCTTTTAACTGTTTGCCTTGTCATTTGGGGGTGGAGGGGTTTATTACAAACTGTTGTTGTTTGGTTCTTTTTCTGGATATATATATATGTGTATTGTGGTTAAGAACTGTTATCTTTTTCTTTATATATATATTTCCTAATTAAAGTTCTGTTTTCTAAATTTAAAGGAGAGGGATTATTTCTTGGCCAATATAGATATCTTAGTTCTCCCCTTGAACTAAGACACCACCAGGTCTCCAGCCTCATGCAGGCAGAGTGGGAGCCCTCCGCTGCCACATGGATGACTGATGGCTCTTCAGCATCAGACTCCTTACCAAGCTGCTGCTGTTAAGAACCATCAGGGGGCAGCTCAAAGCACAACCACCAGTTTTGGCTCTGCCTCTACACTTCTTACAAGCCTTTCCACCAAGACACCCAGACCTCAGTATCTGGCAGCAGCTAGCACAAGAAGGCAAAGCAACATCTCAGTGTCTGATAAAGCAGTGCCAGGTACATAAATCAGCTACATAAATCAATCTGATCCAAGAACCTAAAGAAAAGCCCTAAGGCCTCAAGTGTCACTGGGGATGCAGTTGTCATCTCACCAGCTAGCAGCAGAGCAGAGCCCAGACTCCCACCAGTTATCAGCAGGACCTCCCCACATCCAGGCTGAGTTTTGTTCATAACTTGACAGGAGAGAACAAGAGTACCAGAGTAACTAGCGATGCAGTGCCCAAAACAATATTCAACTCATCACACTGTGTCAATTTATTACATGTTTCTTCAGAACTGCCTCTCCCCTAAGCCACCAGGTTAATCTCCTCCAAGCTGCTCTATCACTTCCCCTCTTCAACTGAACAGGGCAGGAGAAAAATACAACAAAAGGTTTATGGGCAGAGATAAGGACAGTGTGATCACTCAGCAATTTACTGTCACAGGCAAAATAGCCTTGGCTTGAGGAAATTATTTAATTTATTGCCAATCAAATCAGAGTAGACTAGTGAGAAATAAAAACAACCCTTAAAACACTCCACCCTTCTTCCTAATGAAGCCGAGCAAGGGCTCCAAGGATTAAAAGTTAGTTTAAAATACCGACGCTGAGAACTCTCTATGAGAAAATGCTTAGTTAGAGATAAAATTTAGGGTCAGTGTGTCCCTGAAAACGTGCACATGGACATAAAAGGAGATAGGGAGAATGCACTGAAGAACAGGACAGGAACACTAAAAGAGATAAGACAGGAACAGGGGCCTAAGTCCAAGATTCCTTGCAAGAATCAGCAAAAACAGAGAAAGTTGAGAAGTTCATGATGAAGAGGAGTGAAGATACGACCCCCTGAAGATGAAGGCAACAGGATCTCCCACCACAAAACACCCCAAAAGAGACAACCACACCCAGGTTCCACCTACTCTTCACCTACTATTAATATTATAATTAGATGTTGCAATATTATGAATATGCATGAAAAGATGTTGCAATCCTTCACAAAATTGTATAAATAGTCTTGCTTTTCACTGAGAACTTTGGAACTCTTTGTCCAGCAAGAGCTGGGGGTTCCCCAACGTGGCAATAAATACCTTTACTGTTTAAAGGTTAAAAACTCTGTCTCTAAACAGTTCTTTTTAGTCCTTTTTGGGCTTCACTAGGCTCAACCTCATTCTCAAATTCTCTACCTCCTCTCCTCTGATCAGCACGGGGGGGGTGGTGTTGCAGTCAGTTCATCACATGTCATCTCTGCTGCTCCTTCCTCCTCACTCTTCCCCTGCTCCAGCATGGGGTCCCACTCATGGGAGACAGTCCTCCACGAACATCTCCAGCATGAGTCCTTTGCATGGGGTGTAGTCCTTCAGGAACACTTTTCCAGCATGGGTCCCCCATGGGGTCAAAATTCTGCCAGAAGACCTACTCCAGTGTGGACTCCCCTCCACAGGGCCACAGGTCCTACCAGGAGCAAGCTCCAGTGTGGGCTTCCCACAGGGTCACAGCCTCCTTTGGGCATCCGCCTGCTCTGGCATAGGGTCTTTCACAAGCTGCAGGGTGGATATCTCCTTCACTAGGGCTTCAGGGGGACAACCTGCTTCACCATGATCTTCATAGGCTGCAGAGGAATCTCTGCTCCAGCCCCTAGTGGACCTCCTCTCCCTTCTTCTTCACTGACCTTGGTGTCTGCAGAGTTATTTCTCACATATTCTCAACTCTTTTTTGGCTGCTTGTCTTGGTTTTATTGATAA
This sequence comes from Lepidocolaptes lacrymiger, assembly GCA_035584035.1. NCBI lineage: Eukaryota > Metazoa > Chordata > Aves > Passeriformes > Dendrocolaptidae > Lepidocolaptes > Lepidocolaptes lacrymiger. The sequence continues at coordinate 2,375,020 of JAXCLP010000085.1, forward strand.
TATGTCCCAGGAGGCAGGACCTTGGATGGAATAGAAATCCCTGCCCCTAAATTACGAAAAATTTTGAAATTATGAGGCGTTTGAGTGGAGTATGAAAATGAATAACAATTTTACTAAAAACAGGGAACAAAACAGAATAAAACAACAACTAAGCAATAACAGAGAAAATGTCACCCAAAACCATTCTCTCAGCTCCATGCTGCTGAGACAACGCAGTCCAAATGCATCACATGGTCCCCATGTAGCCTGGGCAGAGTTGTGGCTGCATGAGCAGCAATGGCAGTGGCAGCAGCCACACGGGAGTGGCGACTCCGGGCAGAGATGCCGGCGGCTGCAGCGGCGGCAGGGCTCCAAGTGGCAGGAAATGGCAGGGATGAGTGACGGGAAAAACAAACAGCAACAGCTCACCACGTACACAAAGGGAGCTTCCCCAGCCGGTGGCAGCAAAGCAGGTTCCCCGTGGTGGCTGCAGCGGGCGGGCGGGCGGCGAACTCCTCCAATCAACAGCCCAGGGCAAAGAGACCAAGCTCCCCTTGTGCCAAGTTTTATTCTCTTAAATTCTCGCGGGATTTGTCCTGGTGGGAGCCCTCCTTCCTCCCCGCCCCCCCCGGGAGGGGTGTCCCCACACGCTTCTCCAAAAACTACATGATGGTATGGAGAAATTTAGTTAAACCATAACACTGCTGTTCCACAGCAGTTTTTTCCCCCTTTCTAAACATGTTATCACAGAAGTGCTACCACCTTTCCCAGTTGACTCAGTTTTGGCCAGCAATGGGTCCATCTTGGAGCCAACTGACATTGGCGCTATGGGACATGGGGTAAGCTTCTGGCATCTTCTCACAGAAGCCACACCCATAGCCCCTCTTCTACCAAAACCTGGCCATGCCAACTCAATACAGATGTAAATCCAGAAACCTCACCAACAAAGCAAGAGCAGCATCACCAGGGAAGACACAGAGGGGTACATTTCTTTGGAAGGAGACCACCACTTTCTGTCTTCACCTCTCTGCTCTCATTTCTACAATAGTCTCCATAAGCAGAGTGGTTACTGTAGTGGAGAGACTGAAAAAACGTAAAACACATTAACATAACTGAAGAGATGATTTTATTCAGAAGTTTAGTCTAAATAGTTGTTTCTTCACTGGCAAGACTTCTTGCCCCTTCAGGATTGTCTAGTACCAGACAGATTTGTTTGGATATTAATTGTGAGAAAACTGAAACAAGCAACACAACTGAATGCTCTCAGCAGTGACAATAAAGCAGTTTGAGTTTTGTTTTCCAGCTTTTCTGATTAATCAGGAGCTCTATTTCCTCATTTGAAACTGTCACATTTCTCACCTAGGAAGGAAAGTTGGGCAACTGCTTTACCTGCACCCACAGGCCTCTGTGTGCTGAATGTCTTTCTTTGGCAAGTTTTAATTTCAGTCCCACTAATAGAAGCTGGTTAAGCTCAATACTATAGGATATGTGCAAGGCAATATCCTGGTCCTACTCATCATTCATCTCCACATCTCCTAGACACTTACCAGGTACATATTTTCTCAGCATCATTTTGTAAAGGTAATTAATGTAGTTGAGAACCTCACAGACAATTCCAGGAGTTAACACTGGACCCAAATTACATGTTTTTTTCGTATAAAGTTAACAACATAATAGAGACAAATGTCATCTCCTTCAGGGTCCTGATGAGCTAAAACCTCCCACTGAAAAACCTAAACTGAGGCAATGAGCTGTCATTTCCCCCTCCCTAAGTTCTCAATGCTCCCAGCTCCATGCTGTAACATGAGTTCCCTAGGTTTGGTTTTTGCACCACTGCAGCCATCTGCCTGAAGACTTCTGGTTGTTCTGCCCAACACACAGTGTTCATGCATGCCTACAGGAGCAGGCAGCACCTGGGCAGGCAGGATCCAGCAAGCTGTTCATTTGCTGAAGCCAAAGAGTATGAGAGATGGGAACCATGACACTGGGAGTTATATTGAGGATTTTATTAGTTGTTCTACAGAATCAAAATATTTAGCAAATTACTTTAAAGATTCCTCAAGACTGTTGATATTTTAAGTATTTAGAACTTTAACTATCAAAACCAACCCAAAACCTGATTTCTAGTACTAGATGTTATTATGTAATTCTATAGCAGTGTGAGAAATGGAACTAATGCAGTGAGTATATCTCTTAAAGAAAGTGCTTGAAAGAAACCTCCTGCATCCCACTATTATTTAAAACAAAAAGATAACTGATTTCTTAGCAGAGCATTGCCTTAAATATCCTACAAACCTGGGAGGTTAAGAATACTGAGCTCCAGCTCTCTGCCTTCAGGTTCAAGAACCAACATAATGCAGGTCCAGATAGAGTTCACAGCTTAACTGTTTCAAGGGAACTTACACGCCACTCAGTAGTGAACATTCATATCTGGCAGAAGTGTTGGATGCATAGGTAAAACAAAACCAAGAGGAACAGGTTCTCTATGCATAGTGACAGTTTTTGAACCAGTGTTTTACTAAGTTGCAGACTAACTTTCCCCCCCAAAAATAAAACTCCATTGCACTAAAGGTCAAATTTAGCCAGTTAATCTGGACTATGACACAGTCAAGTAATTCAGTACAAGCAGATACCATGAAAGCAGCTTCAAAGAAGCAAAGCATCCTAGTTTCAGAATCAACTTAATGTTCTTCTGTTCAACTCCGGTGCAACAATGAATGGGAGAAACCACCCTATCTCTACCTATGTACAATTCCAGTAAAGGCTGGGCAGTCTAAACTCTCTGTGGCCAAACTGGAAAAAGGAAACTTAGGAAAGGACACTTTAAAAATTTAATTTAAGAAAGAAAAAAAGTTGGCTTTCAGTGGAAAAAGAAATCCTAGAGTGATGCACATGGGCAGACTCGCTCAGACACTCTCCCTTATATGCAAAAAGCCAGACTCCTTCCTGCTGAGATTAAGTCACCCTGAATGTGAAAGTGGCAGGGCTGATTCTGCTCCGTTGCATGATGAGAATCCAGGAATGTGTTTTCAGCTGGCTCCTGCACGGGCCATTAGATCTTCCAAAGCGTTCTGTTGGTCATTGTTATGTAATAATAAGACCTCCTTAATGTCTTTTAGTTCAAAGCCCATTTCTTTAAATTGACTCATTAGCTGGAGAAGCTCTGTGATCTGAAAGACACAGACAGTCCATTATTCGCAAGAGAAAAGAGGATCAGTGTTCAGTGGAGGTTTAACATAGAGCCAGTCTTCAGTGACTGGGTACTCCATAGGGTGGATTTCTACACCCCAAGTACAACCCATTCCAACTCCGGTTGGAGAAAGTCTGCCCACACCAGTCAGCAGAGCTCTGAGTGCAGTAGCCCACAAGAGTCTCACCTTCAGTCCCATGTTTGCAGTCCTGCATTTTCAAAATCCTCTTCAGCAAGGGCATCAAAGCTCAGTCTGTGGGGGTGTCTCTCCCAGTAGGAAATTTATCAGCCTGGCCTAACAGACTCTGATTTATGTCACCCTGCTCCCTCATATCTAGCAACTACTGTTGCATATGAATTTTTTTAAAGTTACTTTGACTTTGGGAACAGCACAGTAGCTCTTGCTATCAAATGGCTCTTCAGATCTAGGGCAAACTTGTGGGATTAACACAAATCCTATTGGACACACTGTGTAAAATACTACCAACATAAACCACAAATCCTCCCTGAACTTTGTAAAAAATAAAATAACAAGAAGTGAATGACTGATCAAACTTTTATGGACCCTCTGCCATTTACAGGACCTCTACTCCACTTCGGGGTGGGGGGTACAATGAATGATGACAAAACCAAACTAAACCAAACCAGGTTGAAATGAACGATCAGGAGATTAGCCAGTTCCAGTTTTGGGGTTAAGCCAGTAGCAAACTAATTTACTGAACTAGGTCACTTCTCCCATCTTCACACTGTTGTTCCTTGGTTTGCAAGCTCATCACCAAGTCCAAGAAAGGCAGGAAGGCATATATTTAACATTAGTAGTGACTAATGTTATCTGCCTGGACTTGTGCAAAGCATTTGACATGGTCCTGCACAACATCCTTGTCTCTAAACTGAAGAGACATGGATTTGATGGGTGCACCACTCGGTGGATAAGGAATTGGCTGGATGGTTGCACTCAAGGGGTTGCAGTCAAGGGCTCAATGTCCAAGTGGAAACCAGCGACAGGTTGTGACCAGTTGAAATTGGCCAAATGCCAAGAGCCAAAGGGCTTGGGACAGAGGCCCCAAAATGCCCCTCCCGGCCACGGGGGGGGGGAGGAGAGAAAAAAACCCCACAAACCCAAACTTCAGTAGAACTAAAGCAGTTTATATATATATATAAAGAGGATAAAAGAGAAAGAAAACAAGCCTTCACTTCCCTCTATCCAAAAAAATTGTTGTTCCCAAATCTCAGGACACCTCCTCCTGACCCGGCTGGCTGATCAGCAGACCCACACCTACGGCCCACTCCCACAGCAGTGACCGCAGGGAGCTCCTCTGCCCTCCAACACTGCTGGAAGAAGGATTGATCCCTGACTTCCAACTCCCCCTCTTTATATCTTTGCTTACGTAAAGAAATGAGATGGAATACTTCCTTAGTTATGACCCAGTTACCAGGAAAAGCCCAAACCAAACCCACTACACAGGTGAAGACCAGCAGGTGCCAATTGCTACCCAGACAGTGCACCAGTGGCAATATTGCGCCAACTGAGACTCCCTGACTTCCATCCATGACCTGATTCATCAACTGAAGAGCTAAGGAGTGATTAGCAAGAGTCATTTGCCTTTTAATAGTCCCATATGGCCAGTGCAAAAGTATGATGTAGGGTACAGGTTTACAGTAGACTGTTGTGGCCTGAATGAAGTAACACCACCACTGAGTGCTGCTGTAGCAGACATGTTAAAGCTGTAATATGGAGTCCAAGGCAGGCAGGTGGTATGCTATAATTGACATTGCCCATAAATTTTTTTCTCATTTCTTTTGACTGCAGAGTGCAGACCATAGTTTGTTTTCACATGGAGGGGTGTCCAATATACCTGAAATTGACTGCCTCAGGCTTGGAAACAGAGCCCTACTCTCTGTCATGGGCTAATTCAAACTGTACTAGAAATGGGTGATGCCCCTGAACATCTACAATATATTGATGATGTCGTCGTGTGGGGCAATAAGGCAGAGGAAGTGTTTCAGAAGGGGAAAAAATAATTCAGATTCTTCTGAAAGCTGGGTTTGCCATAAAGAAAAGCAAGGTCAAGGGACCTGCACAGGAGATTCAGTTCTTGGGAGTAAAATGGCCGGATGGATGCTGTCACGTGCCCATGGATGTGATTAATAAAATAGCAACGTCTCCACTGGTTAACAAGAAGGAAACACAAGCTTTCCTAGGCCTTGTGGAGTTCTGGAGAATGCACATTCCAGTCAGGTTGTGAGCCCCCTCTATTGAGTGACCTGGAAGAAGAGCCATTTTGAGTGCAGCCTTGAGTAACAATGGGCCTTTGAGCAGATCAAACAGGAAATAGGTTGTGTGATATCTCCTGGGCCTCTTTGGACAGAACCAACCATGCAAAGTATCCTCTATGCTGCAGCTGGGGAGCACGGTCTCACCTGGAGCCTCTGGCAAAGAACATCAGGAGAAACCCGAGGTTGACCATTAGGGTTTTGGAGCCAGGGTTATTGAGGATCGGAAGCCCACTACACTCCAACTGAAAAAGAGATATCAGCATTCTATGAGGGGGTTTGAGCCACTTCAGAAGTTGTTGGGACAGAAGCATGTCTCCTCTTAAAATCATAGAATCATCAAGGTTGGAATAGACCTACAAGATCATCCAGTCCAACTGTCTGTTAATATCAGTTACTGAGAGATGCCTCTCTGAATTAAGGTGCAAATGCGATCATATGCCAAAGTCAATAATACAATTTTTTTAACAGTAAGTTTGAGGTAGAGAGATAGAAAAAAGAGAGATATCAAGCAGAAGGTAGTCACCACTTGTGGATACAGTGGTGTCCCATTGGTCCTTCACCCTAAGATTCTTGGTGGTGGGAGTCCTGGAGGTGTTCTTCTGGGGGTACCACCTTTATACTGATGCCTTAGGGTTTTCATGAATTTGTAGATTTTTATACTTCTAGATAGTTTCTCACATATAGAGTAGCTAGCAACTTCTAACCCTGTGCTAGCTGTCTTAAGGGTCAGATAATAGCTGGAACACCATGCATGGGAAACATCTACTAAAGCTAAGGCAATTAGATACCATGTTAGTCAAAACAGGAAAGCAAAGCCCAGCAACCTTGGAGAAGCTCCAATAAGGGAAAGTGGCGTGAAGATGATGATAAAGGATGAACTAAGGGGTCTCAAGACCTCCAACTCAATTCTAGGAGAGGCGTGCCATGGGGCGGAACCAAGAGAAGTTCTGGGCGTGGACATGTCTTAGATTGGATACAACCCTTAGATATGATAATTGAGTAGGGTTACAAAATTAGCATGCTGCCACGTAGACGGGGCTTTTCTGCTTTCTCCAGCTCTCCTACACTTTGTTGACATTTCTCTCTCACACACACACACTCTCTCTCTCTGCTGCCCAGCCTGGTGAGGTGCCCTGTATTCCTCCCCCCCGAAAGGGGTGGGGGAGAGCTCAGAAGAGCTCTGCTTGCAAAGGGGGGTTTCCCTCTCTTGCTCTCCTGAGGTGAGGGGAGAAGATGTTTCCCCT
>JAXCLP010000085.1:2401854-2416007 GCA_035584035.1 Lepidocolaptes lacrymiger
GTAGTCGTTTATACTCTTTTATACTTTTATACTCCTTTATATTCTGTACCCCAAAACCCTATAAGTAAAAGAACTCTACTTAACCCAAATAATGTTGTCTTGGAAAGTTTTTTCCTTCCCCTTACGGCAACAAAACAATACAAGTTCTAGGTATCCACAGGGTGATTGCAGATGCCCAATTGTCATTAGCTACTGCCCCCACATCATGAGTCTCAAGGATGGGAGTTTGGACATCAGCCAGGAATTTTGGCTAATTCCCTGAAACCAGTCTTTGGGTTGGAGGGATTGGAAAAGTTTTGATGTTTGATCAGAAAAACCAATTCTATGAAGCCATTTTTGACACTTGTTGGACTTGCAAGTTAGGTTCTCTGAATGCATACCTGGTCCATTTACTGGGAGCATGTATCTTCAACTATGCTATGTGTGCAAAGTTCTCATGCAAAATACAAAAAACTCTCAGAAATGCATCCTTCCATTGGGCCCATACTCTTTCTCCAGGAGATAGAGTACAGCTCTGTAACTTAATCCTGACACAAACCAGAAACTATGGCTTTACTGTTGGTGTCATAAGTCAAATTAATTCCCTTTCAAAAATTTAGTTGTGTTATCCCAGGTTCCTTTTTTTTTTTTTTTGAATTTCAGAGAGCAAATTGCCCTCATCACATTCCTCTACAATTTCTGCCACAGTAAATTGCACCCACAACTGAGAAGCATGTGTGGTGCAGAATGTGCTATAGTTACCATACTGATTAGCATAAATAAAAGTGAGGTAAATTTAAAAGCCCTTAAGACACATGGTAGGAAACTTAATAACACATCAGACACATTCAAGTGGGAATACAAGGCTCTGATTTACTTAGGAAAAATCCACACCCAATGGGAGAATCTCATCATGGTACTGTCATGGAGGGAATAGAAATGGCATTTGATGATGTAATGTAACATGTTTGGTTCCATAAGTGGTTCCAGGAAGAGTTACCTGGGAGCTGGTAAAAGGGTTTCTTGTATTCTATCCATGTCCCATTTGTGGTCCATCGCTGTCCCTCCTTCTGGAATGGGAAGGGGGACTCAACCATTTCCCATGTAACATTTTCTTTTATTTAGTTCCCTTGTTCATATCTCTGAAACATTTAGCCAAATCATCATAAATCTAAAGCCTTCTGAGGCAGAACTGGGAGGGTTAATACATATTTCTTGATTCCAAATATGCATAAATTCTTGTACCAACTTCCAGGCTTAATTTAGTTGAATTCCCTGATTCTCAATTGGTTGAGACAAAGTTATACATCCATAAGATAAAGGTAAAAGCTTTTCCCACACCATTTTTTTCCAGTAAAAAGGCAAAATAAGCTTAGCAAAAAATCAAACTAACAATACATAAAATGGTTTGTGTTATCCTACTAATATTTGGTCTCCTAACAAGTTGCTCACAATAAAAACACAAATCACAAAAATCAATAAACTGAAAATGCAAGCCATTCTGGGGGCAGTTAAAAGTTTCATCAGTTCCATGTGGCTCAATCTCATCTGTTAGCAGGTTCCTATAAAAAGAAAAGTGAAAATTTTGCCTACAGTGGACCAATTATCAATAAGAAGGAACAATCCATCAAGTGTTGATTTGGTTCCTGTATCTTAACACAAAAATAACCAAAAAGTTAAAAGGGCCTAAGGGAAAAGCGATTATCATATCTCCTTGCCTGTTTTCTGTGAGCCTTGTCATGTAAAGATGTAAAGCCACTGGCTGGTCCCCCACTCTGAACTGGTTAAATCAGCTAGTCTGGCTTCTGGAGGGGCTGAGGGGACCAAAGTGTTGGACTCCTGAGGGGAGTCACCCCTAGGGGGGTGACTCATGTCCTTTGGTCTTCAGTGGGTGTGTGCTGGCATCATTCTGGGGAAAAAGAAAACAATATAAGTCTTGGAGGAGTTGGTCCAGACAGGTTACCCCTTAGTAGCTCAAGTTGTTTAACAGCTTGGACTTCATATTTCTCAGGTGGAACCTCAACTTCTGTTTCATGAGGTGCTTGCTGCACTGCTGTTATTGCTTTCCCTACCTTTTTAGGGGGGTCTTCTCTGATTAATTTCATGTCCGGAGGGAGTGAGACCGTTTATCAAACTTCAACAAGCACAGCATGTGCAATCGTGGGTGAATGTTTATACTCCTGCATAGGTCTGTTAAAGGTATATTGCCCTCCTTTCCAGATAAGTGCGAATTGAGCCTTGTCATGTTTCCAGCATGGAATCATAAAAGACGTATCTTTTACATCTAGTGTTGCCATCCACGAATGGAATGCTCTATGAATTTGAGTTACCAGTTCCACAAAATTTAGCACAGCAGTGGTAAAAGGCACAGTATTGGTAGTCAATTGCCTGTAATAAACTGTAAGCCACGACTGTCTGGCTCTTTCACGGGCCAGACAGGAGAATTAGAAGGGGAGTGTGAAACCACCCCATCAATGCTGAAGCATGCAGGTGCTTGTATTGTGGCTGTTAGGATTGCAATATTGGGTACTGCAGCTGTTAGTGGAGACAAATCAGCTATAACTTCAGAAATTTCATTTTGCGCTGCAACAACAATCCGGCACTGTGATACACTAGCAATTCTTGAATCAGGGGGTGCAGGCACTGTGCGGAGTGAGCACACTATAGTCTCAGTATTTCTTTTAGGGTTAAGGTTAGCAGACTTCTGTTTCTCACTCAGGAGCCATAAATTAACCTCAGTAGTTTGGCAGATAATGCTTGCTTCGTTTACTCCAGTGATTTTAACTCTACTGTCTGGGTCGTTGTCATAGTTTCAAAATCTTTAATGGAATTTTTTTTCTCTCCCTTACCAACACGCAGTTTGGGAGCTGGAGCCCAGCCCCCACTACGGGCTCCTAGAACCAGTTAACAAAGAATGGCTGATACCTCTGCATTCCAACTTAATGGCTGGGGAAAATTTGGGGGAGGTGGGGCAGAGGGAGAGAGGTTTTTTCCAGGTTTTTTGCCACACTTCTTTGCTCCGACTGTGGTGCGGGTGCCAGCCGCCGTTTGCTGGGCTGGTGGAAGCCCTTGGAGGAAGCCCCCTTGGCTCGACCCCCCAACTCCACGTGCCCTGGCTTGTTCTTCGGAGAGAGCGAGCAGTCACCGCTACCTGGATTTGCTACAGACTCCCTGACAGCCAACACCATTTGCAGAGGAGTTGCTAAACCCTCCACCCCCCCCACTCCACAAAGCTTTCAGGAAAAGGACGAGGGGAGTCTTAGCACTGCCCACGGGAAAAGTTTCAGCACGTCCCCTGTGGCCGCCATTTTTTCACACGAGTTTTTCGAAACCAGCCTCACTGGAGCCCGTGAGTGACCTTTGCAGCCGCTGCCTCCCAAGGCACGGCATTGCCTCCCGCTGTCTGTAAATAGAACTGCACCGAAAAGACAGAGGTAGGACTTGATCTGTTTGAAAGTTTTGGTTATGGTGTTACTGTTTATTCTGTTCTGGGTTTGGTTATATTTATTTGTAGTTAAGCACTGTTATCCTTTTTTATGCATTTTCTGATTAAAATCTCTTAACTTCAAAGGTTGCGGTGGTTTTAGGGAAGAGACCCCCTTCCTAGTCCAGACAGACATCTTAGTTTTCTTTTAAGCTGACACAGTCGTACACCCAGTTTCTTGACATCCCGCTTCATTAATATTGAATGTTGCACTCCTATATCAGAAATTTTATTAATTGTTGATGAGAACCAACTGGAATCCAAATGTATGGGATGCATTGATAGGATTCCACTTGCTGGATTTCAGTCTCACCTGATTTATGGCTGAACACTGATATCTTGGTAGCCATATATGGCACCATTTTAGTAGCAGTTTGCTGACCCTGACAATCACCTGTGGTTTCAGTTTTAATTAGGGGTTGTAGTGTTACTTCCTCATCATCAGATGTCAATGCAAACATTGTCTCACTGTTTATCAGAACAACAGACCCGTTCACCATCTCCCAACTCCTCCACTGGACACAAAAAAATCTGAGTTACGAAACCGTGTTTCTGAAAATGTTATGGGTTCTACATCCTGCAGTTCTTTCTGTAAGATTCTCTTGGCCACCTGGGCACACTGCTGGCTCATATTGAGCTGGCTGTCAACCAGCACCCCCAAGTCCCTTTCTGCTGAACAGCTCTCAGGCCACTGATTGTCCTGCATGTGCCTTGTAATGGCACTCAGAATGATCTGTTTCATAATCTTGCCTGGAACCAAGGTAAGTCTGACAGGCCTGTAGTTCCCTGGATCATCCTTCCAGCCTTTCTTGTAGATGGGCACTACATTTTCTAATTTCCAGTTACCTGAAACTTCTCTGCTTAACCAAGACTGCTGGTAAGCGATTAAGAGTGGTTTGGCAAGTTCTTTGCCAGTTCCTTCGTTAGTCTGGGGTGGATTGCATCAGGGCCCATAGACTTGTGAATGTCTAATTGGCATAGCAGGTCACTAACCATCTCCTCCTGCATTATGGGGGCTTCACTTAGCTCCCCGTCCCTAACTTCCAGCTTTGGGGGCTGAGTATCCTGAGGACAACTAGTCTTGATATTAAAGACTGAGGCAAAGAAGGCATTAAGTACATCTGCCTTTTCTTCATACCCTGTCACTACACTACCCTCTGAATTCAACAAATGATGGAGACACTCCTTGACTCTCCTTTTGTTGTTTTTAACTGCAGTGGCCAAATCAAGTTCTATTTGGCCTTTGGCCATTCTAATCTTCCTACATGAACTTGCGACATCCTTATAGTTCTCCCAAGTTACCTGCCCCTCCTTCCAGAGATGATAGATTCTCTTTTTTTCCTGAAGTTCCAGCCCAAGTTCTCTGTTTAACCAGGCTGGTCTTTTTCCCCAACGACTTATCTTTCTACACATGGGGACAGCCTGCTCCCAAATATTTAACAATTCCTTTTTAAAGCACATCCAGCCTTCCTGGATGCCTTTGCCCTTCAGGACTGACTCCCAAGGGACTCTGTCAATCAATGTCCTAAACAGGCCAAACTCTGCCCACTAGAAGCCCAAGGTGGCATCTGGCAGATTTGGTAGGAACTGTCTGTGCTGAATACAATACTGTATGTAAGCCAATGAACTTTTTTAATTGCTGACTTTGTTTCATCTATATTATACCTAAGCCTGTCAAATCAGGCTTTCCTATTACTGTTGTCTTTGAGACCCTCTCTGAACTAGTTCCAAAGGTTTGGTATTTCTCCCTTCCAGCTGTTCTTGAACCTTAGGTGCATCAGGAAGAAGATAACTGATATGAGAGGAAGGATTCTGTTCTTTCATCCATCAATTCATTGATCCTTTTCTCAAAGGAGCTACACCAGTGATGAGCCAAAGTCAATATAGTGGTGTTCCTGCCTTGGTTTCCTGCTCCATATATTGCTGTGTGAAGTCTTTCATCTAAGATCTTACATAGCAAGATTTTAAAAACAAACAAACAAAACTCATTAAAAAAACAACCAAGCAAAAACCAGTAAGTATGTTTTCTCAGGCAGATTTTACAGAATCAGCCATGAGCAATGTTAATGCATTGGCATTTGCCCATTTGTTATGAGAAAATGGGATTCTATAAATCTAGTGGTCATTTCTTACTGCTCTAACTCTAGTTTGGATAGCTTGGTGTAGCTCTTGAAGCAAATTCTGCACCTCTTTTTTCTGCCCCCTGACAAAATATCAGTCAAGGTAATAAGTCCTGTAAATGTTAGGCTGGTATAAAGGTGTTTGTGTCTCTGTGCTAAATAACTTCTCTTCAAGTGAAAACCTGATCATATTTTTTGTTGCGTTTTTCTTGTTTAGTCTTTCAGTGAAAATGTGAGTGAAAACAAATGTCAGACTGACATCTATAGGGAAGACTTTACATAAGAATTCTAGAATTTAAAAACTTTCATTCTCATCTCTCACTTAAAAATGGATAAATGGGGTACCATCATGGTTTACTGAAATTATTTTTCATTTCCCTCACAGCTCCGGTACTATAAATGCCTCAGAAAATATAGCAGTAGACAAATTAGATTCAATAGAAGAAAGGCTTGTGATTATAAGATGCAGGAAAAAGACAAATGGAGAAGATTGCCTTGAACATGGACTTGGCAAACTTGTTAGTGGCTATAGATTTTAAAAGATATGAAAGATTCAGTAAAAATGTTAGAGACTCAGTGTAATATTTTACAAATAAGCAAGTTTAATGTCCGAGACCATTCTATAATGATTTCTGTATAATGTGGGCTTTGACTAGCATGATGCTATTTGTATTTCAGGTTTTATTTGCCATCTTTCTAGTGCTACCACTTCATTAAAGAGGAGGCTGTGAACTGAACTCAGTGTCTTTTAGCTCCTTTACAGTTGTTCTGCTTTTCGAGACTTTAAAGAAGAAAGTGGAACTGCAGTTATGTGTGAATTGTGACAATATTTAGCAACTTCTGTATAGAGTTTCTGGTACTTCATATGTAAATATCTTTGAAGTGGTTCTGATGATGTGCCACTCAGAAACCTGGGAATTGTATGGGAAAACAGTAATTGGCATGACCAGTGCTGGGGAATGTCCTAGCTGCTTTCTAGCACAAATGATCATGTTCCAGGGCATGGGAATGTTTCCAGACAAAACTTAATTTATGAGTACAGATGAGATGCTAATCCTTGATTCTCCTAAATTCTTTATGGACTAAGGCATAGAAAGGACTCTTCACATCACAAGGGGTTTTAGATGCTTCAGAAAGGTAGGTTTTGGAGAGAATGCCTCCTATTTATTTTGGGGCACTAATTCTGTACTCCTGTTTCCCTTTCAGATGGTTTTAGTGGTTGTTTATAGTGGTTGCTAAAACATCTTTCAGATTGCAGTTTCCAGCACCACCTTTCTGGGATGAGTAGATGTGTCTCCCCTCTGTCAGGCTACTGCTTGTGTATGAAAGAATATATTGTGGTCTTTCATGGAAGTACTGTGCATGAAGTATGCTTTTTAGGGTTGTGAGGAATTTCATTCTGATTTGGTGTGTATGTGTGTGAATATTAAGAGGCTTAGTTTATTGTCTGGGTGATGTAGTGGGGGGGGCAAGAGTCTTGCCTCTCAGGCAATGGATCTTTTATGTGAGCAGAAGAGTGGAGAGACCACTTTATTTCACAGAATCACAGAATATCCTGAGTTGGAAAGGACCCACAAGGATCATTGAGTCCAAGTCCTGGCCCTGCACAGGACCATCCCCAAGAGTCCCACCATGTGCCTGAGAATGTTGTCCAAATGCTTCTTGAACTCTGACAGGCTTGGTGCTGTGACCACTTCCCTGGGGAGCCTGTTCCACTGCCCAATCACCCTCTGGGTGAAGAACCTTTTCCTAATATCTAACCTAAACCTCCCCTGACACAACTTCAGGCCATTCCCTTGGGTTCTGTCACTGGTCACCACAGAGAAAAGTGCCTGCCCCTCCACTTCCTGTTACAAGGAAATTGTAGACTGCGATGAGGTCTCTCCTCAGTCTCTTCTCCAGGCTGAACAGACCAAGTGACCTCAGCCACTCCTCATATGGCTTCCCCTCAAGGTACTTTACCATTTTCACAGTCCTCCTTTGGACACTCTCTAATAGCTTTATATCTTTCTTATATTGTGGCACCCAAAACTGTCCCAGTACTTGAGGTGAGACCACACCAGTGCACAGTAGAGCAGGACAATTCCCTCCTTTGACCAGCTGGTGATGCTGTGCCTGATGCACCCCAGGACACGGTTGGACCTTTTGGCTGCCAGGGCATCGCTGACTCGTATTCAACTTGCCATCAACCAGGACCTCCAGATCATGTCATTATGTGCAATCATCACTTGAACTCTCATACTATGCACCACACTGGCTGGTCCCAGAGTCCTGTTGGACAAAAGTGGTATTACCTCTAGCTTTGAAACCATCAGGCCAAATAACCTACATCCTATCTGCACCATCAGGATGAAAAAGTGCTCCAGGAAGAATATAATAGTATTTTCAATGATCCTTACTGAGAAGAACATATTCAAGCATTGCACAGCACAGCATCCAGATGGCATCTCACTGGCCACCAACATCGCTATTTGCAACACGGCATCCAAATTGTATTTGAACTGGCAATTTAAGAACCCGGATATGCCAAAGCATTTGCTTATGTAGAAATAGAAACTGTGGCAGCCTAAGCAGGATGATTCAAGTGAAGCAGGATTACCTCTCTGCACCAGTCTCACAGCCTAAATTGCTCAGTGTTGCAAATACTTGTCTTATTAGACCTATTGATACACTAAGTGGTAGACACCTCCCCTTGCACAAACTTCTTATTTGCCTGAAATAGATACTAGCCACAGAGGGTACAAACACACACTGTGGTATTTACATAGCAACACTTTGTTTTGGTACAGGAAAAAAAAACAAACAGCAAACCCCACCTAGTTTCTTCCCAGTATGCTTTTTTTTTAATAACGACCACTGCTGATTTTGAATACAACTTTGCTACAAACCCCACAAGTACACATTAAGAAATACACCAAGTGTTTTAAGACATTTGACAGTACAGTCTTTCTGAAGCAAAACATTGATGCACATAGTATTCACTTTGTTCCAGCCCAATCAGAACAGTACTAGTCTACTGAAGTTAAAATCTGATCCAGAAAGCCAAGAATCCTTTTATTTTTGTAAACAGGTGACCCTTCTGCTTGAACACACCTATGGGTAGGGGCACAAATTGTTTTAAATGACAAATTCTAAAGCAATGAGCAAAACCTACATATAGAAAGTATTATGCAAGCCACTGTTAAATAGTCACATATTCAAGTGAAGCAATTAAAGGGGGGGGGGGTTAACTGTTATTTAATATGGCTATTAGCCACTTCATTCTTCTAGCAGTTAAAAGCATATTGAGGAAGTTCTGAGAATAGCCCTGGCAAAACTGTGCCTGTCAGTCTGATCTCTGATATCATGTACTATATGATATTCCTGACCCAAGGTTCTACTACAGGACTAAGATTTCTCTCTACTCTAGTGTAATATGCTGGCCAACTCATAAGTGTCCTCCAGTTTGGTAAAAAAATGAAAACATTTCAGATAAAACAAGTTACTAGCTAAAAATGGGGAACAGTTTTGAAACCAAGTAGAACTTAGGTTTTGGGGTTACACAAAAGACACATAATTCTCAGAAACTGGAGTTAAAAGCTTTCAAGTTGTATAGTGACAGTGAGAATACAACAGCAATATTAACATACTCCACTTGGTATAACACACTTTTTGCACAACAGATGAGAACTGCATTTCTAGATGGTACTAATTACTGGAACTTAAGCTTGAACTTCCAATTATTCAAATGATGAGAGCATTTGAAGTTACACGCTTAGGCATAGTTATAGGTGTATGCTAAGAACACCCTCCAAAATAGGAAAAGTGTTCCTTCCACTCCATCCATACCTTATGTTCCTATCTTCATTTCCATCTGAACACAGTCCTGAGCAATCTGCTTTAGGTAGCTCTGCTTGAGCAGGGCATTTGGACATGACTGTCTCCAGAGGTCCCTTCCAACCTCAACCATTCTACGATTCAACAACAGTCCTCTAACCTCCAATAAGCAGCTCAACAATAAGTACAAGAGATGCATCAACTATGTTGACTGATTTCGTCAGCCTGCCAGAGACACTGATCTGAAGGCAGCTGTTGGACTAGATGCTTTACAGCAAGCCAAAATTCACTTGGTGGAATTATTTCTTAACAATCCTGAAGAAAACTGAAAAAATTGCCCTGCTGATTTCTTAAGACATAATAAGCCAAGGAAGCTGCTCCACTACTCCTCAGAAACAATACTGTGACAGTGCCACTGGTATCATTAGGAACAGAGGGTACACAAAAGAATAGAGAAGTTAAGCAGCCAACTTACAGCACAATTTATTTTGATTTTGCTATTTTGAAGCCAGAAGCATGTTCTACCACATCATATTGTTTTGAGAAATATTTAAGACAGGTTGAATTCTAGCTCTGAGCAGTGTCTTTGCTAGTCTAGTTTAGGAAGCAGAAGAGAGAAATAAAAATAGACTCAAAAGACAAGCAGTTCAGAGTGTTCATAGATACAAGAGAACAACTGCTGAAGAGCTGGCAGCTATCCAATAAATAAATTGTCTTGCAGCAGGATCACTGGGCCACAAAGGATACCATCTAAAAATTAAGTTTTGATGGGCCATTTTTATTAATCCTTAACCATGTATTTAAATGAGGCATTTCTTATTCTGTAGTTCAACTTTACACTTGCAAGACTGAATATAAAAAGCTCAAAGAAAAATGGAATTCCCCAGGACCCTCTTATCTGAAAGATTATCCAGGAAGATCAAGGCTGAGTTTCTAAAAGCAGAAGTTTCTATAGCATGAAAAATTATATTAGAAATTTCACATGAACCTCCCAGTACTGCACTGAATGATTACTGATTTGAAGAAGATACATTATATACAACAAACTTTAATGTTCCACAGAAATATTAATCCTTAAGAGATAAGCACATATAGAGGCAAATAATTTTTATCATACCAATCATCTGCATGACACTATGCATCTCAAATGTAGAAGACTATGTTCTCTTCTTCACTTGCCTGCTGAACCAGATTAGTCCAATTTAGGACAAAAAATTCACTGCTAAGCAAAAAGCAAGCATAGTTCTAAGATAGATTAAAAGCTTCACTTTTGAACCAGCTGTTCAAATTACTTCCATAGAAAGGAGCTAGATCTAGCAACCACTTCGGCAAACATTAAATCAGTATCACAACTGCAGTTCAGCTTTGATTTCAAAGGAGTACATGGGGGAAGGGGAAGGTATTATTATGCCATGAAGGAGTAGGAAACAGTCACAGGCTGAATTTCAGTTTAACCAGAGAAGAGGCACAGCATCAGCAAGCACATGCAAGAAGGAAGCCAAGGCACTTCATTTCTAACAGAAAAACTACTCAGAGACTAAAAAGATTAGTCTCTATGAACTGTCTAGGCTAGGACATTAGTCAGCAGCGATAGTAGGATTCATCCTATTGAAGAGACAGGGATGCCAAATTTCACTTACCATGAGACTCAGATCCCAACTTCTTAGAAGCCATTTAGAACCTGAAAAACATTTTAAAACAGCTTTAACGACTTTATACATGTAGCACAGCATAAGCCTATGCAGTTCTACACCATGTTATCTCTAGATTATGGGGCATGTTGCATACACTTGCTGTTTATCCTGTTCCCAAGATAGACAAGCAAACTTATTTTACAGCTCTGAGAACTGACTAAGCAGACAAATAACTTAGCCCAGAGTCTGACAATCTAAATGGCAAAATGAAGAAAGGGAAAATAGAGCCAAGAGGCTGATCAGGAAGGCAGAGAGTTCCAGATCACAGTGCTCAGAGGCATCTCTGTCCCAGCACCATGGAACACACCCTGCTTCCCCTGGCATTAAGACTAGCTCTTCCTACTGGAAATATCACGCTGATCCTCTTCAGTTTAATCCTCGCTGCTCTAAAAAGGGATACTATCATACTAGGTACACAGTCAGTTAGCCAGCGTGGCACTTGTCTAGACACACTGGGTAGCGCACAATACAGGTATACAATAAATGGTACCATTAGGAAGATATTTTTTGATACCCACAAGAAAACAATTCTAACAGGAGACCTCATTCACTGCCCACATAATTTTACTAAGAACTTAAAAGTTTGGATGCAAATCCTACTGAATCACAATGGAAGCGCAGACAGTCCTTCGCCCTGGCCAAGGAGAAGCGGCAGCGACGTTTAAGCCGGAGGCGGGGCGGAGGGCCCGGGGAGCGGCCGGCTGCGCCCCTCATCCAGATCCCACTACAAGGGAAACCAGCATCTGCACTCCCACTCCCTACCGACCCACTCGTTACCTGCACAACGCCTAACAGCTCCGGCTGTCCCCGCGGTCACTGCCCGCCACCCGCCCTTACGAAACGCGCACTGTATCACCAACCCCTCAACCGGAAAACGCCATGTTGGCTACTTGCCCTCCGCCTCGCCTTCTCAACGACGCGCTGGCGTCACGCCGCGAGGTCACCTACTCCCGCAGACCCAATCAGGAGGCGCTTACGGTGACATCACCTCAGCGGGAAGAGGGGCGGGGCAAGGCAAGGGGAATCCTGGTTCTTTCCGTGAGGGGAGGAGGTGGCGGCTGGTGGAGCTTGGGTCTGTTTTTGCTCCTACTACTGTTCTTTCTTGTCCCGGCCGTAGGCCTATTCTCGGCTCCGGCCCTGCCTGGGGATTCTTCCAGTCCCTTCTGCGCCTCTCCCAGCTGGGTACAGCGACAGGCTTCCCTGGGGGCTGGATGAAGGTGACTAGCCATGCCCAAAGGGGATATTTTGCCCCATATGTCTCAGCTCCTTATCTCAGCAGATGAGGCTGCCTTGACACCTGCTCTTGTCAACTCACAAGCCCCTATGTACCCACTCGGCACAACTGAGGAGGCACCCCTGCCAGCATGCACTGGAGCATGGCACTTTCCCCCAAGAGCAGCTTTCATAGTAGGTTTTCAGCCTTTTGAGGAGGACTTGGTCCAAAATTGAGGTGTTTTGTCCAAAATGCATGTGGTGGTTGTGTTTGTGAGGGAGGATGTAGAGGAGCATTAATCATGGTAAATCACGACTGAAAACAGATGAATGACATCCCTTGGGCTTTTTGTCCTCAGGGGAAGCTGGAAAGCCTTTGAGATTCTTTTCTAGGTTTTTTTTCATTTTGGCTTTTCACAGCACCCCTGTTATGAAGTAAGATAACACACAGGTATCCTTGAAATGCCAGGCAGTGGAAGGATTGTAGGAAAATTTATTTCCAAAGTCGAGAACACTAGACTTACAGAACATTAATCTGAACGGCACTTCAAACACCGGGCCATTGGGAAAGACACTCCCCCTGTTCTCAGGGCTTTTATCATCCCTGCCCCCCCTCTGTGGGGCCTTCAACATGCCTGCAAGGACTTATCTTTTTCTCATACCAGGGATAATTTCTCTGGAATGCAGGAGGAGAAAACATCTAAAACTGTCTTTGGGAAAGATGCCTCTTCTAGGCAGGAAAGTCTTCCTAAGTGAAACAAGCTCTGATCTCCTCATCATAAATCTTCTGGGAGGGTCTTCTACCCTTGCACTTTTCTTTGAGGTTTGTTAGGTGAAAACACACCCAAAAAAAAGTCATAAAAGGAATACCATCCTTATCAGGAAGATAGTATGTTTACTGGTTTCATGTGACTTGAGACACCAGAGGGTTTCAAATGGTCAGAAGCTTGCTTTCTTTGCAGTCTGCCTGTACATCACATGCATCTTTTCCTGTATTCTTTTTTCTTTTCTCTACAATGTCACTCATTGGTGATTATTGGGTTTGGGTTACTCTTAATTTTTGCCTCTATAAGCATAGGAAAAAGTACATATGAGTCACGTGAACATAAGGAAAAGCACACATCCATCCACATCAGTTTTAAAGCAGCATAATCAAATACAAATATTTTGTATGCCCTTTAATTTCCCTGTAATAAGGGAGTTTCTTGGTGGAGTAGAGTACCTCAAAGATTGACTAAGTCCCTCATTGTGCACCAAGCAAAGTGCACTGGGCTCTTGTATTCACTCAGAGAAGCCTGGTGCTAAAGCCAAGCTAGTTTAAAGGGTCTCTCTAAAGGAAACCTGGGATGAAGTTTTGCAAAGCAAAGCCAGTGCTAGGCATTAGTCCCTCTGGGCTAGCAGTGGAAGGGGAGGAAGAGGTGTTTTATGCTTGTGGTCAGATTTTCCCACAGGAGAGATGGAGAACTTCAGTATAGATTGTGCATGTTACAACTGTAGCAGGATGCTCTGCCTGAAACAGGGTAAAACAATTCGAACAATGCCATATTTTGCAAAGCTATCAATGGTGGACTGAGAGGGTATGTCATGCTGCTTTTGGTGTTGAATTATGCTAAAACCAGTCTGACTCATCAACCCCAAAGTTAAACATCCTGATAGTGCCGTGAAGATGTGGTAGATATGGTAAAGTATTCTTATCTAAAAATGCTAAGCTGACACTGATGCGCGGAAAAGACCCCACAACTAGGTAGTTGTAGAGAAGGTAGGTTTATTTAGCATGCTGGGTGCATGGGGGATTGGTCCACCAAAAACATGCACACCTGTCTGTGCTCACAGGCTTGCTTAAATGCA
>JAXCLP010000085.1:2535882-2560837 GCA_035584035.1 Lepidocolaptes lacrymiger
GAGCTGGCCCTGCCCAATCGGAATCCCTTCATGTTGTAGATGGAGATAAAGTCCCTGTAGTACACCTGAGAGGTATGCTAGGAAAACCAGTTTGGGTTAACCCTGCCTCAAGCAAAGGCAAACCCATTTGTGGGATTGTTTTTGCTCAAGGATCTGGCTGTACATGGTGGGTGATACAGGAAGATGGAGAAATACCATGTATACCTCAAGGGGACCTTATCTTTGGATAAGCTGCTCATGCTGCTGCATCTGTATGTACATATCTGGAAATGTGGATATAGTTGAAAAGTTTAAATTTGGTATAGGGCATTGGCATGGAAGGAATTCGGGATGGATAATGTTATAGTTTCAACACTTGTTGGAGTCTTTCCAAAAAGCTTGGAGCCAACACCTTAGTGTCTGTAAAGATGGTTAACAAAGGGCATGATGAATATTCATATCCTGATGTTAATCGCTTAGCCAGGGCCCGGGGAGGGGGTGGGAGGGCGGCTCAGGGAAGGGGGGGGAAGTGGCCAGGGTTTCTGCGGTTTTTTTCTGCACAGACTCGGGAAGCTCGGGGCTCTGGGTGGAGTGAGCGAGGCAGAAGCACACAAGGGTCCAGAATCACTGGATGGCCTGGACTGTGTCTTCCCCTCCCTAGCTCAACCGTTCATCCGTGGGTGACCATGGGTGCCGCGGGAACTGCCGTGAAGAGGAGAAGGAGCATGCCTGTTTTCTGCAAAGCAGAAACAGGTTTTTCTGCTGCTCTCGCCATTGACATCACTGAAGCTGACCTGGTGACTGTGCTACTGCATTCCCCAGAGAGAGAGCGCCCAGGCGCCCAGGTGCAACATCGCCACCTGCTGTCCGTAAATATAACTGCATTCCCCATTTTTTAGGGGGGTAGCCAAAAGACCTTTTAACTGTTTGCTTTGTTGTTTAAAGGGTTTATTACAAACTATTGTTGTTTGGTCCTTTCTGGATATATATATATATTTATATATATATGTATAGTGGTTAAGAACTGTTATCCTTTTCATATATATATATTTTTTTCTAATTAAAGTTCTGTTTTCAAAATTTAAAGGAGAGGGATTATTTCTTGGCCAACACAGATATCTTAGTTCTCCTCTTGAACTAAGACAATCCCTTAAAGCCAAAATCAAAGAAAGTGGATGGGCTGTTACACCTACAGGTCAGGTAGTAGTTCCATCTCAAGTCCTTCATGAAATAACTCTGAGGGAACATGAAGACACTCATTTAGGAAGAGAAAATCTCATGAAACATCTAAAGAAAATAGTAATAGGAGTGAAAATGACTGAAATTGCACAATCAGTAGTACACAAGTGTGAAATATGCCACCAAAACAGCCCTGATACAACTAAAAGAGTGGTGCTAGAGGTAACAAAACTTGGGAATCTTCCTGGAGATTATTGGCAAGTAGATTTTGCTGAGTTGCCATGTAAATTGTTGAAACGACGCGCATTTTGTAGGCCCAGCAGAGGCCCAGAGCCTTTGAACTCCCAATATATTGTCTATCTTTCTCCATTAATGTTTTCTCTGAGTGCCTATCTTCCAGGATTTTTGGCATCAAACTCATCGATCCAAAGCCTTGAAATCCTTTTTAATTACCCTGGCACTTCTTCCATTAAAATAAAGACAGTTTAATAGGGAAAGCAAAATCCGTGCAGAGAAGCAAAGAAAAACAAGGAAATTATTCACTGCTTCCCATGGGCAGGCAGGTAGCTAGTCATCTTTAGGAGAGCAGGGACCTGTCATGCACAATGGTTACTTGGGAAGACAAACACCATCACTCCAAACATCTCCCCCTTCCTCCTTCTCCCCTCCACTTTATATACAGAGCATGGTGCCATATGGTCTGGAATATCCCTTTGGTCAGTTTGGGTCACGTGTCCCAGCTGTGTCTCCTCCCAAACTCCCATGCACTCCCAACTTCCTTGTCAATGTGGCAGTATGAAAAACAGAAAGGGTTCTTGCTCTGTGTATGCCCCGCTCAGCAATAACAAAAACATCTTTATGCTATCAACCCTGTGTTCAGCACAAATCCAAAACAGAGCCTCATACCAGCCACTGGGAAGGAAAATAACTCTGCCCCAGCTGAAACCAGCACAGCACAATAAATAATTCTCATAAGAATCATCATGAGAAGTGACCTTTGAAATGCGGAGTTATTGTTGGAAGACCAATTCTAGCTAGTGGTAGTTAACAGGACAATAAACTAAAACCATATAAAAATGCAAAGCATGGAAAAATTTTGTAATTTCTATTCTACATCATCAAAAATTACAACTGGGTAGTTTCAAAAAATGTCTTCAGTCACGGTCAATGCATAGTAGAGCATAGTTACTATATTGGCAAACCAGAAAACATACTTACATATGCAAACTGAGAGGGAAGATCTCATTTAAAAAAAACCCCAACAAACACCAGTACTCCTGTGTGGACTTTATCACAACTCTTTTTCACAAAAATATTGATAAAGAATTTCAACACACAAACAGTAAGTTTAAATTAACTTGTTACAGAACACTGATGTGCAATGTGTAATACTACTTCAACATGCACAGAGCTTTCTTACAAAGCATAATTTCTTGTATAACATGCAAGGGATGCAATGGTGGGAACTGAAGTATAAAAATAAACACAATCAGCTAAAAAAGTATTTGATTTCTCTCATTTGAAAATGCAAATGTTTAGTAGTATTATTCTTTTACAAAAAAAAAGAAGTCTTGAACAACTCCAATTCCATCTCTGCTCATTCTGAATTATTTGCATGGCATATCTGACATCCTAGTGTTCCCCAGTCTTTGATCAAGAGCTCTTAAACCCTATTTAAACTGATTAAGACCATATTTAAAAAATAAATCTAGTATTTCTGAATTTGCTCTAAGTTTATTAAATATTTAAGTTACTCTCCATAATCTCAGTACATAACGAGTTTTATTGAGTGTGCCATGGTCATTTCTGATAGGTGAGATATATCCATCTTAATTCATTATTTGTATTATTAAAAGACCTAGTTTTCTTCAAGAGTACAGTATTCCTAGTACAATGAATTAAAATTAAGTCTGAAGCAGAACTACACTTCTCTCATGTTTCAAAAGCTGAAAAATGTTTACAACTGTCAGAGAACTGTTTAATTAAAGGCTGCTTTAAATATTATAATCCACAAGTGTTGTAAGAGTTCCTTTTCTTCCAACAAATCATTCATGAAATGCTGACATCTAATCCTATCATTCATTTAAAGAAAATGCGTGCAAAAATAATTAAATTTGAATATACTAAGAAGCAATTTACTAAGATCTCAAACACTGAAATAATGCTTCCTGTTAAAGGGACACCTGCACTAACCAGTGTTCAAGGGCTCACATTCAGCTGATTAAACTATAAAATAATCATCCCCAAAATGTTATTCAAAGAGATTTCCTCACTATTTTTTGTGAAAACAAAGATTATAATGCAAATAATTTAATCCTTAACTTTGCTAGGTGGAAGCCATGACATGGGAGAAGGTCCCTTTAACGAGGAAGGAGATAAGTATCACTTAATCAGGATGTGGGAATGGAATCTGTACCTATGGGTAAATGGCAATGCGTTCTGGGTTGGTTCAGCCCTTGGTTCTGAGTTCTGCGTCACTTCCGGCATCACTCTCTCGTCATCTGTCCCATTAATACTTTCTGGTGTTAAAGGAGACTGAATGTCGCCTCCAGCTGATTCCTTAAGTAAAACAAACAAATGACACATTAGAATTACCAAGTGACCTGCTCAGGAAGGCTACGTGTATATAAGCGCTATCATTAATTCTCATAGGAGATACAGACTTTTGGCAGTATGAATGTGAGGCTCATAGATTTCTAGCATCACTCGTGGCCATATTTCATCATGTGAATTTAATTTAGAAGTGTATTACCATAGGATTCATATTATCTTGCACAAAACACAACTGACCTATGATTTATTTGCAAGTATCCATCCTCCTGATTATCACAGACCTCACTCTCTTACCTGCTATTATATGCAGCCCTCAGCCAGCTACATAACAGGCAACTATTGGCAACCAGGATCCTTATCTCTTACTTTATATTCTAACATGGTGAAACAAAGAATTCTGATATTTGTTTCAAAATCTAGCTTTCATTTTGCATATTAACCAAGGGCCATTGATGGTGCATTCACAGTTTCACCTATGAGCCACCTGTAAAGAAAACTTGTTCAGCACAGTCCTTGCAAAACTTTTGTAGAAACGTTAGCCTGACCTAGCTCTCGTTGATCATGGTATTATCTGGGAAGGAGAATACTCCAGTTATACCCAGGCAGCTACAGCTGAAAAACTTACTGGCTTTCTTCCTAGCAGAAGGCACTGGTGCAGTTTTAATCAGCTCTCATTATGCTAACACATACATTTATGTTTTGGCCAACAAACACTATTTTGCAATTTCTAGTCACTGAAAAGTGCTTCCTTTAAAAAAAGAACCCCAAGATACATTGTGTAGTCCAGATCCTAAGTTAGAACATTATAGGCTTTTCAGTCCCTGTATGTGGTTTAATGTTAATATTTTCTTTCCTATTATATAGTTTTCCATGTAATGATTTTTGCAGGAGATAAGCAAGTCATATAAGCTAAGTAGCTCATTTCAATTTCAAAACGTCTTAGTAGGCTTTTAGTAATCAAGTGGTAATATTTAACTCTAAGATAGTAAAGTTTCATGAATAGAGTTCAATGGATGTCATGGAGGGGTGACTATCCAGCAGAGGACTGGTTGAATTACACTATTTCCAAAAACTGAGCACCTCCTATGGCCATAGAGCCTTTTACCATCTGCATGGAGAAGAGAGAAAACTGCTATTTACTGTTATTAAACTGAAGCACAAGCAAAGTCTTTGGAAAGCCAGTAGCTCCTCTTCCCATCTCTTTGACACTGTGTAGAAAACTGAAGAACAGCAATCTCAGAAGAAATTGCAAGTATCTGAAGATGGTCATGGTCTTACAAGATCAGGATCTAATTTTAAGCCTCCACTTGTAGCCTTCAACTAGTTTACAAGGCTTTTTGAAAGCCAATACTGAATTTGATCCTAAGAAATATTGCCCTTGACTTTGAGACTTGACTGGATGAAAAAACTCCATTCTTTTAAAGAAAATAGGATCTGGCTGTCATTATCACTTTCCACAAAGCACTGGTGTCACTTAACCAAAACTATTGTTCAATATTTTCATTACACTTTATATTAAGCATTTGCAGCACAGAAATTTCCAAAATTTTGCTTTTATTCTACTGCATTTCTCACATAGCGAGAGACATATCTCACTCTGCAACTTGAATTATTGAGCAATACAGAATTATAGTAAAATGTTTTAATGACTTCAAGTTGTATTATATTTAGCATTCCTCAAGTTATACAATGCACATGCACAAGTGTCTCCATTCTTCATCTTCTTATTAAATTCCTACTGATTAAAAAGCAGAAAATAATTAGTTTACGGTGATTTATTACACAAATATAAAGTGTTATTTATAATATAAATGTAAATTATTTATTTTAGGAATGTAAATTGTTACCCACTTTCAGGAAGAAAATACTTATTTTATACTCAAAACTATTACCTTAAGTGTTAATAATTTAGATGTCAAAATTAAATATTTTTACACAACAATTTTACTGAACTGAAACTGAAGTGTCAAAGGAGAGCAGAGCTGGCAAGATAATCAGGCACATTAATTATTTTATACAAATTATGTGGGTCTAAATTATTTGTCTATTATTATCCTCTGATTTGATAAACAGTTTTCACTACCATTAAATGAAAGACATGAACCCAAGAGTTTCTTTGTTATTTCTTCCTCTTCCCAAAGTACACTAGATGTTCTAAAAAACATATAGCACATCCCACAAAATCTGGCTTGCTTGCATCTTTAATCTAAAATTCCTACAACACTATTATTAGATACATAAAGCCAGAGCTTTATTACAATATTTTAAGTATAAATACATAAAAATTATTTCAGCAGAAGAAAAATAAATGTGTAAGTTCCATCTAGGCTTATTTTTCAGTAAGGAACTTTCATAGATGTCTAGTTTGAATGAAATTCAAGTGATAAAGATTAATGCAGACAAACATCACAGTCTATGTAATACCTAAAGGTTTGTTTCCTGCAAATTCACGGGGGCCTGATCTGCATATACAAGAGAAGCATCAGATTCTACTGTATTTCTTCCACAAATATAGGTTAATCAGTGCTCTCACACACAACTATCCATGCCTGGTAAATAATTTATTATGAAGCTGATTATGAATAAAGCACCAAATACAACAGGAAAAAGCCACTTAGAACAAAACAAAGTTTACAAATAATATATTCACACTTTATATTATTTAAGGAGCATAAAAGAATTCTAGAAACATTTTTGCTAGATGTTCATAAGTAATGAAGTTTTTATTCCATATCATTATAGCTTCACATACCCACTTCAAATTTTACAGTTGGTCAGCTGAAAAACATTTTTACCCCTCCCTGCTAGCTGGAAGAGCAGGTTAACTATGATCCAACTGTATAGACCCTATATGGAATAAAAACAGTGCTTAAATTGAAAGTTTTCCTGTAAACGAATTACCTATTTTAGGGCCAGATATTTCCCACTCATGACAGCTAGAAATAGATATTTCATACATTTGAGAAGAAAGGATTAATGGCTCTCCCCATGGTATAAACTCATTATTGTATCATATACAGGTCTTTAGAGAATATTCAACTTTAAGTCACTTGTCAGTCCTGGACTTACACATGGACTGAGGATTAATATTTTTCAGTGTGGCAAGTAAATGTGAGAGTCTGCTATTTAAGAGTTTTTCAGACATCTGCACTGTATAAAGGAGCCCTGGCCCTACTAATAAGTATATCCAGGACTGGTGATGCCAAGGAGTATAAAAATGACAGATGTTTACAATATACAAACTAAGCACAATAAAGGCAAATCAATCAAAAGATGCTTTAAATTTCAAAATCTTATAAACAAAATGCATGCACTCACAAAACAGTCTCTAAAGTAAAACAAGCAGACTTCACAGCACAGATCAAGCCACCTTTTAATGGTGCACGTTAAAGAGCTTGGACCCTAGGTTCTGATGCAGAGTTGGTTTATTTTAGCTCAAGCTGGGTGCCTCCAGAGAGGGACCTTGAACAAAGAAATCCCTGGGCCTTTACAACCTCACAGTTTGTGCACCAGATCTTGTCTCTTGGTCCAGTAGCATTTCTGGTCTGGGGTCTTTTAACACCTCATTGGTGTCCACATGGTCAGGCCATTAACTGCTCTTATCTTCCAGCTTGGGCCAGCCTTGGGGCCCTTTAGGATCTCAACCCTTATCTGAAGATATCCAGTCTTTCTTTGTTTCCTCCCCTGCTTAGCCATTCATGTTGACAGACAGAGTTCATTTAAAGTTCACCTAGGGTAACTTTTGAGCAGGGACCACTCATGCTGAGCTGTAAGCAAATTAAAATTCAACTTAGATCTACACAATTAATTTCTAACATTCTATAAATAAACTTATTTTAATGCCCAACAGTGACTAAACATGGAATAGAAGAAAAGAAGGATTAGGTGATTCTAAAATCATGAACAAACCAAACCAAAACAATTCCAGCTTCTTTTTTATTATTATACTGGTTTTTTTTTAAGTATTCCATATACTTCCCTGACATCACAATTCTTCATAGAGCTCTGTTCAGTACTGTCTGGAAATGGCATAAGGCTGCCTGCTACTGATTCAGATACCATAATGTCTGAAACATTTATTCCAGTATAGAAATTCACACAATGTCCCACGTTTTAGGCAAGGTTCAGAAGTAAATTGAGTACTTCAAAGAAAAGCCAACAGATGTTAAAACCATGACAATTTTGCCAAAACCAATCACTTCCTTGGACTATAAAAATGTTGTGATACTAAAATTTTTCAGGCAATAGCTATTCCTAATATTATAAGAGAGTCTCAGAATCACTGCAGAAAGAACTGGATTATTTTGATTTACTTTACTCACCACACAATTTCAGAAATTAACAGAGTTCTTAATCTGAAATGACCGGGATCACAAAAAATATCTGAAGAAAGATTCTGGTTTAGGAATAAAAAAGGACTGTGATTCAGACTCCAGTTCTTCAGTTGGTTGTAAGACTGATGGTGTGAGGGTGCAAACCCTATTTGGTTGTGTACTTGAACCTAATTAACATTAGTTTAAAAAATAAAGGAGAAAAAAAAAGTGGTACACACAGTTTTCAGCCTATTAATTCATGCTACTCAGTGAACTCCTGATCAAAGTGTTGCACTTTCAGTGCATAAGCAAGCCTGTAACTGAAAAGAGACCATGGGTGGCTTGTCACTGTAAGATTCATGGGTTTATGACATGAACAAAAGAATGTATTTTTTAAAGCAGTACCATGAGAAATGCAACATATTTTATGTAAGTTTTAAAAGCATATTTTCCAGTTTTTATATGCAGTATCTTCCTATCTATTATTAATTTAATGCAGAATATCTGCAAGTCCAATACAGCAGAGGGATTAACAGTAGCTAACTGAGCTACTGTTACAGAGCTCACTACTCACACGCTACCTTCCAATGCCTTTCCTGTCAAAACTTCCTTTAAAAGCCAAGTTCCTATAAAGTCTTGACTGGCCACTGAAAATATCTCTTCTTCCTCTTTTCCTTCCCTTCTCTGCAAAGGATCACTATATAAAAGGGGAAAAAGAGTTGTAAAATGATTGAGAAAAGCAACACTGGAATTACGTGCCCTGCAGCCACCTTTTGACTGATAATCAAAATGACAGCAAGTGTTCCTTAAAATGTCTCTGGGGTCCCACCTTCCCTCCCCACTACCAAGCACCAGTCTTTCCCTCCAGACATAAATTTTTTCAAATAAGCCCCAGCGCTATGGAAGCGCTGCAGTCTGTCATGAAGTCATCACTCCTCATCTGCTCCAAACTCCCTTCTTTCTGAAGAACTAATGAGAAGCATTAAGTATGTGAAGACTACTCTGATGATGTGTCAGCACTTGCACTAACTGTATTTTGGAATAACACGCTAACTTATCAAGACAGCTAAAAGCCAAGAGATGAAAAGTAAGGCCTGTATATGAAATTATTCCTAAATGTGCAGTAAATAAATCACAGTTCTCAATGTGTATTATACAATTGCTCAAGATAACATTTCTATAGCTGCCTACAGTATAAAATGTTAGGCTCCAAATATAAAGGGAAATCTGGAAAATAAACAATATTAATAGCTCATATAGATTAAGAAAAAGCTTTAACACTGGGCAACTGCTGGACAAAAGAATCTTATCTCTGAATGAGTAGCTCAAATTTATGTCCAAATGAAAGAAGTCACTCCATTCAACAGTTTCAGATTAAACTTCTGAGTGCAGACTATTAATCACTATGTCAAAAGAGAAGCAGAGTAGTTGTTTTGCCTATAATATTGAGCAACTAGAGGCCTGGCTGAAGTATTTCACTGTTTCTGAAGTCCAAGTGTATACTAGTGTATGAAACTGGATTTGTATCTCACTGGGTTATTTATTAATTGGGTTGAATCAACCAACTTCTATGTGTGTGTCAGGGGAAGGGGTCAGGCCTCCAGTATCAGAAGGCACATGGTCTGCAGCCAACATGGCAGCTCAGAAGGCACATGACATGGGAGCCATGTGGCAAGAGTCTGTCAATCAATAAAGGTCTGCCTGGTAAGGCTGCCTATACCACACCTCCTGGAACCTCTGATTGGCTGACTCACCCCTCACTCCGGCTAGGAGGGCACTGAGTGGTCAATAAACCAGTGGTCTCACCTGGGAGGGGTGACCACAGAGGCTTGGGCATATAAATATAGGAGCAGAGGTGCTCTATTTTGTTTGTCTTTCTTGGGATCTGCCACTATGTGACTCTTGGTGGTAACTAATTTTCTCTCTTTTCTTCTCTTTCTTTACTCCTTTCTTCTCATAATTTCTTTTCTTTCTCTTATGGATAACTTAGACCAACAGATGATATTTCACTAGGTTGTGCGGGTTGGTCTTTGATGGGTGCTTTAGTGTAATGCTTCTCCTTGGTTGTGATGCCTAAGGATTTTAATGTGTATTTTATAGATTTTCATAGAGTTATACAAGTTGAATAAGTTTTCCTAAGTCTCTTGCACTTTAAGTGGTATTTAGAAGTTACTGAACATTTTCTCACACGTTCCTGAAATTCTGTTAGACACACATTACCAAGGACATGCTGTTTTGAAGAACACCTGCAAGAACTCCATCTGAGACAATAAGATAGCTTGTAGTCAAAACAGGAGAGTCAGCTCAGAGCACTTGGAAGGCCTCCAAGGGGCAGTTCTGAGGAGTTCTGAGGGTGGGCACCAGGTGAAATTGGCATCATGGGTTGGGCAGTCATCAAATATGTTAATTACTGAAAGTTATAAAAACTGCAGCATTTGGCTGATGAGCGGGTGAATACTTTTGGTGTGCACCGGGAAGCTTCTGATAAAGGGCTACTTTATCTCCACTGTTACTGTTTTGAAAGCCTTTTGCAGGATTAGGCATCAATTGTTTGTTACTCCTGTAAAACCTTTTGCTGAAATGCTTATTTTCTCACTAAATTAAAAGAAGTCCCTTGGGAAACGCATGTTGCATGTTCTCTTTACGTGAATTCAAAGTATCAAAGAACTAAAGGCTCTGCAAAAGTTTGGGTGGGTGAACTCTTATGAGTCTTAAATATAAATAAAACACCCGGGCAGCTTGTGGCTTGAACCTGGGGCTTTACAACTAGGTTATAATACTTCCATTATTTATGTATTTATTAACAGAAATTATGAGAAGTTTAGAGACAGTCAAGAAAAGTAAGAAAAATTAATGCCTTTTTTTCTCCTGTTACAGTAGAACAAGCAGTTTCCATTTAATAGCAAAAGTCAACCTAGCACTTGGGCAAGATGCCTATTGGGAAAACATGAGGTTGGATCATTGTGTATTCTTGTGATTTCCACTGACTTGGAAAGACACTAGATGCAGCTTTCTGGTGGCAATAAACCTATTCGTATAGCATGTTGCATACTGACTGCCATCCTTGTTCCATCAAAGATCATGAGCATACTGCAGTGCAAAGCACTCAAGGGATGCACTGATTCAATAAATGAAGATGCACTCCACAGGAAAAAAAGACTCAGCTGCGTTAATCCTACTCATCTCAGGAACCCCTGCTGTAGTTTTAAAGCTGCTTCATCCTCCAAGAGGAGGAATTATTTTTGTCTTCACTATTGCTTAAATAAAGCAAATAGCTACACACATAGCCAGAAACACTAGAGAGGAGGAGCATAAAAGCCTGTAGTGGTTTGGTTTAGGCCTTTTCCTGGCAACCAGGTCATAACTAAGGAAGTATTCTATCCTATTCTTTACGTAAAGCAAAGATATACAATGAAGGGGAGGAAGTGAGGCAGGCAGTCCTCTTCCGGTAGTGAAACTGTGAACAAGCTCCTTGCTAGCTATTCCTTGTGATAAGAGCAGGCCTGCAGGTGTGAGCTGTTGCTGTTTCTCAGTCCGGGTGGACCGGTGGCATGCTGGGATGCTCCAAGGAGCCAAGGTGTTTGTCTCTGGGAAGTATTTTGCTTATTCTTTGCTTTATGTGTGTGTGTTGGTGCATCCTTCCCTGTTTTTTTTCATGTTGCTGCATGATATTTCTAGTGCTCACCCCAGGGGAGGGGTGGGGAGTTTGCACCAGTGCCGAGTGGTGGTTTTTGTGATTGGTTCTTGCTGTGTGTGCATGTAGTAGCTTAGTTTCCTTTGCTTCTATGTATATATATCTGTAACTGTATATAAGTGTAAAATATATATTGATTTAATTTTGCTATCCCGTTTTTTTGTAGGTTTTTTTTCTTTCCCCTTTTCTGTGGGCCTGAGTACCTGGCATTTGGCCAAGTCAAAGGTCCGCAAAGCCACATGAAATTTCTTTTTTCAAAGCAATTTCAAAGCATCCATTTTTAAGTAAATTAATTTTAGTCATGACTAATGTAAATTTGACTATATTAATTTATTTTCCTGTTAGGTCTATATTAGCTCATATTTTGAGATGTCTATTATAAACTCTTCTGTTACAACATGGTTAACTGCAATAAAATCCCAGAATCCACATGTGAATCTGCCATCTTCCTTCAACACATTTCAAAAGTAAATACTACAACAGGAGGAAAAAAGTAAAAATAGTTTGCTGTTTTAACTTCAATTTTTGTTGTAATCAGTGCATTGCCTGAAGTTTCATAGATACAATAAGAAAAACCACAAAAGGTCTTTACTCTAGATTTACTTACATAACTGCTCACCATCTTTACTCATATTTTCTGGGGAAAGCTCAAAGGCATGAAAATAAACAAAAGGACAATTTCATATTAAAGCAAGTCCCTTTGGCACTTCTGCAAAGTATATTAAATGCGTTCTTAAACTTCTTGACACTTTCTACCTGACTGCTGAGAGGATTCAGGGAAACTGTGAAGTACTATGGTAATTTTTAATACAAGATGTGTATAAGATATGCTAAGTAGCACAGACTATGAAGTACTAGGCTTAAATCAGGAAATAAGACTCACTTGAGAGGGTGTACTTGTTAGCTCCATCTTTTCTTGGGATTTTTCCTTTGCTAGTCGTGCAGCTTCTTTGAATTCCTGAAATTTTTCTGCAAACTGAAGGTACACATATTTAAAAAAAAAAGGGACAATAGAAAGAGTATGTGTGAAGTAGTTATGTTACATGCAGAACATGCAGAACAGAATGCTGTACTTAATATTTTACAAAGTCAAATTCTGTCAGAATTTTTAATTTTTTCTCCTTATTAGATACTTATTTAAGGTAGTTATACAGTGACATACCTTTCAGACATAATGTACTCTGTATATATGACAGGAAAATTATGATGCAACAAAGTTTAATCTGTTGCTGATAGTGTTAAAACCCCCACCTCATATATGGCATATAATAGTGATAAGCTGCCTTGCATAGCTACTTTCAGATTCAAGTTTTACTGTTTTCCTGACAACAAATTATCTGGTTCTGAAGCCTACTGTGGTCACTATTAGTCTAGAGCCTCCAAGGGGCTTCGTTCTTTCTTGACTGAAACAATATTAGTTTCTTCCCAAATTTTAACAACATCTATAATTTTAGTAGCTAATTAAGACAGCAGCAGTGGGAATATTGAGTCAAGTTCATTTCTTGATTGTTCATTGACATGAATCAAGTTAAAGAACAAATTCACTGAACTAAACACTTGTATATACCAAACACTAAATTCAAGAATTTCATAATTAACTCCTATATGAAGCTTGGTTTCTCTGCTACATGTACTTCTTCAGAAAATGGATAAAGCAGCAATTAAGAAATGCACCCTTAAAATTGATAAATCAATTTATTAAGAATAAGGCCTAGATTCTCTGGCTAGAGAAAAATTTGGCTTCATGGATCTCAGCTTGACATTACACTAACTATTGTAGTAGCCAAGCATTCATTTTGGCTTGCTACTACTTTTATACAAAACGTGATCTTATTATGATCAGCTTAAGACTACAAAAACATTAGAAACTTCACCAACACCTTCGAAATCTCTCCAGCAGCAGCATAGAAAGAAATTGTTTTGCACTGCACATATTCAAAAGAGATGAAGTCTACCTTTGTGTGACTCAATCTCCTCAACTATTTTCAATCAGAACTTCACTTGCTATCCAAGATCTAAAAAACCTTATTCTCTTTAAACTACTTCTGGTAGGCTATTAGTTTTTGAGGAAGCATAATTTCTCTCCACTGGTGTTCTATATTTTGGCTGTCAGGTTATTTTAAAGCATATGTTTCCTGAACATAGAAGGAGACAAAATATACCATCCAGAAACTAATTTGGCATCAAAAAAGGCCAATGGCATCCTGACCTGTGTCAGGAATGGTGTGACCAGCAGAACTAGGGAAGTGATTCTTCCCCTGTATTCAGCACTGGTGAGGCCACACCTCAAGTACTGTGTCCAGTTTTGGGCCCCTCAGTTTAGGAAGGATGTTGAGGTGCTGGAGCATGTCCAGTGAAGGGCAACAAAGGTGTTGAAGGGTCTGGAGCACAAGTCCTATGAGGAGAGGCTGAAGGAGCTGGGGTTGTTTAGCCTGGAGAGAAGGCGGCTCAGGGGAGATCTTATCACTCTCTACAACTACCTGAAAGGAGGTTGTAGCCAGGTGGATATCAGTCTCTTCTCCCAGGCAACCAACAATAGGACAAGAGGGCAGTCTTAAACTGTGCTAGGGGAGGTTTAGGTTGGACATTAGGAAGAAGAAATTCTTTAGAGAGAGAGTGATCAGACATTGGAATGGGCTGCCCAGGGAGGTGGTGGAGTCACTGCCCCTGGAGGTGTTTAAGAAAAGACTGGATGTGGCACTTAGTGCCATGGCCTAGTTGACAAGGTGGTGTTAGGTCATAGGTTGGACTCGATCTCAGAGATCTTTTCCAACTTAGTTGATTCTGTGATTCTGTCAAATCTTTTAGGTATTACTGACTTCTGCCTGATGCCTAATGGAACAATCTTGAGGTAAATTTGTGGTCTGACATATTGAGAAAAGATATAATGAAGATAAACAAATGTTTAATAATTTAAATTTCTGCATATGAAGTTGATTAGAGTGACTTTATTTTTATACTGGATAGTCTTGCTTCACTGATTCTCACAGCCCAAACAATCACCTAGAAAAAGGTTACCACTGTTTCACTCTACCCTAGTAATCAGTTTAGGAGGACAAAGGTACATGAACCAAAGAGGAATAGTAAAAAATTCAAACACTTGACACATGCTTTGGAAATCATCTGCTTGTTTAGAGTGACATAGCTAAGCAGACAATGATCTGAGAATAACCAGCTCATTAGAAGACATAACTTTTATTATGTCTGCTCTGATTTCTTGTTTCATTAACCTGTTGATATCAGACAAAGACTAGACAAAGATTTTGTGGTTGCAGGCTGCCTTTTGCTCCCTGGAACTTGAAATATTTCATTTGGTCCCAGAGACACTGCTGCAAAACAAATTACATACAAAATGGCTGTTCACTTAGGAACTTTGATAAACCAAGTACAGAAAAGAAGTTCCAGAATCAACTTTTAAGCAACTTCTAGATGCAACCTGTTTCTGAACAAAACCATTAATACAGTTTATTTGCTAGCACTATTACTAATATCCAATAATACCTTATTAGATTTCATGTCCTACAATGCTAGGTATACTGAGGAGCACTCTGGTAAACATGACTGCAATGAAATGAGAGTTAGTAATCACAACAAAGATACAAGAGAAGAAAGAGAAGACAGATGTGATTTCTCTGAAGCTACAGAGCAGATCCAGGGTTTCTAATTCAGTTTTTCTGATTCCAAGATGAATATATCTACCAACTCCAGTGACTAAATAGACTGTAATCTAAACAAAAGTTTATTTTCCCCTCTGTGGGATGATGGATAGGGTTAAATCTAGAGGAGATTCAGAATTCTAGGGTAAAAAGCAGCTGCAGCTCCTGGGATAGACTGAGGTTGACATGCTCCTCAATACAACAATAAACATCTGCTCATAGGAACAGAATGCAGTGTAGAACAAAGTGGAGACTACAAGGCCCCTCTCCATTCAAATCCCAGCAGAATGGGGGAACACTGTGGTGCTGAGACCATACAGTACCTGTCTAACAAGGGAGAATCAGGATGTTCTGCTGCTGAAGCTAACAACCATGTCGAACCCCCTCCTCAAGTGCCAAGCCATGACCATTCCCCTCCCATTAGGTAGAGTGAGATAAATTTACACCAATCAGAAATAAAAGGTATTTATGACTAGAACCACTCAAAATCCACCCAAACATAAGGAAAATAGTATAAAAGTAAGTTTTGGATAGGGGGAAAGCAGGAGTAGACCTCCACTGAAACTGCTGGGGTCAGTCGATGGGCTGAGTCCATCTTCCCCTATCCAGAGGGACACCTTGGGTGAGAAATATACCCTACACACGTTAAATGCTGCTTTTAGGACTAGAGCTTTTGCTTGTGCTTGCCCCATAGCATATTAGTAGATTTCTTCCTATCAGAGCTTGTGCTTGCTTAATATATGTATCAGTAGATTGCTTTAAAACATATTTTTGCAGTAAACTATCACTGACAACCTTCAAACCTTATTAATCTGTCACAATTTGTATTAATATAAAGTGTTATTCCGTAAACTGTTAAAGTGAGTCCTTGCAGTTACTGGCAGCGGATAACACCTTGGCAGGACACACTGAGGGGTCTTCGCTCTGTTGAGCCCTCCCAAAAAGGGTGGTTGAGGTACCCTCCGACCTTGTGAATCTGTTGATGAAGGGTCTCATTATGAGATGCTGACAGACTGTTGGACACCAGGGTCTCGACTTTCCTGGGGATACTGACAGGCAAAAATCTAAACTCCCACCTTTCATGTGACACCCTCCATCAAATATGCTTGTTAATTTCACAATAGCACAAAAAGTTTTGCCTTTATGAATGTTAGTAGCATTTATCAGCAACTTTAATTCACATGAAAATCACAATTTTATAATTAAGATATAATGCAAGGGAAACAGTTTGTTGAAAAGGTCCTGAAGATTCATTGCCATAAGCTTCTGAAAAGGCTCATGACTCAGAATTTTTCTCAACAAATCTGTGTATTCTTCATAAACCACAGCAATCTGAGTAACTGCTAATCAAATGTACTTAAGACAAAATACTGTAGCTTTTCAGATTATTTTTTCAACAACAATATAAAGTTTTGAGCCAAGGACATACTGAAAACTCTTAGACATTAGTTTGAGGGCAGCAAAAGAATGGGATTGAAAAAACTGTAAGTAAGAAGGAAGTAAGTATCACTCAGGGAGAGCAAGGAAATACTGAAGAGAAAGGACAGATGAAAAAAATCATAATATTTTCACTGACAAAGACAACTCAGTGTTGAAAGGCAGGCAAATACAGGCTATGCATGACTACAGCATGATACTTTGCCTCCAAAGAAACATTCCATGACTAAGAAAAACAAGTTAATATATGAGAGGTAAACTAAATGAGGATTTATACTCAATCCTTTGAAATATTAAAAAAAGTTATTAACATGTTGGCAAGCATCTCTAGGACATACACATCAATTTAAATAAATGACAAAGTTTCTAAGTTCACTGAAGCAATGACATGTGCACAAATGCACGTGCGTATACTCAATATCACTCAGAATTTCCTGGGTGTGTTGCTTCATAGAAATGAAAGCTATTGGATTATGAAAGGAAGATGTTTTACAAGCATATCATGCTGTTCAAATAAAGCAGATGCACTGGTTCTCTTTTTAATGGCTTTCTGACAGGCTCATGCTCTGCCTTGGACAGTGACAATTACTTTCTCAGAAGGGCCAGTATGATTTTTTTGCTTATTTAGGGTTTTTTAATAAAAACCCAATCATTGTTCCTTACTCAAACATTTTTTATACATTCCTTTTTATTGCATTGGGGTTTCCAGATCTTTTGCATTTCAGAGATGAAAATTTTCTGCTTAATGTAGAAACATGTTTTTAAACTGAAAATGGAATTCCTCACCTGGATAACAACACTGGGCTTTACAGGTTCCCGGACCCATCTACCAAAGTGGTATCAATAACAGTAGGGATTGTAGAAAGGGTGCTCACAGGAACCATACCATCACTTTAAGTAAAAGGAGTTACTGCTTTCCTTGGATTAAGGTGGACTTCCCTCCTGCACAAGTAGACCACAAAAAAACCTCATCGGGAACTGAGTTTCTTTAGTAAAACTGTCAACTTTGTATTCCAACAAGAAAATGTAGGGGTTTTTTACTTTGAATATTTTCCCCACTAGCTTTATTTTAAGCTTGCACATGTTGAAATATCTATAATTGATGCACTACACAGCAAAAAAGTGAAAGTGAATGTAGCTTAAAAGACAAAAATGCATCAGAAGACTATCAACAATTGTTTTCTAGGAGATCTAAACACAGAAGAAACACTAAATAGTCTACTCCTTTAAACTCTAAAATGAAAAACTGTAATGGAAGAACAAGGAAGAGAAACTTAACAGACTAACAAGTGAATACCTAGAAAGAATTACCAGCATACGCTCTGATAACTTGAATTTCCCTACTTTCCTCAATCAGTTAAAAGAAAATTGATAGGCAAAAAAGTGTTATAAAAATAGTCTTGTCTTTTTATATTATAAGGATGGGTACAGAATATTTATTGTAAACTATTTTAAAATAACAAGAGTAGTTAGCACTGAGTCAAGATACAACCAGCAAAAGTATTTGATTGGCCAAATAGTTGTCATTAGTCATACTTACTTTTGAAAGGTGATGTTCAGATGAAAATCCTAAGCCATAGACTGTATTTGCCCTGCTGTCCGCCCATTGGCCAAACTTCTGGGA
Source organism: Lepidocolaptes lacrymiger (assembly GCA_035584035.1). NCBI lineage: Eukaryota > Metazoa > Chordata > Aves > Passeriformes > Dendrocolaptidae > Lepidocolaptes > Lepidocolaptes lacrymiger. The sequence goes on from JAXCLP010000085.1 coordinate 2,554,318, forward strand.
TGTTTTTGTAAATGTCATGTTGGGGGTGATAGTGCTATTAATTATTGCCTGAGAAAAAAAGCAATAGTGTTAAAAAAGAGGTTCTGTCATTCTGATTTTTTAAAAAAGACTACTCAATAGTTGAAAATGCCAGTATTATAGAGAAATATCTCTGCACACTGAGATAAACTTGCAACTAGGGAACAATTTCTAATTCAATCACAGCTAAAATTACAAAAGCGTATATTGGCATGCATTCTGTAAAAGGAGCAAATAGTCATTGAATAGTCAGCAAGTCTAAAAAAAAAGTCCTTTAAAGCATCCACATAAGACTAATAAGATCAGAATAGAAGAACTAGTGAAGTTGTCTTTTGTCTCACAAGTATATTTCTTTGTTCCCTAAAGCAATGCCTCTCATGAGCCATTGTAAGTTCCACTGTTGCATTCCCCCTGTTGCATATGCAATACTCACTGAAAAATGTGATAAAACAAGAAGCATAATTTATTTTTAAGTTTTTGCATTGCACAAATCTGTTTTTTTCATTTATACATACACAAACATGACTAACAGTGACGGGGTCATACACCAAGTACAGAAGAAGAGGTACTCTTAGAATAGATTTTTCTTCTCTCTTTCTTGTTATGTACAGAATGAAAGTGCATCTTCCAGAATACAGCTTCTGCTAATGTAAACAAAAAATTACCTCTATTCAATTATATGCTGGTTCCACTAAAACCAACTAAAGTTTTACCATGGATTTCAGCAGTACTTTCATCACATTACAGTTTGTCTAACATATTCTAAATCTGTGATGGGGAACTGTCCAGTTGACTTAAACTATATCAGGATAAAGTCTTATAATGACACTAATGGGTTCCAATCAACTACAAAATTTATGGTTATTACAGTTATAACCAGTCAACATGAACAAGAAAGACTAGCCATAAAACTAGATATGTGTATTGGAAGTGGAATGCAGGCATGCTTTCTCATCTGTCTGGTGGTACTAAGAGTTTCAGTCACATTCACAGCCCTTTTAATAAAACACTGGTTAGCAGGTGCTCTGTAACATCCATGTGAAAATGAATGCCCTTAAAACTTCCCAGAAAATAGTATACACCGTGAGCACAACAGTTCAGGGAGAATCTTTCTTACATGCTGTTGTAGTTTAACCCCAGCCAGCATACTAAGTACCACACAGTCTCTTTTTCATTCCTCCCCCACCCCACCCTGGTGGGATGGGGAAGAGCATCAGAAAAAGGTAAAACCCGTGGGTTGAGATAAGAACAGTTTAATAATTGAAACAAAATAAAATATTTTAGTACTACTACTAATGATGATAATAATGACAATAATAATAATAATTACAATTACAATGAGAGGGTGAGAGACAACTAAGACTCAAGAAAAACAAGTGATGCACAATACGATTGCTCACCACCCGTTGATTGATGCCCAGCCAGTCCCCAAGCAGTGATCGCCCCATCCCGTCCAACTCCCCCAATTTATATACAAAGCATGACATTCTATGCTATGGAATATCCCTTCGACCGTTGCCGCGGCTCGGTAAAAGGCGCAAATGAGACGAAATTGCTCTCATAGAGAGTGTAACAAGTCGTCTACTTTATTCTACAAGTGTTCCACACATATACATTTTCGTGCATAGGTAATCAGATCCCAAAGTACGCTACAAATCCCAACAATTCAAACATCTTAGCTCTAAGATCTCTTTCCCAGTAACAATCTGCTGTTTCTATTATCTCAGTACATTCCTGTGTCCACTGGAGGAGTCATACCGTCCAGACTCCCTTGTTTTATGGCCTTGTTTCTCAGCTGCAGGTGCACATTCACAGGCTTCCGACCTTGACCAGTGTGGCAGTCCCACGATCCCCCCCCGCACAAGGGAAACAGAGGCAAAGGACCAGCAAGGCCTGCAACAGACCAGTTTGGGTCAGATGTCTCATCTATGCTCCCTCCCATTTTGTGCACCTCCTCACTGGCGGAGCATGGGAAACTGAAAAATCCTTGACTTAGGGTAAGCATTACTTAGCAATAACCAAAATATCACTATGTTCTCAACATTATTTTCATACTAAATTAAAAACACAGAACTGTACCAGCTACTGAGAAGAAAATTAACTCTATCCCAGCCAAAACCAGGACACATGCCAGTTATTGTGCTACCAAGGTTATTGTCAATATGGGTCCTACTGTCTCACAATACAGAGTTGGGAATCTTTTGAACATCAGTGTGCATGTGTTTTGTTCTGCTCCCATGAAATCATAACCCCTGTCTTACTCCCAGCATTTCAAAGCCAGTGATTACTGTAGAATCCTAGAGCAGCAACAAACTTCACAGGGTACAAAACAACTTTTCTGTTGAAGATAAAGAAATCTTAGTTTTATTCTTTGAATAGCAGGTCAATAACAATATTTTCTCAGGATGGCGACAGTGAGAAACTTCAGCATCAGAGACCAAGTACTGTTCTTCCAAGTCTAAGATATTCTAGAAATCAAATCCAGCCTATACTACTTGTATGAGATGGCTGCCTGGATGGATATTAAAGGGAGTAGTTATGGAGTTTACTTAGCATCCTTTTCTTATACTGAGATTTAGGTAGCACTGGAACACAGCTACCATCAACATCAAATTTTCTCTGAATTCTACAAGGCAAGCCTGAAAAATTTATAGCTGAGGGCCCAACTAAGCCCACAGCTTCCATGTGCATATGCTGATTCCCAGATGAAGTGGGGGAGAGGAGTATTGCAAGAAAGTTCAGAACACATTGTATCGCAACATGTAGAAAGGCAAGCAAAGATACTACAGTGCAGATGAATTAAACAAAACTGGCATCTTCTGCAGCAGCTTTGACAGCTTCGCTATGCTGAAATTACATTGGAAGAGCAAACCTGGATGTAGCTGAGGATATCAAAGAGGCAGTTCTCTCTGATAACATCTGTCTATGCCACGTAGAAGAGATAACATGAGACGGCAGAGGTGGACTTCTCAGAAAGGAGGTGTTCTGGAACTCTGTTTTTCTTGTATGCTTGTCTTCTTGTGTACTGTTAGTGCTTGGAAATCCAGAACAGAGCTGTGAAAGTTCATTTAATGCTCAATCTCTCTTGGTGTGGAAGCTGTCAAAAGTAACATGCTTGAAATTATTTGAGGGACAGTGTAGAAAAGAGTCTTCCTTCTACCTCAAGCTCTAGCTATGTTGTCTCTTTGCTTAAGCCCTAGTTCCATCCATTGCTTGATTAATTTGAACTCATATCACAGATTTGAGAGTGTGGGTAATTTTTTCACAGATGTAGTTTCCTCAGTGCAGAACAGGACTCTGAGGACAGGAATTTATGACCTCCGAGCAACAGGCAGGTTTAAAGCCTGCAGGACTGGCATTTGCTGCCACGACGGTGGCATACCTGGTTGCAAATTAACCCAGCATAAAACCCAACCTGTTTTCAGCTGAGACTGCTCGCTGCATCAGCTGACCACATAGGATGGCTACACAAAAGGGAACTCAGAACAGGCTTCCTGGACCAATTGTTCACCCAATGTATCATGGACTTCTCTAGCTGTATGCTGCACATTTTGCCCAGAAGGATACTGTGAGAGACACTATTGAAAGCTTTGCTAAATTCCAAATAACTCACATCTCTTGGCTTCCCTTCATCAACTAGATGGGTGACCTGGTCATAAAAGGAAATTAATTAGTTAAGGAGGACTCATGCCTTGTGAACCAGTGCTGGCTGTGACCAACGGCTGTGTTGTCTCTCAAGAGTTTTTCAATAACTCACAGAATAACCTTCTCCATAATTTTACCAGGCACTGAAGTGAGACTGACAGGCAAGTAATTGCCAGGGGCTTCCTTCTTACCTTTTTGTGGTGGGTTGACATTGGCTGGACACAAACACTATTAACAACAAATACCCCCCACTTCCTTCTCCTTAGCTTTTATATCTGACCTGATGTCATATGGTATGGAATATCCCTTTGGTTAATTTGGGTCAGCTGGCCTACTTCTGTCCCCTCCCAGGATATTGCCACCCGGCCCCTTGATGGCATGGGGGAGGAATGTTGAGAGACTGTGCTGATGCTGTGCCAGCACTGCTCAACAGTAACCAAGGCACTGGTGTGTTATCAACACCTTTCTGGCTACTAATGCAAAGCACAGCACTGTGAGGGCTGCTGTGGGGAAATGAACTCCATCTCAGCCAGACCCATTACAATCTGGTTCCCTGATTGGGAATTGAACCCGCGGCATGGTGGTGAAAGCACCGAATCCTGACCACTACACAAATAAAGTGATAAGCAGTGCAGCTGACAAACTCTGTGTCCCAGACAGGAGCTTGCTACTCGATAGCTACTGTTACTATAGCATGCAATATATATATAACTGCCTTTGTCTAGCCCCCTGTTTGGGCACCAAAAAGACTGTAGTAGATTGACCCTGGCTGGACACCAGGTGCCCACCAAGCCACTCTATCAGTCCCCTCTACAACTGGACAGAGGAGAGAAAATATAACAAAGGGTTCATGAGTTGAGATAAGGACTGGGAGAGATCACTCACTGATTACCATCACGGGCAAAACAGACTTGAAGTGGGGATATTAATTAAATTTATTACTAACAGAATCAGAGCAGGATAATGAGAAGTAAAATAAATCTTTAAAACACCTTTCCCCCACCCCTCCCTCCTTCCAGTTTCTCCCTCCTCCTCCCCAGAGGCACAGGGAGATGGGGAATGGGGATCAGTTCATCACAGGTTTTTCCTTCTGCTGCTGCACAGAGAGAGGAGTCCTTCCCCTGCTCCAATATGAGGTCCTTCCCACGGAAGACAGTTCTCCATGAACTGCTGCAACTTGGGTCACTTTTCCATAGGGTGCAGTCCTTCAGGCACAGGCTGCTCCAGCATGAGTCCCCTACAGGGCCACAAGTCCTACCAGGAAAACGTGCTCCTCTCTCCACAGGTCAGCAGGTCCCTGCCAGGACCCTGCAACAGCAAGGGCCTCCCACGGGTTCACAGCCTCCTTTCAGGCATTCACCTGCTCTGACATGGGCTTCTCCATGGGCTGTAGATGTATCTCTGCATCCCTGTGGACCTCCATGGGCTGCAGGGGGACAGCTGCTTCACCATGGTCTTCATCACAGGCTGCAGCAGAACCTCAGCTCCAGTGCCTGGAGTACCTCCTCCCCCTCCTTCTGCACTGACCTTGGTGTCTGCAGAATTGTTCACATGTTCTCACTCTGCTCTTCTCTGGCTTCAATTTCATATGTGCAATAACTTTTTTTTCTTCTTAAAATACGTTATCACAGAGGTGTTACTATCATTCCTGATTGGCCTGGCCTTGGTCAGCAGTGGGTCCATCCTGGAGCTGTCTGGCATTGGCTCTGCAGGACATGGGGGAAGCTTCTAGCAGCTTCTCACAGAAGCTACCTCTGTAGCCCTCCCACTACCAGAACCTGGCCACACAAACCCAATACACCTTTCTTGAAAATTGGGGCAACATTTGCCAGCTTCCAGTCAACTGGGGCATCCCCAGATTCCAGTAATTGAGAGAGGTCTCGCGATGGCATCAGCCAGCTCTTCCAGTACCCTGGGATGAATTCCATTGGGCCCCATAGATTTATATGCATCCAGCTGTAGCAGCAAGTCTCGAACAAGTTCAGGGTTGGCTTGGAGTTTATCATCCCTTCAGTCACGGTCTTCCAACACAAGGCTCCAGGGGTCCCAGGGCCCATCATCAGTATTAAAGACAGAGGCAATAAAGGCATTAGTCTTCACTTTTTCTTTGTCCATATTTTTGAGGTGACCGACCTTATCAAGTAATGGACCAATGTTATTTATGGTCTTCATTTTGCTGTTAATGTACTTTTAAAAAGCCCTTCTTTTTGTCCTTCACAGTGCTGGCCAGCCCAAATTCTAATCGAGCTTTGGCCACATGAATTTCATCTCTACAGTGGCGAACAGCACCTCTATAGTCCTCCGCTGCCACCTTTCCTTGCATCCAATGTCCAATTCTAAAAGGACATCCCTGCTCAGCCATGCCAACCTTTTGCCCCACTTGACTGATTTCCAACACCTTGGAATTGGTTGCTCCTGTGCTCTAAAGAGATAGCTCTTAAAAAGTGACCAGCACTCATGGACCCCAATACCTTCAAAACCAGATTCCCAGTAGTCCTTACTAACTAGCTCCTTCAGCAACCCAAAGTCTACTCTCCCCATATCCAGGGTCAAAGTTTGCTGGCACTTTTTCTCCTATTGACAACAATTTGAAACTCAGCTACTTCATGGTCACTGTGACCAAGACAGCCACTTATCACCAATTTGCCCACAAGTCTGTCTCTGTTTACAAATAAGACCTATGCTTACAGGCCTTACATAGACCTGTATTACCATCAAACCAATTATCACTTTAATGTATGACTAGCTTATTTTACAACAGTCATTAAGATGTAATGATCATCTTGATGCCTAAGGTTTGGGGTGAATTTTGTGGATTTTTGGGATTTTAGAGGTATAGGTTTCTTGCTCACATATT
>JAXCLP010000085.1:2560937-2572227 GCA_035584035.1 Lepidocolaptes lacrymiger
AGCACATTGGCACAGCACACACATAACAATCACCTATTGGTTATAATCAGAAGGCGAGTTATTGTATGACCTCATCTGAGTTCTCAGGGCTGCAAGATTGTTTATCTTACAGCAGTCATCTGCTGGCCTTGGTCTAACGACTCCTTTATTCTTTTCCCATGAGAAAGAATCCCTACATCACAGTACCTATTCCAATGGAAATGTTACAGAGAACTTCATATTCATCCAATTATATATGTGCAGGATGTATACCAGCACCTGTCCTAAAGAGACAGCAGTCTCTTCACACAGTTCCATGCTATTAATTTAATGAGGAGATGTTGGTGATGCTGGCAACCCTTTTTCTTTACCAAGCCTTTCTTTGTTTTGTGTATTTATGCATTTGTACAAATAGCAAAATTAATAAGAATTGGTCTAAAAGCAAATTCTATGTTGCAGTTTGACTTCCAGTGTCTAACAAAAACAAACTTCCACATGAAAACTTCCTGGCTTTTGAGGCAGAACTTCTGACCCAACAGATTCCATTGTAACTTTTAGGAGTTGAGCACTTGTTCTCCCAACAAGCACTCAAATAAAGTCTTTTTTACCCAGTTCTTTATTTTGATAAAATTCTCAAAAATCTGTTATCTTTGAAACGCTGTATTGAGTTTATGCGGCAAGGTTTTGGTGGTGGTGGTGAGCTACAGGGGGGACTTCTATGAGAAGTTGCCAGAAGTTTCCCCTATATCCAATAGAGTTAATGCCAGACTGTTCCAAGATGGACCCACGATTGGCCACTGACAAGCCCATCAGTGATGGTGGTAGCACCTCTGTGATAACATATTTAAGAAGGGGAAAAAGTTACTGTGCAACAGCAGCCATAACCAGGAGTGAGAATATGTGAGAGAAACAACTCTGCAGACACCAAAGTCAGTGAAGAAGGAGAGGGAGGAGGTGATCCAGGGGCCAGAGCAGAGATGGTGAGCCTGCAGACCATGGTGTTGTAAGGTCATCAGTTTCCCTGAACCTTTATCAAGGAATACCTGAATTATGATAATCTGTCAAATCACTATAACCTAAAATTCCCCTGTCACCCCTTTATCAAGGAATACCTGAATTATGGTGAGAAGTTATTGAGACACTAAATTGCACTGTAGTAATTAACCAGTTGTGAAAATAATTACTTAACTGTAGCCATATAAGGAGAAGTATGTAAAATGCATATGTATACCATGTAATGAAAATGTATGAAGTGGCTGGATAAAAGCCAGACACACGTTATACCTGATACACAAGTCGGTGGAGCGAAGACTCCCCCCCTCATGTCCAGTGGTTAACAGTGGAGCAGATATCCATATAAAGCCTGTGGAGGACTTCACAATGGGGTTGGTGGATCCAACGGGTGGTGACTATATTATCTTTTGACTTTTATCCTTTCTTCCTCTTTCTTTTCCTTATACATTTTTCTTAAGTGCAATTTTTTTATGCTTTTTATTGCTATAGTGCTATAGATAATGACAACTAAAATGGTTACATACCTGTTTTCCTTTGTAACCAAATTGTTCTGAACTAAAACATATATATATATAAACACGGATCATTCAGTGTCATTTCATTCTAATTCACCCTAAAGGATCTATTAACAAGAACCTGGGTTATCCTCACCTTCTAGGGTGGGTCGTAACAGGAAGGAGAAGCAGATACAATGTATGATGAACTTCCCACAACCCCTATTCCCCATCCCACTACCCATCTACCACTCAGTGTGGTATCCCCATCCTACCATTCATGGGAGGAGGTAAAGAATCCAGAAGTGAAGTTGAACCTGGGTAGAAAAGAGGAGTGGGGGGAAGGTGTTTTAAGATTTGGTTTTATTTCTCAATATCTTACTCTGATTTTATTGGCTATAAATGAAATTAATTTCCCTGAGTCGAGTCTGTTTTGCCCATAACAGTAATCGGTGAGTGATCTCTCTGTCCTTATCTTGACCCACAAGCCTTTCATTATATTTTCTCTCCCCTGTCCAGTTGAGAAGGGGGAGTGATAGAAATGCTTGGCAGGCACCTGACAGCCAGCTAAGGTCAACCCACCACAAATATCATGTCCCTATAAAGACTAGTTAAAATTTGAAGTTTAAATATTGGTTGAAATATTAAGGCAGAAGGGGGAACAATTGCACTGCATTTGCATACCTTAAGACCCGAGGCTTTAAAAAACCCCATTTTTTTTTACATGGAAGTCCAAAATTATGAACTTTTATTAGTAGAAAAACTGTACTTACGATTACTTGTATCAATGAATATAGTTTCTGTATGACATAGGAGGCAAGTCAGGAAAGCAGATAACTTCAAAATGTAGGGCAGAAAAGATTTTTTAAAACAGATTCCTTCTGATAATGTTTTTTGGTACATCCACTGGTATGGATGAGCATGCAATCCTATAAAATAGTCCATTTGGGGTGAAAATTAGCCATTGTATACATGCTAATCTTAAATAAATGCTCAGGAACCCCATATATAAGATGTTCCAGAGAGGGAAGGGAGAGAAAGGCAGAAGGGTATCCTACAAGCATTCACTGTAAGACAGTTGCAGACAGCACTAAAATTTATAGTCATCTTAAAAAATTGCAAGACCTAAGATTTCAATATCTGAGGAAATAAGGCTACTGCTATTAAAAAAAGCCCCAACAAAACCACCACCAAAAAACAACCTTCAAAACCATAAAAACCAGAATGACAAAGAGGAATTAGAAAGGTCATTTAAACTCATTCCTCTTCTGTCTGAGCTTCCCATTCATAAGAGACCAGTGAAGGAGAGGAGTTATTGGTAAAATTTAGAAAAATAAAGAGCTTCTTCCACAGCACAGATTTAAAATTAACTGTAGCACAGCACAAATTGCAGTCTCAAAAATTTAGTAACATCAACAACATAGCAGTTGTCAGAGTTGCAAAGCACAGGACGAATCAGTGCCCAGGTTCTGACTCTCCACAGAGAACAAGAAAAGTCAAACAAGAGTTTATTGTCAGGATAGTGGTGGTTGCAGGAGAGGACATTGCTTATGTTGGCACTTCCATGTGCAGGAGAATGAAGGGAATCTTAGACTATGACCCAAGTGACCTTGCTTTGATCTTCATCTCAGACCCACCTTCTTGCCTCACTGCAAGTCATTCATTTAACCTGACCAACTCTTCCTTGGCACACTCCCTCTAAGAAAATAGACCTTTCCAATCTATTTCACCAGCACTTCTGTTCAGGCATCTCAATGACTCTGAAACCCTACGAAACAGCAGGAACATGGGTCCCCTTGAAAGCTGTCCCCTAAATAACAGAATCACAGAATATGCCTTTTTGGAAGGGACCCACAAGAATCATAGAGTCCAACTCCTGGCCCTGCACAGGACCATTCCCAAGAGTTACACCATGTACCAGAGAATATTGTCCAAATGCTTCTTGAACTCTGTCATCCTTGGTGCTGTGACCACTGCCCTGGGGAGCCTGTTCAGCACCCAACCACCTTCTGGGTAAAGAACCTCTTTCTAATATCAAACCAAAACTTCTCCTGACACAACTTCAGGCCTTTCCCTTGGGTCCTATCACTGGTCACAACAAAGAAGAGATCAGTGTCTACCCGTCCTCTTGATGCCTTAAGTTTTTTTATATATTTGTAGATTTTGATATAGCTGCATAGTTCCTCACTCTTAAGGTAGCAGTTAACAGTTTCTAAACCCCTTTCTCATGGTTTGTGCCACATTCTTGAAATTCTGTTTAATGTTCTTTTCAAGGAAAGAGATTTTATCAAGGACATCTTGTTTTGGACATATATACCTGGACTGAAATAGTAAGATATGTTGTAGTCAAAACAAGATAGAAGGCCCAGAACCCTTGGAGGGGCTCCAACGGGGAAGTTCTGAGGGTAGTACCAAGGGCAAATGGTTTTTGGGTTGGATGTACCCACTAGATATGGTAATTAGTTAAAGCGATAAAACTGTGAGAGTTTTGTTTTTTCAGCGGACAAGATAGCAGCAAGGACATCATGCAACTGGACTGGAATAACAAGGCAAAACAAGATAGAAGGCCCAGAACCCTAGGAGATGCTCCAACGGGGCAGTTCTAAGGGCAAAAGGTTCACAGGTTGGTTGTATCCATTAGATATGATAATTAAGTAGTGTTATAAATTTGTAAGAACCCTATACTGTACGCACATCTCTATATACTTTGTGCACCAGAAAGCTTTCATTAAAGAACTGCTCTCTGCTTTCCCTGTACTAATATTATCTCGAAAGGTTTTTTTCCTTGATTTTAGACAACAGTGTGATGCTCCCAGTTAATTTCCAGCAAGTTGAAGCCCCCCCCCAAAACAAGGGCAGTTGACTTGGGAGTGTCACTGAGTTCCTCAAAGAATAATTCATCAGCATTATCATCCTGGCTACGTGGTCTAAAGTAGACTCCCACAATGACATCCACATTATTTGTTTGCCCCTTGATTCTTACCCAGAGGCTCTCAACTGTGCCATTGCCAACTGTGAACTCCATACATTCTAACCCTTCTATTACATACAGTGCCACTCCTTCACCTCATCTACTCTTTCTATCCCTCCTGAAGAGCCTGTAACCATCCAACAGGGCACTCCAGTCACAGGACTCATCCCACCAGGTTTCTCTTATGCCAGTGATGTCAAATCTCTGCTACTGGGCCAAAGCTTTGAGCTCCTCTTGTTCATTCCTCATGCTGCAGCATTGGTGTGGAAACATTTCAGGTGTGGTACATTGTAGCCAACACCTTGTGAAGAAGATTGAGGGATCCCATTATTGCTCGTTTCCTCAAGTTTTGGCACACCATTCCATCACTCATCAATGGCGAGCCTGGTTTTGTCCCTTCCCCCTTCCAAGCTAGTTTAAAGCTCTGTCAGTGAGCCCAGCTAGCTCCTGTGCTAGAACTCTTTTCCCCTCTGAGATAGGTGCATCCCATCAGGTATCAGTAGATCAAGTGTTGACTAGACAATCCCATGGTTAAAGAACCCCAAATTTTTCCAATTACACCAGACTCAGAGCCACTCGTTGACCTTATGGATCTGCCTATTCCTATCAATATTATTCCTTCTTACCAGAAGGATCGAGGGACTCACTACTAGTGATATGGAATAAGGGAATAAAAAAATCAAACAACTCTCTCTCAAAATAGAGAGATCTTCACAAGCAAATTCAAGTGGGAATCAGTAATGTAAAGTAGCATGTCTCAGAGGTGAGTGAAGATCACATCTTTAAAATGTTCTTTTGTTTTCAAGAAGAAAGATTTGATGATGTTCAGAAAATCAGTACCAAAAGTTAAATTTTATCCAGGAATCCTACTAGAATTTACTGACCTAAAGAGGGGGAAGGGTGTGGGGAAGAAATGGGAATATCACTCACATTTCAAGTGTATCCCTCTCTGTGGTGGGTCGACCATGGTTAGATGCCAGCTGCCCACCAAAGATGCTCTATCATTCCCCTCCTCAACTGCACAGGGGAAAGAAAAGATAAGGAAAGGTTTGTGGGTCAAGATAAGGACAGGAAGAGATCACTCACCAATTACCGTCATGTGCAAAACCAGACGTGGCTTGAGGAAATTAGTTTAATTTATTACCAATCTAATCAAAGTAGAGCAATGACAAGTAAAAACTAAATCTTGAAAACACCTTCCACCCACCCTTCCCTTCCTCTTGGGATCAATTTCACTCCTGGATTCATAAAATTGTAGAATCATTAAAAAGGCCTGTGTTGGAAGGAACCTTATAGATGGTCTAGTTACAACTCCCCTGCCACAGGCAGGGAGACCTTCCAATAGACCAGGTTGCTCAGAACTCCATCCAGACAGCCCTTGAACACTTCCAGGGATGGGGTATTCACAACTTCTCTGGGGAACTTGTTCCAGTGCCTCACCATCTTCACAGTAAAGAAATTTTTTCCTAATATCTAAACTAAACCTACTCTCTTTCAGTTTGAAGCTATTCCTCCTTGTCCTGTCACTCCATGCTTTTGTGAATAGTCTCTCTCTGTCTTTCTTGTAGGTTCCTTTCAGGTACTGGAAGGCCACAATTAGTTTACCCCATAGCTTTCTCTTTTCCAGGATGAGATATTCTTTACCTCCATCTCCCCACCATCAAATGGGATGGAGAATGGGGGTTGCAGTCAGTTCATCACACATTGTCTCTGCTGCTCCTTCCTCCTCAGGAGGAAGACTCATCACACTCTTCCCATGCTCCAGTGTTGAGTCTTTCCCACGGGAGACAGTCTTTCATGAATTTTTTCAGTATGAGTCCTTCCCCGTGTCTGCAGTTCTTTACAAACTGCTCCAGCATGGGTCCTTTCCACAGGGTGCAGTCCTTCAGGAACAGACTACTCCAGTGTGGGTCCTCTGTGGGGTCACAAGTCCTGCCAGCAAATCTGCTCCAGCATGGGTTCCTCTCTCCATGGGGCCACAGGACCTACCAGGAGCATGCTCCATCACAGGCTTCCTACAGGGTCACAGCCTTCTTTCACGCATCCACATGCTCTAGTATGGGGTCCTCCACAGGCTGCAGGTGGATTTCTGCTCCACCATGGACCTTCATGGGCTGCATGGGGACAACCTGCCTCACCATGGTCTTCACCACAGTCTGCAGGGGAATCTCTGCTCTGGCACCTGGAACACCTCCTCCCCCTCCTTCTTCACTGACCTTGGTGTCTGCAGAGTTGTTTCTCTTACATATTCTCACTTCTCTCTACAGCTGCCGTTGATGGGATTTTTTGCACCCTCCTCTTGAGTATGTTCTCACAGTGGTGCTACCATTGTCGCTGATTGTCTCAGCCTTGCCCAGCAGCAGATCTATCTTGGAGACAGCTGGCATTGACTTTATTGGACATTGGGGAAGCTTCTAGCTGAAGCAAGAGCAAGACTTCAAGGAGTTAACTGAATTAATAAAAGTACTTTGCTTTGCTGAGCTAGGGGAGAAAATTGTCGGATATTTTCTTTTAGCTTGTTATTCTGTTCTGTTCAGTGTCCTGTTCTATCCTGCTTAGTAGACCAGAGTCTGTTCATTATAGAAAGAATGGTAGAAGGAAAATATAATAGAATTCAAGGCCATAAATCTAGTAGATTTTGATGTTCAAAGTAGATATAAAAGGCCCAGAGCCAGGACTTGGTATGCTTGAAGAATCTGGGCTAGGTCAAGCTGATGAAGAGTATCAAAAACGACCACCAGGGGATGAAGTAAGAAGAGGAGACCACCTAAAAGTTGAGCCAAAAGAAGATTCTCAAAAGCTCCACCCAAGCTCCACCTGGACTCCACCTAGTTATGAATATGTATGTTAGATGATGAAATTCTGTACCTGAAATGTATAAATGATTTGGTTTGCACCTCTTGAGGGGAGGTAGTTTGTCCAGCGTGAGCTGGCTAGCTCCCAACATTGGCAATAAATACCTGCTACTAAAAGGCCAAATAAAAGTTCTCTTAGCAGTTCCTTTTAATCTGAGGTTTTTCGGCATCATAGCAACTTCTCACAGAAGTCACCACTGTAGCTCCCCCCCCACCAAAACCTTGCCGCACAAACCCAATACACTCTCAAACTTTCCTTACTGCAGTCTAAGTGGGCATATGCATGAGTTGCCATCATTTACTGTCTTTCTACTCAGCATCTGAACCACTGCCAATGAGCAACCACATGCATATTATTTAGCAAAGTAATGTTTTTCAGTTCTCAATAAATAGTCAAGAAATCTCTGTGAATACTGCTAGGGTCTAAGAGAGTATTTTAGTTCCAACTATTGTGAACTGACACATGTCCATAAGTTGCAAATTAAAGTCTCTTGAAAGTATTACAGCTTTTGACGACCCTGTATATCATTAATGTCCTTACTACAGAGATTTCTGACATGTTCTTTGTAAGGTTACTGTTTTTATACCCCCTTGAGTAAGAACCTAAGGAACAGTCAAATATTTTCTCCCAGTCTTCCAAATTAATTTCTTAGACAAGGTTTCTTACAATAGCAGCTCAACACATTATCTTTCCTAATTAAAAAAAAGCTACAAAAAACCAACTAGAAAAAAAACCCCATCCCAAGTTATTGTAACCCTATTTTTACTTTTTAGTGCATCTCACAGGGAATGCCTTTTTAGACTACTCAATATATTAGCTAACAGGTCATTGCTTAAATTCAGCAACAGATTTATCAAAGTAAATATGAATGCAAGGAAAATAGTATTTCCCAATAAGCACTTAAATACATAATGAATCAATGCAACCATTTTAACATTTCAGTAATCTACTACTGAACAAAAGCATCTGATAAGATATGTGAAGGACATTAGACTGGAAAATAAATACAAAAATGTATCAGCAAGCAAGTTCTCTGAAATAAAGCTCACCTTTGAGCCATCCAAACTTATTATCCTGTAGACATTTCTTGTGCTGTCATAGAAGTAGGACACGGTAACAGCATGCTTGCTGGTGGGAACCCAGTTCTTTTTAGTGTTTGGGTCAATCTGGAAGACATGAGCTCGGGTGCTGAAGATTGGTTGTTCCCTGAAGGATAGAGAGTAAAAGTAATGAATCTGATTTGTATGTAAACTGTTGCACACAAGTTATCTGCCAGTTGTTCCCACCTGAATGTACACATTTCAGTTTACATGATAATTTTTTCCTAAAAACTTCTGTTTGTGTTGCTGCATAGACCAGGTAAGTGCATTAATATAAATATGAAAGCAAAATGCAAGTTTTCTAAAGCAAAAATCAGCACCCAGATGCAGAGTCAAATAAAGACAGTGTCCTGGGTTGCACAAAAATTCTGGTATCCACCTTTTCTTATATCTTTTCCCTAAATGTGCCTACTAATTTGGACTGTGGTGGGAACTTGAGATGAATGGTACTATTATCCTAGGAGAAAAATGTATCCACAAGTGTCAAACACTGGAATGCTGATGACTCTGCTGTGATGGCTCCCCTCTGGGGAAGCACTGGGACAATTCACACATAGGCTGAAGATATTCATGTCTGCTTATGAGTCAGAATGGATCCACCTAACAGGCAGTTGTATCATCTTAGAAGGTGTCAAAGACTCCTGAAATGTCCAGTGATCCAGTATTACATCATCCACTGCAAAACTCCCCACTCCAGGGGAGGTACTGGGGACCTTCCCACCTAGCCTAAGTCGAATAAAAGACCACATTCAGACTTCACTCAACACTGGGTTTTCCACATGGGACTTTCCTTACTACCTGGGGCTTCCACCACCACCTTGACGGATCCAGACTGTGACCACCACTTTGACAGGACTACAACCACCATTTCAGCCAATGAACTGATGCCTAAAGTTTTGGTGTGTATTTTGTAGATTTTGAGAGTTTTAGAAGTATAGGTTTTCTTGCTCACATATTAAGGGGTGTTTGAAGTTACTAAAGCGATTCTCACATATTCTCAGGCTTTCTGAAGGTCATGATGTTTTTCAGAGACACCTGCAAGATAACTTGAAGTCAAAACAATAGAAGAGCCCAGAAACCATTGGAGGTGGTCCAGGGGGCATAGCCCAGGACCCTGATGGGTGGACCACCGAGGTAATTAGAAATGATGATTGGTTATGGATATCTAATATGCTAATTGTTTGGAACAGTATAAAAACTGTAACCTTACTGAGAGCAGGGTTCTTCGGGGATTTTTGGACGCAGAGATCCTTGTTGAAACAATGCGCGTTTTGTAGGCCCAGCGGAAGCCCAAAGCCTCCGAACTCCCTATAAAGGTATTGTCTTTCTCCATTAATGTTTTGTCTGAGTGCCTATCTTCCAGGATTTTAGGCATCCGTTTTGGTGCTGTTTGGCTGGGAAACTCAGGATCGAAAAGCTGCCTTCCTGATCGAGGAATTTCCATCTGGAGGAACTCTCCTATTGCTGGCAATTTCTGGGAGGATTTCTTCACATCGATTGAGAAGCAGACAGCTGCGATTCCTAAGGACCCCTTGCGGAGGAGGTAAGATAGAATTGGGGCCTGTAAGTGTTATAGCTAGCTATTGAAATTGTGGGCATAAGGGGAGATCTCCAAAAGGTAGGTTTGGGAGTTGTAACAGATCGGCAATCAATTGTTCGTGCTTACCCCGAATTCAGGGCGAAAGGTGACTCGAGTCAAATTGCTTCTTTCTTTCTCTGTTTCTCTGTGCTCTGCATTTCTTCTTTATCTTGTGGTTCGCCCGTGCCAGGCAGAATTGGCTACCGCCCAACTAGATTCCGGAGTGGGAGTCCGGGACCTGGTGCTCACCAGCAGGAAAGCAGGAAAGGGGGGGAACCTACCCTCTTTTAGTGCTATTGTGTTGATAGAGTAATCGCACCTGGTCGGAGATATGGGTGCCTCGCATTCCCTAGGGAAAGATATACCTAAATATTGTCCCTTGGGCTTGGTATTGAAAACTTGGTCTGATCTCATGAGATCAGGTCAGAACCTAACCAAACAGGAATTAATACAATTAAGTACAGACACTTGGCCAGTCTATGCTAAGAACAGAGGGGGAAGCTGGCCTCAATATGAGTTGGTGCAAAGTGACTTAGTTTTGCAGCTTTTGTCTTTCCTACATGAGGAGCGAAGATGGGGAGAAGTGAAATATGCATATCTATTTTTAATGCAAATAGAAAGACCTGATTCTTGGAAAGGGAATGGGTTTAAACCTGAGAACCCACACATGGAAATGTCAGCAATCACATTTGAAAAAGGTAAAAAATGTAGAAACAGAAAACCTTGCATTCCCCTGATAGAAGAGGAGAAAGAGACGTTGGAAGAACTAAACTTGTTGGTCTCTCCGGATCTCGTACAGGCACCTGCCCCAGAGGTGCAGGGGGGGCCAGCGGGGGCGGCAGCAGGGGAAGCCTCTGGGAAAGACAGAGTAGGAGCGAGTTTTCCTGCTGCCCCTGCCTCCGGGCCGGTCCCCGTTGCTGTGGCACTGGCCCTGCCCCAGAGGCCGGGCGTTGGGACTGGCCCCACCTCCAGGCCAGCCCCCAGGGCCGTGATGATGGCAGGGGGAGGGGCCAATATGAGTGGGTTGGCCGGTGCAACCCACGGTCCCGCCCCCAGCACGGATAGTGCAGGTGCAGAGAGAGGGACCGGTGTGACCGGCCCTGCCCCGGGCACCGCCCCTGCAGGTTTGGGGGCCGCCGCTGGGGCCGGGCCTAGCACGACCGGCCCTGTACAGGTTCCCGCCCTCGGAGGGGATGGTGCTGCCCTGGCCTCGGCCGCTGCCACAGGTGTGGGGGCCGAGGGTGCCGGGCCGGGAGTGAGCGGTGTGGCAGGTCCTGCCCGGAGTCCTGCCCCTGTG
>JAXCLP010000085.1:2591665-2605919 GCA_035584035.1 Lepidocolaptes lacrymiger
TTTGTCTGACCCTTCAGTTGAGACCTGACTAGCATGGGAGACCCTACCAGAGGCATGTACCACCACCAGCACAGCTCGCAACCTCATAAGGGCACGCAAGCTTCTCCCCCACGACAAGGGAGTGTCCATGGAGAAGACTGTTAAGTTTAATCAATTGGATTAGGCCTGTGTTAGGTATAACCACAGATGCTCTGCAACCACTATTTCAACTCCTGAAAGGAGAGGCAGACTTAACCTCTTCTCAGTGCTTAACACCAGAAGCTCTGGTAGTGTTACAGGACATAAATCAAAGACTGAGTTCCTGTCAGAGTAAAAGAAAAGTGTGTGGGTTACCTAGAGTAAATGACAGTTTAATGTAACATCATATGGAGCCTACTCTAGTTTTGAGTTCTGGTGCAAAGAAAAAATAACCTTTGAAATCCAATCACCCCCACTGTCTGTTGTCCTCCCTGAGAAAGTATTCCTTATCTGTGGACTTCGGGTGTGGAAATCAATCCCTAAAGAGGCAGTCGGGGGACCTTGCACCCTTGGTCAATTAACACTTTATAATCCAGCAAAGATAATCCACTCCCTAGTTATTAATCGACCCAAGGAAGTTACAAAGCATGAGATCATGACCCACCGCGAAAAGCGGGACTCACCTGCAGTGAGGCAACTCAAAGAGAGTGGACAAGCATTTATTGCAGGACCAGTAGTTAAAATCACAGCCCCTCGAGCAACCCCTCTCACTCCGGCTCTGCAGCATCCCAATTCTAAATTTCAAAATTCACATCAATTCACGGTGGACTGTAACTCTGACCTTAAATTTTGGTCACCCACCAAGGGTGTAATATTCAGTATATTAAGTCCAATCTATGGCACAATACATGCCCTAAATTTACTTACAAAATGGGATGCTGGCTGGAAAAAGAGGCAAATGCAACCAGCGCAGCAACAGAAGACCTTTTACTAGATTCCCAGCAAATTAAAAAAGTAACATTACAGAATACAGCTGCAATTGATTTTCTATTACTGGTTAATGGACATGGTTGCAATGAGTTTGAAGGGCTGTGCTGCCTAAATTTCTCAGACCATTCCAAATCCATTCATGCTCTCATAGATGAGCTCCACTCTCATTCATCAAATCATGACATCAGACAAGGTTAGTTTGGACGATATGTTTAGTTGGTTATTCCTTGAAGGACTTTCACTACCCCTGAAAAAAATCCTACTGTTTTTGTTGTCAGTTTTGTTTGTGTTATTAATCCTTCTCTGTGTCCTCCCATGTGTAGTTAAGTGTTTTCAAGGTATTGTTTCATGCAGCGTTTCTCAAGTGAATGTCTCATTAAAAAACAAAACTGGAGGAGATGTTGGGAGAAACTCCTGTTACAGCACATGAGAGACAGAGGCAGGGGAGAATCCCGACTACAACTCCTGGAAAAAGACACCCTTAGAAACAAGACCATCACTGCAACGACTCCCCGAAGAGCAGAGACTTTAGAATTTAATATTACCTGCACTTTTTACTGTATGGGTATCCCCTTAAGATTGTAAATCCTAGGGTTTCCAGCACTCACATGGCTTTCTATGGAAAGAGCCATGTTCCTTTCTTCACAGATATCCAACCCTGCCTCCCTCCTAACCTTATTGGATGCCCCACCTGTCACTCCCCATTCCTGGGTTTCCACTGGGTTTTGGTCTTCCTGTTCCCTTATTGGTTCTTGTGCCCCTAAGCCACTCCCCTCCCCCTGAACCCTTACCCAATCACATCCTACTTCCTAAAGCCCATCCCCAAAAGGCTTAAAACCCCTTTCCACGTGTAATTAAAGGCTTTTTCACCACCACACAATTTGGAGTGTGTGCATCACTTTACTCCTGTACACGTGGGGATTGCACAATCCCCACCAGACCCGGAGAAGCTGTGGAGTGGAGGAGCCATCCCCATCACAGCTGTTAGAAATGAACTCCATCTCAGCCAGACCAAATAGAGAGGGACAGCACAGCAGTGCATAAGGAATCCAGGAGGTTCCTGGAATGTGTTGATGACAACTTCCTTCTCCAAGTGATAGAGGAGCCAGCAAGGAGAGGTCCTATGCTGGACCTTGTTCTCACCAACAAGGAGGGGCTGGTGGGGAATGTGAAGCTCAAGGGCAGCCTGGACTTCAGTGACCATGAAATGGTAGAGTTTGAGATCCTTAGGGCAGTGAGGATGATGCACAATAAGGTCACTACCCTGGACTTCAGGAGAGCAGACTTTGCCTCTTTAGGGATCTCCTTGGTGGAGTGCCATGGGCTAGAGCCCTGAAGGGAAGAGGGGCCCAAGAGAGCTGGATGATATTCAAAGATTGTCTACTCCAGGCTCAAGGTCAATGCATCCCTACAGAGGAAATAGGGAAAAAGTGCCAGGATGCCTGCATGGATGAACGAGGAGATCCTGGACAAACTTAAACAGGAAGTTTACAGAGGGTGGAAGCAGGGAAAGATAGACTGTAAGGAATACAGAGAGATTGTCCAAACAGCTGGGGATCTGATTAGTAAATCTGGCCAAGGACATCAGGGGTAACAAAAAATGCTTCTATAGGTACATCGGTGATAAAAGACCAGGGAAAATGTGGACCCTCTCAGGAAAGATATGGGAGACCTGGTTACCCAGGACATGGAGAAGGCTGAGGTACTCTGGCTTTTTTGCTTCAGTCTTCATCAGAAAGTGCTCCAGCCACACTGCCTGAGTTGCAGAAAATGAAGGCAGGGTTTGGGAGAATGAAGAATTAACTGCTGTAGGAGAAGACTGGGTTTGAGACCACTGAAGGAACCTGAAGGTGCACAAGTCCATGGGACCTGGCGAGATATATCCACAGGTCCTGAGGGAGCTAGCAGAGGAAGTGGCTAAGCCATTATCCATCATATTTGAGAAGTCGTGGAAGTCCAGTGAAGTCCCCACTGACTGGAAAGGGGGAAACATAACCTCCATTTTTAAAAAGGGATAAAAGGAAGACCCAGGGAACTACAGGACACTCAGTCTCACCTCAGTGCCTGACAAGATCATGGAGCAGCTCCTCCTGGAAACTATGCTAAGGTGCATGAAAAATAAGGAGGGGATTGGTGTCAGCCAACGTGGCTTCACTAAAGGCAAATCATGCCTGACAAATTTGGTGGCCTTCTATGACAGGATTACAGCAGTTGTGGATGAGGGAAGAGCAACTGATGTCATCTACCTGGACATGTGCAAAGGATTTGACACTGTCCTGCATGACATCCTAGTCTCTAAACTGGAGAGACATGGATTTGACAGATGGACAACTCAGTGGATAAGGAATGGGCTGGATGGTCGCACTCAAAGAGTTGTGGTCAATGGCTTGATGTCCAAGGGGAGACCAGTGATGAGTGGTCTTGTTAGATTTCATGCCACTGATGATTTCCCAATGCTCCAATCTATCCAGATCCCTCTGCAAGGACTCTTGTCCCTCAGAAGAGTCAACATCACTTTCCAGTTTGGTATCATGACCAAAGTTGCAAATGGTACATTCAACTCTGGCATCCAGATAATTGATAAAATATTGAACAGAACAAGCCATAGGATTGACCCCTGAGGAATACCACTAGTGACTGGTCACCCTTGTAAATTGGAATAACATTGGCTAGCTTCCAGCCAACGGGCACCTCCCCAGTCTTGATAAAACTGTGCCCTTACAATGTTTTACATAGTTTTTCACACTTGAGATAGCAGCTAACAGTTTCTATCAGTTTCTCACAGTTTCTTATGGTTTGTGCCACATTCCTGAATTGCTGTTTAACAGTCTTTTCAATGGATGAGATTTCAGCAAGGACATTTTGTTTGGGACACATGCACCTGGACTGGAATAACAAGACATATTGTAGCCAAAACAAGATAGAAGACTCAGAACCCTTGAAGGTGCTCCAACGGGGCAGTTATGAGGGTGGTACCAGTGACAAAAGGTTTTCAGGTTGGATGTACCCATTAGATATGATAATTAAGTAGTGTTATAAATTTGTAAGTACCCTACACTGGGTGTGTGCCTATATACTTTGTGCACCTGAAAGCTTTCATTAAAGAACTGCTCTCTACTTTACCTATGCTAATATGGTCTCGAAAGTTTTTTCCTTGATTTTAGGCAACACCGAATGTGGCTGTGACCCCATGGGAGGCCCATGCTGGAGCAGGATCCTGGCAGGGACCTGCTGAGCCATGGAGAGAGGAGTCTATGCTGGTGCAGGTTTTCCTGATAGGACTTGTGACCCTGTGGGGGACTCACACTGGAGCAGCCTGTGCCTGAAGGACTGCGCCCCGTGGAAAAGTGACCCACGTTGGAGCAGTTCATGGGGAACTGCCAGATGTGGGATGGACTCAGATTGCAGCAGTTCATGGAGGACTGCCTCCCATGGGAGGGACCCCACAGTGGAGCAGGGGAAGGACTTCTCTCATGGAGCAGCAGTGGAAAAAACCTGTGATTAACTGACAATAACCCCCATCTCCCTGTGCCACTGAGAATGAAGGAGGGGTGGGGGGATGGTCCTTTTAAGATTTATTTTACTTCTCATTATCCTGCTCTGATTCTGTTAGTAATAATTTTATTAATATCCCCACTTGGAGTCTGTTTTGCACATGACAGTGATCAGTGAGTGATCTCTTCTGGTCCTTATCTCAAGTCATTACCTCAGTTATATTTTTTCTCCTCTGTCCAGTTGCAGAGGGGAGTAATAGAGTGGCTTTGGTGAGTACCTGGCATTCAGCCAGGGTCAGACTGAGGAACACCACTAGTGAGCAGCTGCCAACTGGATGTAACTCCATTCACCACCATTCTCCGGGCCTGGCCATCTAAACAGTTTTATACCCAGTTGTACTGGGTCAGGCTGAGATGGACGTTCATTTCCCCATAGCAGCCTTCACAGTGCTGTGCTTTGCATTGGTAGCTAGAAGGGTGTTCATAACACACCACTGTTTTGGCTACTGCTGAGCACAGTATCAGTACTGTAACATTCCTTCCCCAATCGAGGGCAAGATTCTGGGAGGGGACACAACCAGGCCAGCTGACCCAAACTAACCAAAGGGCTATTCCATACCATATGCTGTCAGCTCAGATATAAAAGCTAAGAAAAGGAGCAGGAAGGGGGGGCATTAGTTGTTTTCAACGGCTGCCTGTTAAGAAACCATTACATGTGCTGAAGCCCTGCTTCTTGGTAAGTGGCTGGACACCTCTGATGATGGGAAGTAGAGAATAAACCTTGTTATATTTTGCTTTGCTTTGCATGCACAAGCTTTTGCTTTGCTTTTGCTTTAATAAGCTCCCTTATCCCAGTCCACAAGTTGTTTTTCCATCTTATCTCTCACCTTTATGGCTGGGAAAGGGAGTGATAGAGCAGCTGCCCGGGCACCTGGTGTCCAGCCAAGGTCAACCCACCACACCAGTGAAGATTGCACCAGTTCTTACCATAGGAAACCAGTTTCTCCAGGAGAATGCTGTGGGAAACTGTGTCAAAGGCTTTACTAAAGTCTAGGTAAACAACATTCACAGCCTTCTGCTCATCCACTAAGTGGGACATTTGTCATAGAAAGAGATCAGGTTTGTCAAGCAGGATCTGCCTTTCATAAACCCATCCTGGCTGTGCCTGCTCCTCCAGTCATCCTGTATTTGTTGCATGATGGCACGTAGGATGATCTGCTCCATAACCTTCCCTGGCACCGAGGTCAGGATGACAGACCTGTAGTTCTCTGGATCTGATTCTTCATATAGATAAGCATTACATTTGCCAACTTCCAGTCACATGGGACCTCCCTGGTTGACCAGGACTGCTGGTAAATGATTGAATGTGGCTTGGTGAGCTCTGCTGCCAACTCATTCAGTAATCTTGGGTGAATCCCATCTGACCCTATGGACTTGTGCAGGTCTAAGTGACATAGCAGGTGGCTGACCATTTCCTCCTGGATTATGGGAGCTTCATTTTTCTCCCTGTCTCTGTCTTCCAGCTCAGGGGGCTGGGTACATTGATGACAACCAATCTTGCTCTTAAAGACTGAGGCAAGGAAGATATTAAGTACCTCTGCCTTTTCCTCATCCTTTGTCACTATGTTTCTCCACACATCAAATAAAGGATGGAGATTCTCCGTAGCCCTCCTTTTGTTGCTGATGTATTTGTAGAAACACTTTCTGTTGTCTTTTACAACAGTAGCCAGATAAGTTCTAGTTGGGCTTTGGCCCTTCTAATTTTCTCCCTACATAATCTCATGGCATCCTTTTAGTCCTCCTGAGATGCCTGCCCCTATTTCCAGAGGTGATAAACTCTTCTTTTTTTCCCTGAGTTACAACTGAAGCTCTCTCTTCAGACAGGCTGGTCTTCCCCACCAGCTCATCTTTCAGAGACACATGGGGATGGCCTGCTCCTGCACCTTTAAGATTTCCTTCTTGAAAAATGCCCAGCTTTCCTGAACCCCTTTGCCATTCAGGACTGTTTCCTAAGGGACTCTGTCAACCAGCATCCCAAACAGGCCAAAGTCTGCCCTCTGGAAGTCCAAGGTAGCTGACGTCCTTCTTTACCTCACCAAGAATGAAAAACTATGATTTTGTGATAGCTATGCCCAAGAGGGCCTCCAACCGCCACATCTCCAATCAGCCCTTCTCAATCCATAAACAGCAGGTCCAGTGAGGCACCTCCCTGGTTGGCTCACTTACCAGCTGTGTCAGGAAGTTCTCTTCCACACACTCCAGGAACCTCCTAGACTTCCTCCTCTCTACTGTGTTCAATTTCCAGCATACATCTGACAACTTGAAGTCCCTGACAAGAACAAGGACTAATGATCGCGAGACATCAGTCAGCCGCTTGTAGAATGCTTTGTCCACCGCTTCACCCTGGTTGGGTGGTCTATAACAGACTCCCACCAGGATATCTGCCTTGTTGGCCTTCCCCTTGATTCTCACCCATAAGCACTTGACCTTATCATCACTATCCTTTAGTTCTATACAGTCAAAACACTCCCTAATGTACAGAACCACCCCATGGCCTCTCCTTCCTTGCTTGTCCCTTCTGAAGGGCTTGGAGCCATCCATTAAAGCACTCCAGGCATGCAAGTCATCCCACCACATTTCCATGATGGTTACTATGTCATAGCTTTTCTGCTGAACAGTGGCTTCCAGATCCTCCTGTTTGTTACCCACACTGCTGCATTGGTGTAGATGCACTTCAGCTGGGCTATTGATTTCACCCCCAACACTGGCCTACCACCCCCAGGTTCATCTCTAGAGAGCCTGGTCTTATCCCCTTCCTCCTTCAAACCTAGTTTAAATCTAGCCCCACCAACTCATGGGCTAGAATCCTTTTTCCCCTTTTAGAAAGGTGAACCCCATCTGTCTCCAGCAGGCCTGGTGCCGTATAAACTGCCCCATGATCAAAAAGGTCAAAATTTTAATGATGGGACCAGTCTCTGAGCCATGGGTTAATCAGGTGGGTTCTCCTGTTCCTTTCAGTATTCTTCCCTGCTACCAAAGGCACTGAGGAAAACACCACCTATGCTCCTATCCATTCAACCAATTACTCCTGTTCCCTGAAGTCCCTTGAACTTCTTTTTTCAAGCTCATCACTGCCAACATGAACAATCAATAGTGGGAAATAATCAGAGGCCTGTACCAGACCAGGGAGTTTCCTAGTAATATCTCTTACCCAGGCCCCAGAGAGGCAGGAAACTTCCCTGTGGGATGGGTCTGGCTGGCATATCGGGTCCCCTGTTACCTTCATAAGAGAGTCACCTACAACAATTACCCATATTTCTTCACCGAGGCAGTTGTAATGTGTTAACTGACTTGCCCTAGGCAACCCCCTGGATGGACCTTCATCTGCATCCTCATTTGCCTGGCTCTCAAGTTCCAGAGCCTCATACCTGTTGTTTAAATGTACTTGCAAAGGGGAGAGAGGACAGGAGGGTATTTACCTGCTGCCTTGAGAAGGAACCTGTTTCCATTCCTTGTTGTCTCTTAGGTGCCCTCCTTCTGCCTGGTGGCAAGAGGGTGGGGGATCCTCTGCTTCTTGCAATGTGTCCATATGTCTCAGGGATGGTGGAGAGTGGATCCACCAGTCAGTCTCATGCTCCCTGATACTCCTTAACCTTTCTACTTCCTTTTTCAGCTCTGCCACCAGGCTGAGCAGATCATCCACCTGGTCGCACCTCACACAGGTGTTATCTCTGCTGCCCTCCAGTACCAGTGCCAGTCTGTGGCACTGCCTGCAACTGGAGACCTGGACAGCTGCATGCTTGCATGAAAGCTCCATCTTGGTCATCACATGCCTTCTGGCAATGGCTTTCTGGTGAGTGAAAACCATAGCTAGGTTTCTTCTGGGAGGGCTATGACCACTAAGTGGGCTCGCCTCTTGAGTCAGTAGGGGTACTGTGCCCTGCCTGCACACCCTTCTTGTGCAAACTGCTGCTCAATCTGCTGCACTCACCCTGACTGATGCAATATGCCCTGCTTGCCTGCTCTGTTCACCGCCCTCCTGGTTGCTCATGCTCCCTGAGGGTGGCTTTTGTATGAGTGGGGTTTGAACACCCACACTTCTGGCCCTGCCCACTTTGAGTCAGAGCTGCCACTCATTAGGGTCTCAATGCTTCCCACTCTAGGGGGAAGGGGGGTGGCTGGAGTATCTTCTCTCTCTCCCTCCCTGTGTTAGCTTCATGGGTTTGACAGTTTTTGGGAAGATCCCCATGGTCTCCTTCACTCAGAGTACATTTACCAGAGCAGTTCGCCTTGGAGACTATGTGCCCCTTGTAATACTCCAGCCCTGGGCTGCAGGCTCACAGGCACAGCTAAGAATATTACTTTAATATTTATATAGAGAGAGTTCTTTAATACCTTATGAAAACATCCAGAAAATAAGCCTCAGACTTGTTTCTAAGGAGTTTCTTTATTAATTTAGGGGAGAAAATAAGGGAACTTGGCAATGGTTCAAAAGGGCAGTACACAAGCTAAACAAAATGTTCCACCACAATACCAGCTCAGCACATATTCATCAACAACACCCAAGGCAATATTCAACCAATTTACCACACTTAAGTCAAATCCAATCCTTTAAGCTCCAAGCCACCCAAAGCATCAAGAAAAGGAGGAAAGAAAAGGAAACAGAGGAAGCAAGAAAAGAGAAGAGAAAGAGGGAGAAATAGACTGAGACTTTGTGGAAGGCCAGCTTCTCACATGTCCAGGTGTCAGGGCCACTACACATGGCACCCCAAAACCTCTGGTTTTATCTGTTCTGGTCTCTATAGCCAAACCCTCCAGACAGGACCTCTGACCCACTGGCCACTCTGGGATTCCAGGCCCGGGTGAGGGGCAATGTTCTCACTGTCCCTGTCAATCCAAGCCTGGGTCAGGAGCTCCACAAGGTGTGGGGGTATTATAGTTTTCCTGGGCTGTTTGTGAATGACAGCTGCTCCGGGGCTTCCCTGTGTGGGCTCCAGGGGCCTGCCATGAGGGATACGACACCACCCCACCTCCATGAGGTTTGACCCATCCCTTCCCCTTCCACACATACACACGCACCCCCCACAAGGTGGTTCTGACCCCATAATAACTGATCTGGTGCATAAAACCCCTGAAGGGCATCTTTTAGTACAGAGAGTATCCACATATATATGTACACATACAAATCCCATGGCCTTTTCTCTCCCTGACATCCTTTTTTTTGTCTTGTCTCTTATACAAGCTCTTTGGGAGTCCAAATGCCATACTGAAGGGATGGATTTTCAAGTGCCTCTGGTAACAATGCAACACAAGTCCACTGGAAACTTGTGATCTGCAATTTGTTAGACATCAGAAAAGCCCATCTTGGCCTCCTTTACCACAGGCTTGCAGAGTTTCTCAGGGGGTAACTGTATTGCTGCATGTAACTAAAATGAGCACATGGCATTTAGAATTTGTACATTGCTCTTGTTTTCAATAGAGGGTATGCAAAGACACAGGATATTCAAGTATTTGTCAACTAAGGGAAAAACAGCAAAGAGGACTTGAGTCCTGATGGTTTGCATATGACAAATGCCAAAGTTCATGGACTTTTCAAATGCACAATGCTGTTTAGTGTGATGGAGCCCAATGCTAAACTCTAACTGGCTACCATTTGATTACTCTAGCTTCCATCACCAACATGTTAGCATGCAACTTTGGTACCATTTTCTTTCTATCCTAATGTTTTTTGTTGATTTTCTGATGGATCAGGTGGTCAAATAGACTTCTCTGCACTCTAACTAGTACTGCATGGTTAGTCTTTACAGTGAGAAACTCACGCAGTTTCATCATCATATTTGTGGGCAGGTGTGATCGGTTGAAATTGACCAAATGCCAAGAGCCAAAGGGCCCAGGACAGAGGCCCCAAAGGCCCCTCCTGGCCACAGGGGAAAAAAAGGAAGAAAGGGGAGGGGAGAAAAAAACCACTGCAAAACCAAACTTCAGTAGAACTAAAACAGTTTATATATATTTACACATATATACATGTATATACAGAGGAGAAAAGAGAAAGAAAACAAGTTTTCACTTCCCTCTCACCAAAACAACTGCCGTTTCTGTATCTCAGGGCACCTCCTCCCAACCCAGCTGACTGATCAGCAGATCCACACCTACAGCCCACTTCCACACCAAGAGTGACCACAGGGAGCTCCTCTGCTCTCCAACACTGCCGGAAGAAGGACTGACCCCTGAATTCCAACTCTCCCTCTTTATATCTTTGCTTACATAAAGAAATGAGATGGAATACTTCCCTAGTTATGACCCAGTTACCAGGAAAGGCCTAAAACAACTACAGCAGGAAAGGAGCTCAGAACAGATCTGTTTGAGAAGTGAAAAAGAGCTTTTGGTCAAGGAGGCTTTGCTGCTAGGAGAAACCCAGTGTGGGAGAAAATTCTTTCCCATGAATTGCTTTATATATACCTCTCCGCCTGCCTGTCTGAGAAGTTAACTCCCCTGTTGCAAGAGGAGATAAAGTTCTCACAGACATGCCTGAGGCCCCTTCTGTGGACAGGGAGACCATAAAGTGCAAGGGAGAATACAGCTTTGAAGTTATGCACATGTGAAACATGTTGATATAAAAGCCATCAGGGAACAGGCTCTCTGTGCTCTTTTCCACCTACTGTGATTTTTGCAGTGCATTTTAGGGTTTTCAGCTTCGGAATAAACTTTTCCTTAATACCTTAGCCATGGTTTCGCCGTCTGGGTTTACCTGTGTGCATATCAATTCTTACAATACTAAATAGCTTCATTTACAGGAGTTAGCAGGGCTCATTGAGAGAGCTTTAAACTAGATTGGAGGGGGGGCGGAGACAGAGATAAGGTGTGGGAAGGGGAGAACTGTAGAGACCACCCAAGTAGTAAAAGGAGGCTTAAGTGGGGATACGTCCAGAAAGCACAAGTAGCCAAAGATGTAACTACAAGATAGCACTATGGGGCATCCCTTTGCACCCCCACTGGGATATTGACACACTCAAATACCTCTATAAAGTGCCTGTACACCAACGCATGTAGTATGGGAAAAAAACAGGGGGAACTAGAGATCTCTGTGCAGTCACAAGGCTTTGATCTCATTGCGATTATAGAGATGTGGTGGGATAGCTCACATGACTGGAACATTGTCATGAAGGGCTATACACTGTTTAGGAGAGACAGACCAGGAAGGCGCAGTGGTGGAATTGCCCTCTATGTGAGGCAACACTTGGAATGTATTGAACTCTGTCCTGGGGTGGATGAGGAGTGAATCAAGAGCTTCTAGGTTAGGATAAAAGGGCAAACTAGTAAGGGGGACACTGTTGTGGGTGTTTGCTACAAGCCGCCTGAGCAGGAGGAAGTGGATGAGGCCTTCTACAGGCAGCTAGAAGCAGCCTCACAGTCACAGGCCCTGGTTCTTGTGGGGGACTTTACCCTGACATCTGCTGGACAAGCAACACAGCAAAGTGCAAACAGTCCAGGAGGTTCCTGGAAAGCATTGATGACAATTTGCTGTCACAGGTAGTGGAGGATCTCACAAGGAATGATGTGCTGCTCGACCTCATACTAACAGACAGGGAAGGTTTTGTTGGAGACGTGAAGGTTGGGGACAGCCTTGGCTGCAGTGAACATGAGTTTGTGGAGTTCAGTATCAGGTGAGGAGGAAGCAGGGCAGCAAGTAAGATTGTAAGCATGGACGTCAGGAGAGCTAACTTTAGCCTCCTTAGGGATCTTCTTGGAAGAATCCCATGGGAACAGACCCTGCAGGGAAGAGGAGTCCAAGAGAGTTGGTTGATATTCAAGGATCACTTCCTCCAGGCTCAAGAACAATGTATCCCAATCAGCAAGAAATTGAGCAAAGGGGGCAAGAGACTTGTGTGGATGAATAAAGAACTCCTGTCATTACTCAAGAACAAGCAAGAAATGCACTGAAGGTGAAAGCAGGGTCAGACCACTTGGAATTAATATAGAGAGGTTGTCAGAGTAAGTAGAAATGAGACAAGGAAGGCCAAGGCCCATCTGGAATTAAATCTGACCAAGGATGTCAGGGACAAAAAGAAGGGCTTTTTCAAATGCATCAATAAGAAAAGGAAAACTAAGGATAATGTTGTTAAATGGAGTGGGGACCCTGGTGACAGAGGACACAGAGAAGGCAGAGTCTTTGCATTGGTCTTCACTGACAAAACCAGCCCTCAGGAATGTCTGATCCAAGAGACCAGAGCAAAGGAATCTTGGAACAAAGACTTTCCCTTGGTCAAGGAGGATTGGGTAGGAGAACATCTGGGCAGACTTGACATCCACAAGTCCATGGGCTCTGATGGGATGCATCCACGAGTTCTGAGGGAGCTGGTGGACACCATAGTGAGGTCACTCACAATCATCTTTGAAAGGTTGTGGTGATCAGGAAAGGTGCCTGAGGACTGGAAGAAAGCAAATGTCCCTCTGGTCTTCAGAAAGGGCAAGAAGGAGGACCCAGGGAACTACAGACCAGTCAGCCTTGCCTCAATCCCTGGAAAGGTGATGGAGCGCCTCATTCTGGAGGCCATCTCTTTCCATGTGGAGGACAAGAAGATGATCAAGAGTAGTTCAGCGTGGGTTCACTAAAGGTATGTCATGTTTGACCAATCTAATTGCCTTCTATGATGAAACAACTATCTGTATGGATGAAGAGAGAGCAGTGGATATTGTCTACCTTAGCTTCAGCAAGACTTTTGACACTGTCGCTCACAACATCCTCATAGGCAAACTCAGGAAGTGTGGACTAGATGAGTGGACAGTGAGGTGGATTAAGAACTGGCTGAACGGCAGATCCCAGAGGGTCATAATCAGTGGCACAGGTTCTAGTTGGGGGCCTATCACTAATGGTGTCCCCCAAGGTTCTATATTGAACTCAGCATTATTTAACTTATTCATCAGTGACTTGGATGAAGGGGCAGAGTGCCTCCTCAGCAAGTTCACTGATGACAGAAATGTGGGAGGAGTGGCTGATACCCTAGAGAGCTGTGCAGTCCTTCATAAGGACCTCGACAGGTTGGAGAGATGGGCAGACAAGAACTGTCTGAAATTCAGCAAGGGAAAATAAAGGGACTGTATCTGGGAAGAAATAACCCCATGCACTAGTACAGGCTGATGGATGACCAGTTGGAAAGCAGCTCTGCAGAGGACCTGGGGGTCCTGATGGACAACAAGTTGTCCATGAGCCAGCAGTGGGCCCTTGTAGACAAGAATGCCAATGGTATCCTGGGATGCATTAGGAAGAGCTTTGCCAGCAGCTCATGAGAGGTGATCCTGCCCCTCTACTCAGCCCTGGTGAGGCCACATCTGGAGCACTGTGTCCAATTCTGGGCTCCTCAGTACAAGAGAGACATGGAACTCATGGAACGCTTCCAGTGGAGGGTGACAAAGATGATTAAGGGACTGGAGCATCTGTCTTATGATGAAAAGGCTGAGGGAACTGGCCCTGTTTGGTCTTGAGGAGAGATGACTGAGATGGGACCTTATCAATGTCTATTAGTATCTGAAGGGAAGGTGTCTGAGGATGGAGTCAGGGTCTGCTTGGTGGTGCCAAGCAATAGGACAAGAGGGAATGGGCTCGATCTTCAACATCTTCATTAATGACCGGTATGCAGGACTCCAAGGAATACTAATAAGTTTGTGTCCTAGTTCAGCAGGAGGGACCAGTTATCACTGTGTGGGGGTGATCAAAGCTATGTATTCTACTGTCGTGGGTTTATCTGGTTAGGGTTTGGTTTTTTGTTTTTTTTTCATAAGAGAAAGATTGGCTTCTGTTGGAAGCCTCTGGA
>JAXCLP010000085.1:2623264-2634497 GCA_035584035.1 Lepidocolaptes lacrymiger
CTTCTCCTTGTCCGCTGTTACCAGTTTACCAGCATTGTTTATCAGGGATGTACACCTTCTTTGACCTTCCTTTTCTGGTTAACATACCTGTAGAAGCCCTTGTTATTCTGTGTTTTCTCCTGACTTAATATATTTTTGTTATAGCTGTTGCTCTTATTTTCTCTAAATTATATAGCAAATTTTAAGGGAAATAGATATTTGCTTGACATTTGTATGCAAATGATGTTTGTGCCTATGTATAAAAATCTGCCAGTCTGTGTATAGATATAAAATATTAAAATCTAGAACCATATCAGAGTTTGACTTGGAAATGCAGTAAACATCAGTTCTAAATGATTAATTTAGTTTTCAGAGAGAGGATGTGGGATTGTGATTACTTGTTTTACTCTTAGTTTTATTTTCAATTTTTATGCATAACTTTTAGAAATATGCATTTCCTTGCCAAATAGTTTTGGATGTTTAACCTGACTTTCTAATTATTACCTTGGAAAAAAAGTATTTAATGCCCTTCTTGTGAAACAGTAAAAACATGCTTCCTATTGACTCTGAAAATATATTTTAATAATATTATTATAAGTTCAGAAAATAGTGTTTCATTCATATGTTTGCTCCTATTTTTTCCTTAGATATTTAATTAAGGCTTAGATTTTTAAAAAAAATATTTTTTCCTTTTAATTCAATTAAAAGGAAGATTTGTCAACATCAGACAAAAAAATCATGTCATTCCAGTCTTATCTTTATACTTCTGATGTATTCTAGAACTCATTAATTTTGTTACTTTCGTAGAACAGTGGGAAACTCACTTTTCAGTCCAGTTTCTAGCTGAAAAACATAATTCAGTAAATTGAAGTAGTGAATTAAAGGTCTCATGGATGTTGACTACTGAACGACAATAATTTGCTCTTTTAAATTTATTTTGTTCTGAGGAATAAGAGAAAGGTAACATGGTAGCTTTTGGTCATTCCAGAATATTTGTGTTACTTAAGTAAAAGTTTTCACTGAGATTGGGAACCCATTTTCTAGCCTTTGTACAGAAGCACATAGTTAAAAAAAATAAAGCAAACAGTTCTTGTTTCAAGAATAATATATAGTGTAACATTAAAAGAGTATTATCCTATGTTTTTTATAGATTACAGAATCATAGAATGGTTTGGGTTGGAAGGGACCTTAAAGATCATCTAGTTCTAACCACCCTGCCATGGGCAGGGACACCTTCCACTAGACCAGGTTGCTCAGGGCCTGGCCTGGCCTTGAGCACCTCCAGGGATGGGGCATCCACAGCTTCTCTGGGCAACCTGTTTCAGTGCCTCACCACCCTCACAGTAAAGAATTTCTTCCATATATCTAATCTAAATCTACCCTCTTTCAGTTTAAAGCCATTCCCCCTTGTCCTGTCACTACATGCCCTTGTAAAAAGCTCTTCTCCAGCTCTCCTGTAGACCACCTTTAGGTACTGAAAGGCTGCTATAAAGTCTTCCCAGAACCTTCTCTTCTCCACGCTGAACAGCCCCAACACTCTCAGCATGTCTTCATAGGAGAGCTGTTCCAACCCTGTGATCACTTTCATGGCCCTCTTTGGACTTGCTCCAACAGGTTCATATCCTTCCTATGTTGGGGACCCCAGAGCTGGATCCAGCACTCCAGGTGGGGGGTCTCATGACCAGAGTAGAGGGGGAGAATCACCTCCCTCGACCTGCTGGTCACGCTCCTTTTGATTCAGCTCAGGATACAATGGGCTTTCTGGGCTATGAGCACACATTGCCAGGTAAAGCAATGGGATGAAACAGTGTTACATTTTGTATTGTGTAGAATTGTAGCCTGTTTTAATTTCTTATTCTATATTGCAAATATTCAGCATACACACAAAATATTTTTACTTAGTTGAGCACGAGTTTGCAGAGCAAAGTGAAGTTGTGTTCTCTTCTGCATGCATAATTTTATGTATTAAAAAAAGGCATTCAAGTTAAGAGATTTACTGTAATATTTATAATCCTATCTATTGCCTTTGCTGGGCATGTTTATTTCTAATAGATATGAACTTGTAGATCTGTTGATGCTCAACAGTAAACAATATATAGACATATATATGTGTGTGTATACACTTTATAATTCATATAAACTCTCCTTTTTCTAATTCAGCATTATGATCTTTTCAAATAAAAGTATGAGGTTTCCTTCACCTCTTCCAAATTAGTCATGTTTGTCAGCCTTCTACTTTTTCCCTTAATCTGCTGAAGTCTAATCCATAAAATCTGATTTGTCAGAGCAATCCAAGAGATTTTTAGAAGCGGTGAATTTGATCAGTGATTATTTCAACTTTATAGGAAATTCATTTGATAACACCGTTCCACTATAATTAATTGTGCAGCACCCTACTGCTGACTCGAATAAAAAAAAGAAAAGAGAAGGTTTATGATTTACTGGGGAGTGAGGATGATGTATCTGGCACCTATAGGCTCTTCAATGATTGTAGAACAAAGTATAGGGCTGTGCTATGAACTAGCATTATGAGAGAGGAGTTCCTTTCTATATGTTAATTTAATATATTCCACCTATCTGATATATATTCAATTATTACTACTCTGCTATTGGATACTCATAAAAGGGCTGGTTGCACAAGGTATTTTGTAATTCATTATTAGCTACTGTGCAT
The DNA here is from genome assembly GCA_035584035.1 of Lepidocolaptes lacrymiger. Classification (NCBI taxonomy): domain Eukaryota; kingdom Metazoa; phylum Chordata; class Aves; order Passeriformes; family Dendrocolaptidae; genus Lepidocolaptes; species Lepidocolaptes lacrymiger. Next base: position 2,625,918 of record JAXCLP010000085.1, read on the forward strand.
ACTCGGGGCTCTTTCATTTGAGTCGGGGGTTGTTTGGTGGTTGTGATCTTCCCCCGACAGAATTACCTTTTACCCAGTCCGAGCTGATTTCAGTACAGTTGATGAGTTGGCTTTGTTAGTTTCTCCTTATCTTGGGCAAAGGTCCTTTTGGTCTCTAAATTCTGTATTCTTTGTGTCCATTATCAGTAACCTCCCCCTAGGTATGCAACCCCCAAACCATGTCAAGCCCCAAACCCCAACAAGGCAATTCTACTGACAAGCAACCCATCCCAGACATCACTGTCATTAACATGTCCCTTGGTTTTATAGGGTCCAACAGAATTTATGTCAAAAAGTAACAGGAATTCTCAATTGTTGAATATAATTACTTACAGTTTACATTAAATAGAAAACATATTAAGGTCAGATTAGTTCACTTAAAGTTCTTGTAAGCATGCACAGTATGGAGAGGGAGAGAAACCACCTCATTTTTTTAATACATTGAATAAAATGCAGGTTCTTTAAGATGACTCTTCAGTATTCTTAGTGAGCTTCCTGAACCCGGTGACTTTTCCCAGCAATTAACATCTGAAGACTGTGGTTTTAAAGTAGCAGTTTCTGTCAAGGTCCTTTATTTTGTATACTGAATCGATTGGGATGACTTTTGTGAATGTTGAGCTAAATCACAATATGCTCTTTGGTAGTTTGTCACTTCATGTTTTATCTTCATTCATCAAAGCCCTTCAGTTTCTTTAGTCACTGCTAATCAGACATTCCATTAAGAGGATGGATGTCATATCTGTCATGTTCCTGAAAGCCTAGTTCTCTGTGAGGAAGTGTCTCTGTGATGTATTAGAAGTTTTCAATCTTTATGCAGATGGAAGTAAATGATACTTTATTGTCATTTTCTGAAGAGGCCTGTATAAACTGTGAGTAGTCCACTTTCAGATTCAGCATTGAGGGCATTGGAAACTCTTGGTACTGAAGAAGTTGTTTCCATGTGGTCATCATCCTGATTTTAGCAATTTGTCAGTGAGGCTTCATTGACACTGAAAACAATATTTCTTTTTATTGAAAACCTATTAATGTGTGTCTTATTTTAGTGGGTCATAATGCTTGTTACTGCTGGCTGTTTGTATTTACCTATTTTCTTGCAAGAAAATTTTAAATTTGACTTGATTGTACAACTATATACTGTTCTGCTCTCTGGAAGGCTTTCCATTGAAACTTTAATCTAAAAATTAAAAAAAAAGCGCACCTATTTGATGAATAACATCAGTAAACAAGTTATGTGGAGATGGGAAGAGGTTTGGGTTTTTTTTAATCCACTCATTTTACTCCTAAGTAATTTGTATTTGATTATCAAATCCTAAGGAGACTAGCCGAGTTTATATTTTATTGTGCTGCAATTGTCTACTGTATTGGTTTAAAATTGGTGTCCAAAACTTTCCCAAGAAACTTTAACTTCATCAGATTTTTAACCATTTCCTTGTAAGACTTGTCTCTTATAGACTGCTGTAAGTAGCTTTCAGTGCTCAAAGACCCATTTTATTCCATTTCATTACTATTGTCAAGCATTTTGGTCACCTCTTCTTCCCCATCCCATCAGCAGAGCTTTAGTCTTGAGAAAAAGGATGTTCAGAGAATTTTGCTTTTTTTTTTTTCCTAACTGCTCAGAAATGAAAGTAATGGATGTCTGTAAAATCCGTTCAGAAAATAGGATTTCGATGTAATTGTTTTTTTTAGATTTACTTGTATGTATAGTATCTTTCCCTTTTGCTTACATCTTGAGGAAAATAGGAGGACTGAATTGTAGCCTTTCGATTTTTCACTGTAGCTTTCTGAATAGGTTATTCTTATGCTTTTGGTTGCTTGTTGTTCTTTTGGGAGATGGATGTTACCATCTCCCTACAAAGGAAAACAGAAATGGTAGAAACATCCAAGTACTATTCAGATCTTTATTTCCTTTTTGAGTTTTCTTGCTTTCCTAAAGAAACTGGCTTATAGTGACCTTAAATCAGAGATGTAGGACTTGCTTTTTTGCATATAACCCTAGGAAGAAGACTATGACTACCTCAACTCAGCTTCAAAAAGGATTGGCATAAAAAAATCGAACAAAAGGAATTAAAACAGAATAGAACTTTTCTGCTTTAAGAAAGACTTCTTACGAAGCCTACTGGGGAAGTTTAGGAGGCCCACTTTGTAAAAGAAGAGGACTCTGTCACTGTGAAACTTTTTAGAATTTTAGATCTTTTGGATCTTAATCGTCTCCCTCAATGTAGATGCAGCATTGATGTGTTTTCAGCAGAGGTGGTCTCCTTATAAGAGAATTTCTCATTTTCATCACTTTTCCAGTGAATCTCATGATTAGCTTAACCTTCAGAAAATACTTTGTACCAAGGCTTCTTTTTAGAGCCTTTTTCCAGTAGTGTTCTTATGTTAATATTTTTAACATACTTCTCAGATAGCTTTTTGTGATTGAAATCCAGGAAATACAGAGAGGAAAATATAAAAACTAGACTCATCATAGCTGGCTCTGTATTTTTTTAAATTTATAAGGTTTATTTATGGAGCCTGTTAATGCCTGTAACATAATTATGTTTTTTATTTACCAATGAAAACATAAAAAAAAAAAAAAAAAGAAAAAGCCAAGAGATGTTAGAAGTTTAGACCACAGAGTCTTCAATGGTGACTTCAACCATTTGGGTTGTAATGCTGGCATGTGTATTTAAAAACAAACTCCAAGCAACAAGAAAATGCCCCACCAAACTCACCCACACAGACCTCCATCCCCCCCAACCCAAAACAAACAAAATAACCTGTGGCCATTAAAAAAAATCTTTGTAGTGAGCAAAGTCTGGCTCTTCAGAATACATAAGATTGCAAGTTGTATGCAAACATTTCTGCTGAGTACTGAGAAAGTCATAGCTCTTTGTCAGCTGTGATGGAAAGTGTTCTGAATCAAGACCTTACAGATGGCTCAAAAGCCATTTTTATAGATTTATTTCCTTCCTGAATATGAAGGCTTGAAACTGTGAAAACATTGTCCACTACAGACAGACTAACGGACAAAAGACATGTAGTAATCTTGCAATGTTTTTCTAAATTGTTGTCTTGGTTTAGAAAACAAATTAGTTCAAGAAGGCAGAAAACTTTCCTGGAATAGAAAGAAGACCACTCTCTTCGAGTTATTATAACTTTGAAATTAAGAGAAAAAATGTAGAAAAAGGAATAACAGTTCTTTGCTAAAAATATATAGGACAAAAAACCCCAGACCAAACAACAACACCGTAACTGAAACTTTCAAACAATTAAGTTCTACTTCCCCTTTCAGTGCAGTTATAACCACACCCAGCAGGGGATGCTGGCACGCTTCGGGAGGCAGGGGCTGCAGTGACTCACAGCCAACAGTGAATGCTGGCGCGCTCCAGCAAGGCAAAGGCGCAGCCAAGAGCATGATTCCAAATTCCAAAGCCCACATGACAAATGGCGGCCGCAGCGGCGGCAGAGACGGTCTGGAACCTTTCCCGTGGGCAGCACAAGGACCCTCTCACCGTCTTCCGAAGTGTGTGTGTGCGGGGGGTGTTGGAAGCTCCTCTGCAGATGGCACTGGGATCCCCCTGAGAGTCCGGAGCAAACCCAGGCAGTGGTGGTGGTCCGCAGAGAAGACAGCACAGGGTATGCGGAGTCGGGTGCGAGCCAGGACCCTCCTAGAGCTGCTGCGAGCCCCAGCGAGGCGGCAGCTGAGCACCAAAGCCAGAGGCGTGTGGAACTGGCAAAGATGAACGCAGAGACCCTCTCCACACTACTCTGAGCCAAGGAAGAGTGAAGCGCCATAAAAAAACCCCCTCTCCCCCAAGTCCAAAACTCCCCGCCTATGCTCCCCAAGCAATTAAGTTAGTATTGGGGAGCTATTAGCTACTCTTTTGTGTGGCTTGGTCGCTGGCTATCCCCTCAGGGACCCGGCTGCAGTAGGCAGGAGAAAAACTACTGAGCCAACCCCCTCCTCATCCCAAGCCTGTTGGCATCTTTCACGGTGGTAATGGGAAAATTCAAACAGCAGTTTAAAAACCTATGACAATTGTATAAGGTTGACTTTCATATTTCTGTTTCTCCCCCTCCCTGTTTATTTTTGCATCCTTAATGTCCCTGTTTTCACAGAATTTTCCATCATAAAAGTTTCTGATTGCCATTCTGAAGTTGACCAGCTCTAGATATTTTATCTAGATATTACCTTTCTGGTAACCAGAAACATACCAATCTGCCTGCCTCAGACTAAGTTCTGGGTTCATTTATGCAATTAATATGATGAAATAATGTGCCTAAAACTTGTGAATTTGTATTTAAATACTAAAGCCTAATTAATTCCATACAACTTTGGGAGTACCTGCTTGGAATTTGAGGGACTGCAGGATGGATTGGGCTAAACTTGAACCCCTTCTGGTACTTCCAGGAAGTTGACAAGTGCTATAGTTGAGAGAGGGTAAGGATTAAACAGCTCATGCAGTGTATTTTTCATGATTTGCTACTTTGCTAGAAGACACATGCATTTTTTCAAATGGAACTTGCTGATGTTCCAGCAATATCCTTTTGTATTCTGTCTTTGAAGGCTTCACCTGTACTTCATATGAAGAAATAAACTAATTGTGTAAAGAGTATAAATCTTGACTAGGGAATACATTTTTTAAGGAAAACTTTGTTTTTGATCAAGATTACAAAGTTTGCATATTGTGTTTTCTGATGTATCTGTTGGTGTACTTTCTAATGGAAAAGTAAATTACCCAACATGTATTTTTAATTTCCTTCTTTATTCTAGTCTAATAGTGAATTCCTCCTACCTCCTCCAGTGTTATCCTGTACCCCACACTATGCCAAACTAAGGCAGATGATAAAAAGGATTTGTTACATTAGTGAACTAAGACCTAACAATTGAAAGAACTCTCAAGAACTGTTTTTATCTTAATATGATTTAACAAAATTTCTTTTGTGAAGGTCTAAGAAAGTCAGTTAATATGGGCTAATATCCAAAAGACCCACTAAAAAATGCCTGGGCTTATTATCGTAGAATACCCTGAGTTGGAAGGGACCTGCAAGGATCATCAAAATTCAACTCTTAGCCTTGCACAGGACCATCCCCAAGAACCACACCACGTGCCTGAGAGCATTGTCCAAATGCTTCTTAAACTCAGGCAGGCTTAGTGCTGTGCCCACTGCCCTGGGGAGCCTGTTCCAGTGCCTGACCACCCTCTGGCTGAAGAACCTTTTCCTAATATCCAACTTAAACCTCCCCTGACACAACTTCAGGCCATTACCTCAGATTCTGTCACTGGTCACCACAGAGAAGAGATCAGTGCCTGCCCCTCTGCTTCCCCTCAAGGAAGCTGTAGACTAATGAGGTCTCTCCTCAGTCTCCTCCAGGCCAAACAGGCCAAGTGAAGTCAGTCGCTCCTCATATGGCTTCCCCAGACCCTTCACAATCTTCGTAGCCCTCCTTTGGACACTTTGTTTGACTTTCTTAAACAAGGTTTATTTGGAGGATAAAAAATTCGTAAAGAAAATCAGCCTCATTAATTTGGGATTTTGGCTTCTGTAAGTTTCCATTAAAAAGGAGGAGGGGCTACACTATGCATTTTTAAGTGACAAAGAAATTAGTAAATTTGTACATTCTGTAAAAATTAGTAAAGTTTTAAGTAGGCAAATTATTAAATTTCTGTACTTGTTTTTTCTGTAACCTTTCCAGGAAGTATAAACTTTTTTTTTTAATTAAGAAGTAATAGTAAAAAATATATGCATGCATTTATTATGGCTAATTGTTTTTTTTTCTTTTATCTTACAGCAATGCACCTCTTACTTTTTCCTCCAAAGTATGTTATATTAAGTTTCATGAAGCATCAAGTGTTGGTGTGGCCCAGCATCTAACAAACACGGTTTTTATTGACAGAGCTTTGATAGTTGTGCCCTGTGCAGAAGGTTGGTATTTTAGACATTCTTCTGTAATGTTGGTCTTTGTCCTGTCTGCTAATTGTTTTAAGCTTTCTATGTAAGGAGGCAGTGCTCTGTTATTTTATTTCTATTTAAAAAAAGCCTTGAAACAAAATTGAAAATTGAATGAAGAAACCCAATTATATAGATTAAATTGAAAGCCAGCATTAGAAAAAAAGTAGTTGATTTAAATTAGGATAATTCAATTTTCCATGGTTATTACATATTTTTTGCAAAAAGAAGGTAAAATAATATCCTTCAATATGGTTTGTGTTGGCAAGCTTATTCCCACACTAAGTTCTCTCTGAAGTCAATGGAGCGCTGAAAAGATGAAACAATTTCCTGGCACTGTGATAACACTGCAGTTTGAATCTTAATGTGTTGTCCTTGGTATAGTGTTTTGTTTTTTTTTTTTTTTAAGATACTAATTATTTTTCAATTTTTTTAGACCAAATCCCAATTTTGACTTGTAGATGTGATATATGCATTTGACCATATTTGATTCATCTAATCTTAAATATTTTGCGTTTGTGGTGATAATTGCTGTTTGAGTATAAATATTTACCTGCTAATTTAATAAAAAATATTTTAATTTTCCTTTCTTGTTCCTGTGGAAAATATTACTTTGTGTGCACTAAAAGCTTTCTTATGCATACTGGTAGTCTTCTTTGATTTTAGATATCTTTAAAAATGCAGTCAACTGTACAGAATGCTTCTACTGTAAAATATTTTTATAACTCTTAATACTAAATTTACAAGTGTTCCTTTACTAGCTTTGAGGTCCTGCTTTTACATATGTTGAATACAAGGTAGTTCTTATTGTTAGTATACTATCCCAGATTTGAATACAGTTCTATGAAGCATGGCTTTACTTACTGTAGGTAGGTCCCTGGAGTTAGGCAGAGCCCCATTGACTTCATTGTGATCATTGTGGGAATTCAGCATATGCCCATTTGGATCTAGATTTTTTACCTCTTTGGAGTGGAAGCATTCCAGCTGGTGGAATGAAGCTAACTTCACATGGTAGCTCTTTTGCCATGAACAACAATATTTAGAATGGTTGTTTCATAAGCTGCAGCAAGTCCAGAAATATCTCCTATTAACAGGACTTTTATAACTGCAAGAGTCAGGCTTTGGTTCAAAAAGTACTGTTGACTTCTTGGAGTTTGTTAACAGTGGTCCCAGAATACCATTTTTTGGCATGTTTGCAACATCATGATCTGGATAGTATGAGATTAGTGCTGCTGTAATGATGGTCTGGAGTGTTCCTAGCAAACTGACAAGTCTCCAAAATTACATAGACTCTAAGATGACCTACAATATACTGTCTATTCTTGTAACCTTAACATGGGCATATTAACAAGTCTTTGTGAAGCCTAGAGTTTTAGTTGCTTTTATGCTTTGTTTTGGGGGCTTTTTGGTTTTATTTTTGGGACTTGTTCTTAAGGGTATTGCTGTATCCACTTGAAGCTTTGTAGAGGCTTTGGGTAGGCAAAATGTATCAGAACAGAGTTCTAATAATTAAAAAATTTCCCTTAAGTAATTGACTGCAAATTCTTCAGGATCCTAGTTTTATGTTTCATTGAAAAGACCTTAACACTGGTTCAATACTGCCAGAGAGAAAAGATTGCTGCCTAATGAATGAACAACACTTCCTGGTGTTTTTCTTGCCATGAAATCACTGCCTAATGTGATATGGCAACAGGCAGGTAAAGCTACATTTTCCTGTGTCTCTTGATGGTAGACAATAAGTGAAAGGAGAATAAAATCAAAGTTCTGAGAAATCTTGTTCCAACCCTGTTTGTAGCTGACTTCTTAGACATTTCTCAGAAAATGTATTACAGAAAAATTGTCATTGTTCCAGACCATTCTGGAACCCTCAGAGATTTATACATAATTAGGTGAACAAGTGATTGGGTTGTGAGGTCAAATTTTTAAAGTCAGAATGTTGTTTCCATGTAACTTTCTGACAGAATCCCTAATTTTAATTTGTAAAGATGTGAATTCATATAGGTTTAACTTTCTGAGAAATTTATTCTGTGGGGTAAGCATGGCTTTCAAGACCATAGTGCAACATTTTTTATTCACTATGTGTAGTTAACAGAGTCAGTAGAGCATATCATGTGCTTTAAAAGTAACAATGGCTATATTCTACTGGAAGGTTAAATTATATCCATGGCCAACAGTGCCAGCAATAAAATGTTTCATGTGCTGAATCAAACATAGGAGGGGTAAAATGTAACTCTGAAAACTTGTTTTTAAAAACCAATAAAATCTTAAATTTGGAGTGTATTTAAACAGTGCTAAATTAAGAGTATGAGGAAGAAATTGCAATGAATACAATGTTAATTTTGTGACATTTAATAAACAATTTAACAAAAATATAATTGTAAATGAATTAATATCAAGTTGTCAAAATATAACTTTCTTTTGTGTGTATCATTAGGTTTTTCTTTAAACATTATACTTTGAGAACACAAAGGTTTAAGGATAAACAAAGATACCACCCTAATAATTCTAAATTTTATATCCACATTGCCTAGTAGATGGATTTTGACTATTAATTTGGTTTTGTATGTTTTCTCTGTGTGATATTTGTGCATTATTAGATGACTAGAC
>JAXCLP010000085.1:2669598-2692154 GCA_035584035.1 Lepidocolaptes lacrymiger
TTTTACTTTAATAAATAAAATCAATAATTGTTTTATATCAATAAATAAAATTAATTGCTGAAATCACTCATCGCTTCTCGCCCATAACAGGGTTTTTGTTTGTTTGCTTGTTCAGTTTGTTTTCTTTTCTTTCCTTTTAAATTCCATCTGGAAAAACTCAAATAGAAAGCAGTATTTTTCAGCTGTGTTGTGTGGTGCTCTGGATGGCAGGCAGCTTTCGTTGTCAAAGCCCTCTTCCAGTGGCACACTGCTCTCCTCAATGTGTAACCAAAGTCCAGAGTAACCCATTACAACTACAGTTGTTGCTGTGGGCTGAAGTAATAATTATTAATACTGTGTTGTACAACCTTCTTTCTAAAGTAAAACAATGTTCTTGTGAATAGACAGCATGGCCTCAGGCTGCCTCCATTCTTCTAAGTCTGGTATTTACTAACAAATACACATCATACAAATACTAACAAAGACACATCATAATGGCTTTTATCAGTTAAACTGTTTTGTGGTCTGTGTGAGGAAGATGGCAGCAGTGTAAAGTTAAGTGCACGCAGGTACCCCAAATATACCAGGCAGAGGAAGGATTTAGGCAAATTTATTTCCGAAAGTCGAGAACACTTAACATCTTGGTACAAAAGCTGCACTGGGCCTAAGAAATACATGCCTCCTGTTCTTTTCAGGGCTTTCATCATCCCCCATTCTCCAGATAGGAGAGTCAGCTCCTCTGGAATGCAGGAGGAGAAACATCTAAAACTGTCTCTGGGAAAGATGCTTTTTTGCCTTTTTCCCGGCAGGAAATCCTTCTTAAGTGAAAACCCCCTCATCTCCTTGTAATAACTATTCCAGAAGATTTTTCTATACTTACAAGCAGTAAAATGGAAAAAGAGCAAACCAGGTATCAAAGCAATAATAACTGTTTGTCTGGGTCAAGAGCTGTATTTGTATGAGTTCGGAATGATCATTAGATAGCTGAGCAGTTCACACAGGCACCTCTCTTTTCTTTGTGGTGTTTAACAAACGAAAGAAAAATCGTGGCCCATACATACCTTTTGATTAAATTACAGTTATCCTTAAAGCTAATCCAAGCTCACATAACTGGATTTTTCAGTCTATGTGAAGTCCAGCAGGCTGTGAGGTGTTTCTGAAACAACCTGAAGGTTTTCAGCAGCTTAGCTCAAGCTGTTTCTGAAATCTTGGAGCTGACATATATAATGTTAATGCTAATGACAGTTTCTAAGCCTAGCATTTGCTTGCTCGTAGCCGAGAGGAATATAACTGTGAAGCCTTAACTTGTGTTTGACCTTCGTGCAGGCCTTGAAGGAGAGGTACCCTCAGGGAATGCAAAATGCACTCCTTTCAGGACCAGCAACTCTTTGTTCAGTGGCCTTTTCAGCTTTACTGTGCAGTGGGAGAAGTCAAGTCTCCAGTGGCGCACTTTCCCTGCACTCCTCCTCAGTCAGGGCTCCTACAGAGTTCAGCCCACTGTTGGAACCACATGTTGTCATTTAATCAGCTGGAATGAGCAACGTTTCCTTACGCTGCCTGAAAGCTTTGTGGTCCATTTTCAACACTGGTACCCCAACATTTGGAGCAAGTAGGCTTTAGGTCTCTCCCCTGGAATGGTGCTGCCTTGCAGGTGTCTGATAACCAGCCAGACTTTATCACAGCTCAGCTTTCACATCCACTTGGGGCACAGCTGTGTTTTAACACTATTAAGCACCAGTGTTTTAACACTATTAAAACTCTGCCTGGGGAAGTAAAATAACTAATTGTTTGATCTGCAAAATCTGATGCCTCTAGGAAAATAGCAAAGGCACACAAGTCCTGATTTGTGCTCCTTTGTTGACCCTTTTTTTCACTTTCAAGGCTCCCTCCTCACCTGGTACGTTCTAGTACAAAAGCAGCTGTGCTGTGTATTGACACAGTAAAGCAGGACAGCCACTGTGGGGAAAATGAGAAATGAATCAGGTAATATTTATAATGCAAATGTTCCACTTTTAGTCCTCAATTGTGTTAGCTTTGTCTCAATGAAACCAGGGCATAGAACACAAGGCATTTAAGACAATCAGAACAAGGCTGAAGAGGAGGAATACATTTGCAAGGAACTGGGAGTTCTCCCTTAAAGAAAAGTGCATTGAAATAAAAGAAGTTTAACAAAAAGAAGAGTTTGTTGCTACCAGAGTTTGTTGCTACTGTGTTTGTAGCACACCAGAATAATGGGCTAGTAATAGAAATCTCTGATTTCATCACACTAAAGTAGAGCCCAGGAACTGCAGAAAGGCTCCCTGTGTTATCCTTAAATCTCGGCGCTAGTTATCTCCATGTGGGCCAATGCATATAGCCCACGTGGCTCTTAATTAAGTGGAAAACTGCATTCAATTTTTGCACTAAAGTGGCCTTATCACTTGGTACAGGAAACTCAAGCTGTTGCATTTTGGTTGATATTACTGAATGAAGGCTGTTTGGGTCTGCTTTTCCTGGGCCATGAGTGCCAGCTTTCCTCTTGGAGTACATTTAGAAAACTTTGCCCCTCTAATATAATTCTGTGCCATTTCCAGTAGCACAACACACCCTGACTACAGAGCACTGCCAAACACGCTCACAGTCTGCAGGCTGATACAATGGTCTGCAGCATCCTTTTAGTCATATTTCTTCCATACCTCAAGAGGAGTGTTTATGGCAAGTGTCCTGAATTCTGGTTCCATTTTGGCTGTGGGCCCTTGCCTTGTCCAGTTCCAGTACATCCAGTGACTCTTCTGAGATTCTTTTCTTGCTTCAGTTTTTTTTCTCTTTCCCTGCCTTTCCTTTAGCAGGAGTTAAACTCACCACCAACAGACAGTGCTGAATTCTACCACTGGCACGTTTTTGCCTAAACATGATAACAGCCATTCAGGTTTGTGTACCCCCATCTGTCTTAAACATGGCAAATACACCATGCAGCTTTCTTACACACAGAGAATTGACTGGGGGTTTGGGGCAGAGACAGCATCTGCTGCATTTTCCCTGCCTGCAGTGGAGAGGCCCTGGACCCTCCCAGGTCTCCCTGCACATTATGGCACTCCTGTGTCCCCATTCTTAGTGAGGGTATTCATACCTCACCAGCATGGGGTGATAAACCCTGGAATGGTTCTGGATGAAGACCTGCAAAATTCATAGCAGAGATGGCTACTCCCCAGGGGACTTTTAGCATTTGACCTGCAATTATATTAGTTAAAAATTATCAGACATAATTTTTATTCCATGCTGGGATCATCTGTTGGTGGTGATTTCTCTTTTTAATTATTTTTTTTTTCTCTCAGATGCAGGCTGCATGCAGAGCTGGGCTCTGCATCCTTCAGGAGCCTTTGGAAAATGCTGTGTATTTGTGTTTCAGCTGTGGGATATCTTTAGGTGCGAGGTGAGACATCCCAAAGTCAGTGTTCCAGTTACCTGGAGAGGAACACTTGTCAGTCCTTTATACAGCATTTAGGTTAAAGTAGAGATTTGGTTAAATAAGGTTAAAATTTTGTGGAGCTCCCACGGCATAAGAGACGTTTTGTCTTTTGCAGAGGCAGGTGAGAATAATGGGGCTTTACTGGGTGGGCTGCTGGAAACCAACCTGAACAGACAACAATATTATGGACAACAACTGTTGAAAACCTCCCCGAATTTCTCTCCCCTGCCTGGAGATTTACAACTATTTTCTTTGGAGGCAGCAGCTGAGATACTGTTGACAATAAAGAGAGCTGCTCTGCCTCAATAAAATGCTGGAGACAGCACATTAAACCTGACCACAACAGGTTTATTACTGCCTATTTGTTGGCTTTATAAATATCTATGTGAGGAGTCAGTCTATATATGAATGGGATTATCTCACAAGACGTGGCTAAGTAATAGAGCTCTTATATCACTGGAATTGTGGTAGATAGTCTTAGGACTAATTATTAATTACTGATAATAAACGGGAGCTCTTTCTGAGGGAAAGCTGCTGTACATGCTCAGTACAATGTGTTACTGACATATCAAGAAGGGGTTTTGGTCCCAGTAGTGGGAGTCTGGGGTGGTGGGAATGTTATTGCCAGAGTGGCTGCTGGATGGTCAGACAGGAAAGTTTCCTCAACACAGTCAGACTGGGAATTGCTGGGAAAAGTTTCTGCTATCTGGTGAAAAGCTGAGGAAGCCACTCACAGCTCTGCCAGTGCTTGCAGCAGAGTTTCCAAGCTGGCTTCAACAGCAGAAACTCTGGAGGGAGCTGTAAGCTCAGTGTTTCAGCCCAGCTTCGGGTTGGGAGATTTTGTGGGTTTTTTTCCCTTCTCAGCCAAAATTGAGATTTAAAGAAGTGGCATGTTGGGCATTTGAAGGTGGATGTATTTTTGAGAGATAAGAAATTGCCTTACTTATGCCTGTGTCTGTAAACTGCAAACGTAGTAACTGAGGTCTTTGCAAGCAGTATTCACCTGTGCCTTTGCTGGTCGGATTTTAGTCGGTTTTATCAGTGTATCAGGCCAGCTCTGTTTTCTGTGCTGGCTATCAATTTCCTCTGAAATAGAGAAAGGGGTTGGTAAAACTACAAAATATAGACAGCAGGTGTGTATTTTTAATTTTTTTTAGGTTTTTCGTGTTTTTATGAGTGCTATTGCTGTTTCTGAGGTGGTGATTAGGGAAGAGGATGGGTAAACTTAAAACCCTGCTAAAACCCAAAGCTGACCAAAGGCAGCACTTAGCTATGCAATGCTTTGCAATGCTTATCAATTAACTACTGGGAAGACTTTGGTTTTTTGTGGGCAGATGACTGCTGAGAAGTTACCAACGTGAGTTGAGAAACACTAAAAATACCTTGTTGGAGGCTGACCTGGAGGTTGTGCAGCTCTCAGTGCCCACGGGGGCTGTCCCTGCCCTGGGGACTGTTGGCTCTGTATGCTGGTGTCTCACATGTAGGGTGAGGAGCGCCTGAGCAGTGACTCCTATTTTTCTGTTGATTTTGGGACAACTCTTTCTTCCAAGGTGTCCTCTCCACTCTGGAAGACTCTTCTACCCTCATGAGCAAGGGAATAATTTGGGTTGTTGGTCAGGCTTGGACCAGGGCTAGGGACCCCTGATTATTAGGAAGTTGATCTAATTAATCCTACAACCACGGCCAAGATTACTCCTGCACTGGATCAGTCAGTGCAAACCATGTGAACATTGTCCAAAGGTATTGACCCCAGATGCAGCAGCTGCATCTGTTTTGGCAACTTGATATCCTCTTGAGTAATAAGATAAATTAATTGCTTTTTGCATAGCAGGTCTCTTGCCTGAACAGATCTCTGGACCTACTATTCCAGAGCTAAGGAGGCCGCTCCTAGGACAACTGCACCCACAATGTTTTACATTACTTGTCCTGTATGTATCGTTTGTATTGCTGGTAGGGAAAAACATCAGGTTTGGAACCAAAACTCAAATCTTGGCTCTAGTAAAGAAAACCATAATATAATTTTTGAATTTGTATCATGCATTTGGCTGACTAGTGAGAGAACACACAAAAAAACCAAAAAGGAAAGAAAAAAAAAAACATCCCTAACTCAGGTAGCTCTCGACGATGTTTCACTGGGTCTTGGAGCCTCCAAATTTGGAAAATTCCAGAAAAAGGTGAATGGCTAGTATAATTCGAATAATACTGTCAAAATACCAGATAATACTGCGATTACTAATTATTGTATTTCAGTTGTCTTCCATTATCTTCTGGTTTTCCTATGTTTTGTCCCAGTAATGTTTCTAGCAGGTTGTGAGAATTGTTTAGAATATCCCTGTCTCCTCTCTGATTGCTGCAGCACATTAAAAAGATCTTTTGGTTAAGAATCTACAGAGAATTCTATGTGATCATGAGTCAAACAATGTGTAAGGTGCTGAGCCTCACGGAAGAAGAGTCCCGTGTTAAAAGGCAAGAAGGTGGCTGATTTGCAACAATGCACTTGAGAGACTGATGTCTGTGGACCCTCCTATGGGCCCTGGCTTACATCTCGCCTACAGTCGGTGAGAAACTGGTAACATCATGGGATAACTGTTTTGTTTAAGTTCCTTTGTCTAGCTGGTACCTCGTTTTGATGAATGCCTTAGTTAAGTAAGTTTCGATCATGTCCTGGTTACTTCCTTCATGCTCTTATTTTCTTTAGGATGTATGTTTCAGTAAAATGGTGTTCTGGAAATATAACAGCAAAACTAATATAGACAATTGGATACTAACCAATTTGTAAGATGCTACTATCCAAGTACACAGTTTGATATTAATGAGGATGGTTTTATAGCATGGAGGCAAGTGATTCCTGTACAATTACTCCATGAGGTGAAGAGGATTGGCTGCAGTCAGAGGCAGACTGTGGCAAGATGGCCTGCCTCCAGTTGGGCCTGAGATCTGTGCGGAGAATGCAAGCTCTCTGTGAGAGTGATTGGTAACACCAGGATATTTTTTGGTGCTGCATCAAGCTCCAGACACACCCTGCCTTGAGCAAGCTCCTAATAGGCCCATGAATTTGTGGCTGGCAGCCGACCACTTCATAATATAAAAGCTAAATTCCTCCTATACAAGAAAGAGAAAAAAAAATGGTCTAAAATTTGAAGTGCCTTTGCAAAAAGTTGTTTAATGGTCTAGACTCTATTTTTCAGAAACATCAGAAAGTCATCATGGTACCCAGACCCATTAAACTGAATATTCCTGTTCATCCATTCCAAGTCAGGGACTGAGCCTGTGTTGAACAGTGGGACCATTGACCTCCTGCACGCTATTGAAAAAGGACTACTGTTGACCACTTATATCCACTGCAGGATGTGTTGGTGACTCTAGACAACCTAACGAGACAAGACATACTTGGTCTTAGCACAACAACTCTGGGTACATGATGGCTAGAACCTACTTGGATTTCTCCCACTAAAGATGGACTTGATCACAAAGACATTATTACTTGGACTACTGCTATTACCTTTGAATGAACATTCCATGCTTCTTTCTTCGTCCTTCTACCTCAGTTAACACATGGCATGGTCCAATCACAGACCACGCGGTGGAATGTATTTGGGTAGAATTCCATGTGGGTATTTTTGGTCTGTGTTTGGCCCAGCCACCTGTGAGAAGCTGGGTTTTCTCATGCCAAGTTATGGGAAACAGGCTGATAAAGAGGGTCTATAGCCTTGAGAGAGAGATTTCTGTGTAAACTAAAATTAATTGGTCTCTCATGATTGGCTGATGGCCCTCCAAGGGCATTTGAAGAAGAAAGAGAAGAGCAGGAAGATGAAGTAAACTCCCAGACTCAATTAAGGAAGACCCTCTGCAATGGACTGCACAAGTGTGGAGAGATTCACGCAAGTGCAGAGAACTATCAATTATGTAATGTAAGGGGCCGTGCCAAATACCTTTGCTTGGGCAGTGCTGGCCACATCGCTCAGGTAAACGTCATTTTGGCCAAGTGGATAAAAGGCAGGTGGCTCATGTTTTGGGGCTCGCTCGCTTCACATGACAGGACAATGCTGCCTTGGTGGCGACACCCGCCATCACCTGTAAGCCAGCTGAGCCTTGAGGATGCAGCCACTGCTAGGGAGGTCTGGGCATTCCAGGGGTCGGTAACTCTATGGGGGACATCTGGGCAATTTGGGTGTTTGCACCTGGCGGCTTATTTTCTCTTCTCTCTCTCTATTGGATTTCTTTCCTGTTTACTTGGCCACCTTTGGTAATAAAACTGATGTTTGGGTTAAGTTTTCTGCGGTGTCTCAGTTTCAGCCTCTACATCCCTTTGGACCCCTGTTTTCCCTGGAACAGCATGGAAGGTGAGGCAGCAGGTCCCTCTGTCCCTACTACTAGTCTTGCTTTCTGTCTTTATATAAAGTAACAATAAAAACATTGTGAGAATAAATATATGTGAAGAGATTTCTGCTGAGAAAAACAAGTCACTCCTTCCTTATTTGAGATCAGACCAAAATAACAACCTGGGACACAACTCCAGGGGAAGCCTTCTAGCGTGGGGAACATCCTACTTTTGATAGGGTTAGTAAATCCATAATGCAAACATAAAATGAAGAAATTAATAGTTCTGTGTAAGGGAATGCTGCAGTTTAAAGAAGTGTTACCTGTGCAGTGTAGGTATGTTCATTTTATCTGCATTCCTCATGCTAATTGGTTTTAAGATGGAAGATGAACTGTAATATTTGCCTTTGTGGCACCTCTTTGCCTTCTCTTTGGGAGTTGTGTTACCATGGTTGGATACAGCTGTTGTTCCAAGACAGTTGCTAGCCCAGAGAGCAAGTTTTCTTCTACTGAAATATGTGTGAGCAACATACAACTTCTAATCCATTTATCTCTGTTCCTGAGATTTCTTTTTGAAATGGTGTTTCTATGTAATAGGCTTGCTTTGGTCTTCCAACTGTGTAGGCTGATGTCTTTATGTTTATTCTAGGTTGGCATCTGTTACAGTCTGTACAGAGTGGAAAACCTGTGGATGTCTGTGGTATTATGGGACAGTGTAGTGTCCTCCACTTGTGCCTCAGGTGAAAGAGGAATCCAGGAATGGGTGTTTCTCCTTCCCCAAGCAGCTTTAGACATCCTCAGGAACTATTTCTCTAAGAACAGAAATAATTCATGTGAATATGATGCAAAATGTCTGAAGAAGCACCTTAACAGATTAACTTATTCTTTCAGCAACTTTAGTGGACAAAATATTTTTTTAGTACTGAATTGCTAGGGTATGATATGGTTTCTGGGGACAAAATCCAGCTGTTCCAGTTGTTCCAAGTTATTTTAATATTTATTTATCTATTTACTTTCTAGATTACTCTCTCTTCATGAGTGTGGTTTTATCAAGCGATATTACAAAAATGTGCTTAGCTCATGTTGTTTTGTAGCAGATAGCATCACAACGCATTTTGCAAGCATGGGACTTCCCTCTGCTTTGCAGTCTACTCCAAGGGAAGTAAACCAAGGATTAAGAATGCAGATGTGTGTTTAGAAAGTAAAGGTGACAGGCAGAGGAACATTTCCTGGAGGCTAGAGATGCTTGGCAAGGGAAGGCCTTTTAAAATATGCCTGTCCTCTCTATTCAACAGAGGAGTGAAAGGCTGTGCTACATGTGTGCTGGGGTGGGGTATAGTGTTATACTCCTGTTTGGCTGGAATCCACAATTGTGGGGTGGTACTCATTGGCTTCCCTGGCTGTTCCCATGTATGCCTACCAAGTGGGTGAGGAATTTGGGAGATTTAACTTTTTTTTCCCTTTCTTTTACTTTTTTCTTTCCTCTCTCCCTGAAGAGGTCATGACTGTGGTATGTGGTTTTGGATCTGTAGATTCCCGTCAGAGCTATGTCTCTGTTGGGGGACTGACAAAACTATATTTTAAAATTTTAAAATCTTCTTGCTCCCTGCTTGCACTGTAGTTGTATAGCAGCACTGCCATGCTTTACACCAGCTGGGGACAAAAGAATGTTTCTGTGACTCTACCCCATCAGTCTGCTAAAAGTTCAGGTTTAAACCAGAGGAGCAGAGGATGGAGTGATGTCCTGTACCAGTACCAAAGTTGGGTACTCTTAGTCCCTGGCTGAGGAGAAATATGTTGTCACTTTGAAAGGCAGCTCTATTTGCGTGGTGGGAATCTTGTTCACTTGAAAGTGGACACTGCTGGTCCACCCTGTGTGAACTACTGTCAAATACCATTCAAAATGGAAACGTCTCTAGTCTTTGAGTCAAGAATAAAAATACTTCATAGCAGGAGACTCAGTATTACTGTTCCTTAAGTAACCTGACACATGCCTGTGTTCTCACAGCATAACAAATGGTGATGACAAAGTGTACTTTGAAGCAGTTAATGTGAATTGCTTGTTAACACTGCAAGGGGGACCCAGTATGAATCTGTTTGCCATACAGATTCCTGCTATTTTTGGCAACAATGGCATTTTCAGATATTCTGGTGGGATTGTGGCTGGCATGTGGTGTTTCTGTCAAAGACTAATTTTAAGAGTATTATCCTGCAATGCAAGATTTTACCCTCTTATTGTGTTAGTATACTGGATCAGGTGTACTGCTATGCTCAAGTACTCTGTTTTAATGTGAGGAGATCCAAGTGCTCCATATAACAAGTAAAAGTGGAAAACTGATACAGGCTAATTTCTGTGCATGTTGGTTACTTTACCACATTGTTACAGGCACTTTGTCTGGGAGCTCTAATTTCCTTGTGATATTGCAATTGTACTAATACCCGAACTTTGTATTTCCAGAGCTGAAAATCTTCCACACTTCCTATCCATACCAGGCTGCAACAATAACCTGATTTCCAAAGGTTGCAAAGTTAGTAACTGCAGGCTTTTTCTTCTTGGTTTCTAAGGTTCATGTTTTGTTATTCACTTTTTGTGTTGTTATGTTGACTTGCAGCTGCATGTCCCTCTGAAGATTCAGACCTGCTTTAAAATTGGCCAAAGATGAAATTAGATTGGAAGGATTTGTTGGAGCTCATATAAGTGGGTGAGCTGCCTGGGTGAGTAGCAAATAACAAAGACCCTAAACTACCCATAAAACTCATCTTTTTTTTCCTGTGTGTCACTTTGCTCATAGAAATCTCATTCTTTTCCTAAAGCAGCCTGTACCCATACACTTCATGCATCCGTTTACACTGGCCATGTCACAGCAGATTTCCGTAATATTTAAGCAATGCTGCCTTTTGCTAGACTTCTCTGCAATGTAATGCCTACAACCTAGTTGCACTTAATTTCACCGATGACTAGCTTTTGCTTAGGCAAACTCATAAATTCAGTAATTCATTTGATGAGTTAAAAATACAGAAGAGGGATTTAATAGCCAAATATGTTATGGAGGAACAGCAACCATTGACTATTTTATCTCACTTCTAGATGTATAATCAATCTAACACTGATGACTAAATATTTATGTCATGATGAGTTATTAAGACTCAGAGTTTTTATTTGTAAGATCATATTTTGTAGGGGCTGCAGACATCTGTTCAACTCTTAAATTTAGTATCCTGCTTCTAGAGCAGACCTAGTGTTAGAAACTATTTCACTTGCTGAAGTGCTGAAGGGTAAAACCTGAGACTGGAGCAGTGTTATGCACCACTGCTCACTGAATTTTTATCTTCAGTGACTGTATTTTCATAGAGGCTAGTTAAAAGAATATTTGTGACATTGCAGCTTTGCAGGTGAGGACAGCAGGGAGTCCCATTCTTGTCAACTTCCTGTGGTAATTGTAGAAAAAGGGGTCTCATACAAAGTCTTGGGGGTTCCCCGCTTCTGGACTTTCCTGACTTCATATGTACGTGCACAATGGTTGCCAGCCTCTCTTCTCTGCTTCCTCATGTTTCCTCTTGCACAGCCCTTCATAGCTGTCATGCTAGTGTTTGATTAAGTCTTTCAGCATCCCAGAAAAGTTGAGACCTTTTTCCCTGACCAGTCCTGTCATGGGGACCCTTCACTGAACAGTTCTGCTGGATCAGAGGGAGTTCAACTGACTTGTTTAGGGAGATGTGCCAACAGGCTCAGAGATCCCCTCCCAGGTCTCCACACTTTCATTTGAGTATGATACTGCCAGCACCTGTGAAGGACTCACACTAACAGTTTATGGAATAACACTCTTTTTATACACACTGAAAATAGAAAATGGTGACAGGTTAAGGTTTGAGGATTGCTGATGGCAGTATCTGACTAAAAATATATTCAAAGTGATATATAGACAAGCTCTAATCCCCAATAAAAGTGAGCTTTAGATAATCATTCAGCATGCACAGTGTGGTGCTCACCCAATGGCCCCTATGGGGGAGAGACAGGTTCAGCCTGTCAACTGATTCCAGTAGTTACTGTGGAGTCTTCCCTAAATTCTCACCATTCTTGACTTATTTTTATACTATTTCTTTATGTGGAGATTGAGTGACTCTAGTCATACATACCTTTGTTACTGATTGGTGTAAAACTCTATCACTTCACTCTTAAAGGTATATTCAATAATATACAGAGTGCATGCTCAGTGAGGGGAGGTCATACCCTGGCGCAGGTAATTGTGGCATGGAGGTGTGCATTACTATTACAATTAGGTTCTAATGAATGAAGTTCTTCTAAGGACAGAGATTTCGCTGCAGTTGTAGGCTCAGCAGCAAAACATCTTCTCCACTTTCCCTTGGTTGACAGCTGCCCTGTGTTGGATCAGCTGCAAAGTACCATCAAGTTCCCCTCCCTTCAAGGATTTCAACAGAGCCCAGCTACGGTGCCTCCACTGTCCATTCCATCCCCCAAAGTGATTAAGGCTGCAGATTGTGTGTGTGTGTTCACCAGCTTGTATGAGAGCTTGTATGAGTTAAAACAGTAGAGAGAAAGATCTCCTTTGGAGTATAGCTTCCTGCTGAGTGCTGTTTTTGTGATCTGCATGAAAGAAGGGCTCAATATTAAAACAATGCAAAATGTCAACTGAAAATACTTGTACAATTCCACATGCTTAGCTAGCATTGTGCTTCAGCTGAGCAATACATGATTATTTTTTTGTTTGTTTTGTGGGGTTTTGTTGTTTTTTTTTTTTTTTGCTTTGGTTTGTTTTCTTTTGTTTGTTTTTTAGTCTCAAGACATAAAGCCTAGCGATTTCAGCTTTTCTTCAACATTTAGCAGTTAGCTCAGCAGAAGTGCCACCAGAGCTGCAGTGCCATAGGTGAGACCCAGAAAGATTAGATGGCTGAGCTGCCAGGATGTACTACAGGAGTGTTTCTAGGTTGCAAAGTTATGAAGCATGTTACTGGAGGACAAGCAAAATTGCAATATTTTCAGAGATTGATCGGTATTTCCACTGGGGAATCTCCTACTTCATGCCATTCATTCTATTGTGTGAACACAAGATACTGTATTTAACCTGTGTACTTTCTGCACTGGGCTCAGGGATGGGTATTTGATGAAAGAATATTATAAAGAATTCAATTTGATTTGTAAACACAAGTGAGTGGAGAACATACATGCTCCATGGACAATGGTGTGATTTGTTTTGGTTTTTTCCTCTCCCAGCTCCTCCTGGCTAACTGCTATAGTTGTTTTCAAGGATTTTGCCTTACAATTTGGCTTCAGCTTCTTCTTACTGGTTCTTAACCTTTCTCTGTTGTTCTGTTATCCTTTTGGAGATTGGAAGACGATGGAGGGAACCTTCCCTTGTTCCTGTTAGCTTGCATGCATCAGGTTGAGATGGGCAGCTGACCCCACTTCAGGAGGGATGAATGTTATTACGTCTCCACAGGAGCAGTGTATTCCAAGCTTTGTGCCTGGTGCTGGTAGGCAGGGCACTCCCCTTTCCTGCTGTGGGAAGAATCTCTAATTGCTTTGGGGCAGAGCATGTCAGGATATGGTGTGTTGGCTCTTCTGCACAGCCTTCAGCATCTGCCATGGAGGTGTATTAGCACCTCACTTCCAATGTGTCACTCTGGTACGTTGCTGTAGCAGAAACTTTTAGCAGAACTTTTAGGGTCTAATGTTATTTTCCCCCCCATTTTGTCATGCTTCCCCTCTTTGGTGTTTGTGCATGTATGTGTAAAGGAAGCAGAAAACTCCTTTGAAATCTGTAACTATTTTCTGATTGGAGTTGATCAAACTCAGATTTCAATGCATAACAAACTAAATGAGTAACCTAGCAACTCTGCCCTTGAAAATATTTTCATTCACTGAGATACAGTCAAGAAGACATTTGTTACGTGTTGGCAAAGTATCCAAATGATCAGGTTCTTATCTGGCTCTGAGTGATACAAATGAAGGCAAACAGTAATATTGCCATGGAGGGGGGATGGAGGGGTTCTGTGTGACACTAAATGGTGCTCCATATCTACATGAGCATGTTTAAGACTTTTTAACCTATATCACATTTAGTCATGGTCAGGTAGGACAGCATTTGTTACTCTGGAAAGTATCGCTGGTAGAACTCCAGTTTAAGTACTCAAATGAGACCACTTGAAGTATATCCTATTTTCTGTGAATCTTTAAGTACTTTTTTGAATATTAGCTCATTTCACTGGGTAACAGTGAAGCTAGGTGAGCAATATATCCACTTTATTAAAATAAAGCACACTTAGATATATTGACTGCTGGAAGTCATAAAGTAAGGCAGTGACAGGGCTGGTAGTAAAATCCAGGAATGCTGACTTGCAGTTCCTTCTTCTGTCTGTTAGATAATTTGGCCACAACTTTTGTAAATAAAATTGAAGCAGGAATTTAAGGAATATGAACTTATTTTTATTCTAAATTTTACCCTAGGTGTGAATGTGGAAATGTCATATTTCTTGGCATAAAAGAGTGGATATAGCTGTATAGTCCCCAATTTAAACATTGTGATCTACAGGGTCTTATTGAGTCTGCCTGTAGCTGGCAGAACCTGCAGACAGGAAAGCCCTAAATTCCTTTTCCCTCAACCAGCAAATATCTCTTCCTATTGCTTTATCTTTCCTTGTATGATTGAGATGGAACAACACTCAAGTTATTTGCTGGAGTTACTTTTCTCAATCTCCTCTTTCCTCTTTGGGATTTCCCTAATTCCTGACATAGAGAACCTGCAGCCACAGCCCTCTTGCCAGGCAGGTGAGTGATACCTGGCTCAGCTAGTAATAGTGCTAAATTAAATAATTAAGTAATCAAATAATGAAATAGTGCTGTTACCCACCTGTGTCAATGTGGGGCACGCTGTGAGAGGCAAAGGATTTCTAGGTATTCCATGGTTCCCTTGGTGTTTGATGGTTGTGCTACTTTCTGCGGTCTCTGAAGATACTGGAGCTTTGTTTCTATGCTGCAAAGGCATTTCCAGATCTGATTTGTCAGAAGAGTGAGGATGCCATATCTCTGGAAAAGCAGCTGGTGGTAGGCAGCAAATTATTCTCATCGGAAAAATGGAAGATAGTTTGAGAATCACGTGGGAAAGGTTGGTTGATGGCATTGATCTCCCCAGGTACTTGTGGTTTGCTGTTTGTGGGATAAACTGCAGGGGTCGATTAGCAAGTGCTATTTTAAGTCAAGCTGTGGGAAGGAGCCAGTTACCATCGACTTCTGTGCAGGGGAAATTGGACTCTACTTTGCTCTTGGACTCACGGGCACAAGTAGAGTGCATCTTGTACATCATTCCCCAAAGTGAAAACTGAAATTGCAGTCTGTATTTTTGGCATAAACTATGTACTTTGGGCTTTACCTGCCTGCTTGTGAATATGTGATGCTAACCAAATAACATTCTCTGGTTTTCAGTTAATAGTGCATTTAAAGAGTCTCATCAGTGCAGCAGACTGAAGCCATTCAGGGATGGACAAACCTCACTGCCACTTTGCAGTAATATCTCAGGGTTGTTATTTTTGCTAGCCCCTCTGAAATATGGCTTTGGCCAAGCCCACTGCCCTCCAGCCTGTAACTGTCCATGAGCTGCAGCTGGAGCACTAAGGGTAGATGGGAAAAAAATTCTCGAGAGTGAGGAGAGTGGAACAGATCTGATGCAGCCTCTGCTGACCTCCAGGGATGGTGTCTTTGCACTTCTGTTTCTTGTCTGTTTTCTTCTACCAGCTGACCCATTTCTGCCTCTGACACTTCTCCCTGTATATTTCTCTCTCAGATTAAATTTAACATAGAAGAGAATCACCTGAACCTCCCTCCTGCTCTCTGGCACAGGTGACATCACCGCTACCTTATGTGTTATCAGGCTTGTGAGCCAGGAGTTGTGTTCCTCCCTGTTGTCCTCTGTAGATATTTAAACTGTTTCTTAGATGTCTTCCTCTATCTATAAACCTGCAATCTGACCCATTTTCTACCCTCCATGCAGCTGCAAATGTTGTGTTTGGGGTTGCAGGGAAGTTGCTTGAGACCTTCTGCCTTAGATCCTCTGACACCTGCCTACTTCCTCATCCTTCTCCACCTTATTTCTTTTTCTTTAGGCCTTTTTTGAGTTCCTTCAAAAACCTTCAGGTGACTTCTTTTAACACTGCTATGAGCTCATAACCACAAAGCAGCTGAACGGATGCTCTTGTTTGGTACAAGTTGTCCAGGATTTGGAGAGGGTTTAAGCCCAGACATTGTACCTTCTAGCCTCTGGAAAGGAGGCTGCATGTAAGCAAATAGCTCTTGCCTCAAGCAGAAACTCAATTTCCTTTAGCTTTTGAGTTTTCATTTCTAGTGTCTTTCTTTCAAGAAACAGGCATGGACTGTCATAACAGCAGATTCATTCCGTCTCAACTGCATTTTGGTCTTCCTTCAAAGAAAATAAGACAGCTGCGGCTGTATCTTACTGTCTTGAAAATTATTGAGTGGGTCTGTTTTCATAAAAGAAGAAAGATACCTGCAAAGGAACATAATCTACTGCTATAGTAAAATGAGTGTTTGCATGAGAAATTTTTTTCAATTTTCCTGCTTTTTTTTTTTTTTATCCTTAAGTTCTTGTGTGGTTCTTCACTACCCCCACCCCTCCCAAGGTCTCTGTCTTTAGTAGAATATAGCTGCCGTGTGGGTCAGTCTGAGATTTCTGACATCCAAAGGCTGTTTCTTCCACTAAAATTAAGGAGACTGTGGAGGTTTAGGTTGGCTCCCTGCCAAGCTCAAGGGCTGGCCACATGGATTCCCCCCTCCCAAAAGGGAAGGGGAAAAAAAGTACCCAGAAAGACAATTTTAGTAATGTCCTAGTTCAGCAGGAGGGACCAGTTATCACTGTGTGGGGGTGGTCAAAGCTATGTATTCTACCCCCTCTATTCATTTCCCAAAAACAATGGACCATTTGCAGCAGCTGCCCAGGAAGTTGTTAGCACCTTCACACCCAGCCTGAGGGGGTGTGGCTGCTAATGGGCCATCAACGGTTCAACAATACCCCATGACTCACAGAGTTAATCCCCCTTTGTGTGAGTCCCCACCCTGGGGGAGGGACTGGGTGCTCACTGAGGGTACATAAACGGGGCTCAGAAGACCTTGAGGGCAACTCATTGGATCCAGAGGAGCAGCAGGACCTTGACAGGAGGAAACTACCACTCTTGATCAGACTACGACCATCACTCCCGACTAGATCACAGCCATCATCTGCACCAATAGGTCAGAGGGCTCAGCGCTCGGCGGAGTAGGAGGACGGGGACACACACTCCAATCCCAGCATCACTGGATACTGGATGGTGTTCCTCTTTTCCCTTCTCAACTCGACTGTTTTCATCCGTGAGCATTCATAACTACCACAAGCATTGCCGTGAGGAAAAAAGAGGTGGGAGAAAGCTCCGGTTTCCCTGCCCCTGCGGTCACAGGATTGTTGCTGTTTTGCTTTCCATTTTTTTCTCTCACGGGAACTAACCTGGGAACTGCCTGCTACCTCGCCTGAGGGGAGAGCCCAGCTGGCCAGGAGTGACAGCGCCACCTGCTGTCTGTGGATATAATCACATTTCCCTTTTTGGGGAGTAGCCAAGAGGACCTTTTAGAATGTTTTGCCTTGTCATTTGGTGGTGGAGGGGTTTGTTGCAGACTATTGTTGTATATATATATATATATATATATATATATATATATGTGTGTATGTGTGTTGTGGTTAGGAACTGTTATCTTTTCCTTTACATATATTTTTTTTTCTAATTAAAGTTCTGTTTTCTAAATTTAAAGAAGGGGGATTATTTCTTGGCTAACATAGATATCTTAGTTCTCCCTCTGACTAAGACAAGTAAAAGTATATATATATTCACATATATTACAATTATATACAACCAAACACTATGAATTGACAGAACAAATCCCAGAACAACCCCCCAAAAGGGAAAAGGGGAAAAGGGAAAGGCAAACAGGACAAAAATGGGTAAAACCAAGCAAAACAAATATACACACACTTGTAAATTCAGGAAAAGCTTAATAAGTAACTAATACAATCAATTCTCACCAAACTCCCCTTGAGAGAAAGCAGGTCCTTCCCCTCTGTATGGCTGGGACAGCAGCTTCTCTAATAGGCCTCAGCTCATAGAGATAAGGGCTAGGCCGACACAGAGAGCTGATGTCCTCCACCACGCAAACGGGAGAGAGAAGAGAAAAGAGAGGGAGGAAACCTTTCTCCTGTGTTTATATACACCTAATTACGTGAAGAAACGGTGTGGAATACTTCCTTAGTTACAACCTTGCTACCAAGGAAGGCCCAGACCAAAACTAAGAAAACTAAACCACCACAGAGACACTTCATGTATTTTATTGATAACACTTTTCCAAATGTTATTATGGAATTATCCAACCCCATGAGCACGTGTCATGGCTAACTACTAAGTTTCACTGTATATTAACCTTTCCACTTCCAGCTCTGCTCATACTTGCTATAGTATTGAGGCAATCAAGAGCGTGACTTGCTTGGAAGAGAGACAGTTTCTATGCTGAGGTTTCTGTACAGCAAGTAGCACAGTGTGCCCCAATCTTCCCAGGAGATTTGGGAAAGTAAACTGACAGGACAACCTTATAATGGAGAAAATAACTCACATGTTTGATACCTGAGGACCAATCCTTATGGGTTTTTAGGTTTGAGTGATTCTCTCCTCATTCTTACAGTGAATACCTTGTTTCTTGTGGGGAATTTCAGCAGCTTTCTGCCAAGTTTCAGTTTCTGTATTTATCTACTCAGATTGCACAACGCTCTGTGCAGTACTGCTGAAGCCCATTGCAAACCAGTGGTGTGTAGCTCTCCCTGAGCATGTGCTCCCTCCTGCTGCCAGTGATGTGTCCCTGTGCAGCTACTCATGCTGAGGTAGTAGCCAAAAAAGGTTGCAGTAAAGTGAACACAGCAGCAGCTGCTCAGCAGGGAAAATGCAATTGCTTTGCACTGGGCAATAGTAACTAGTGTGGTATTTTTGGTCACTGCAGAAGCTGATTCAATTTCCTTCAAGACAGTCCCAGTCATTCTGGACCCTTCTCAAAACACTTTCCCTTCAGCTTTAGATCTCTTTTGGAACTGAGACAGGTGTTGGGGAGAAGAAGGATGCATCACAAGGAGGAAAGTTTCAGAAAGCTGCAAAACTAGTAAAACATTTTGAATAAAAAATGTATTTTAAGGGTATGATATGTAGGAAGTGAATAAAACATCAAGTGAAAGTAAGAGTCCTCAGAGGAAATTGCTAAGTTAAGCTGTCTCCTCACTGACAGGTAAGAGGGCTGAGTTAATATGGCACAGCAGGCATAGAAGAGAAAACTTAATCTCTTAATTTTCTTTTTTCTGAGAAAATGCTGAACTATGACTCTCGGAAATGAAAACTTTAAGGAGCACAGTGGAAAAAAATAAGATTGCCACTAATGTTATTTTTTTTAAGAGAAAAAGATTATTATTGGTCAGTCTAGAATACTGGGTCATGAAATCAGTTCATGTGTCTCCTTCATTTTGTGTTTTTCTCTAAGTAGAACAGTTAGATTGTCTTTTACTTACCATACTTCAATTCAGAGTTGTAAAAAATGAGAAACAGCAATTTATAGTAGTATCACTGAATTATATCAAGATGAATACAGGCAAGTAATGTTTTCTGGAGTCCTTACTCCTTAAAATCATTTTGCATTGTCTCTAGTTGCATGCTGTTAGGCACTGTGTTATTAAATCTCTATATATAATTTACATCAAACATTAACAACAGTTTGATTGTAGTAGTTTCCTCTTCTTCCTGTCTATTCACTAGGATGACTTGTCTCTCCTACTAGCCTTAGGGCCAGTAGAATTCATGTTGACAAAAAGTATGGGGGCAAAAAATATTGGTTTCCTTCAATGATACAAAAACATTGAAGTATTTGTCCAGTGGTTCTGCAGAGCATTTGCCGAGGTGGTTTTACAGTCTTTCATGAGAACATGGCAACAGTTGGGTCAGATTGGTATTAGTAAGACCCCATCAGGAACTGAGTGTCCACTGTGTTGTGATGCAGTGATGGGGTGTTGGAGTGGTGCAGCAATGCAAAGTGGACCTGACTTTTCATTCTCTGTCACATCGAGGATCCCTGCAATGCTGTAGTCCCTGTGCTGTATTAGTGAGGTTGTTTCTGTTATTTTCCCTTTTAAAATAATGTTCTGGCAGCTCTTGTTTGTCTTGCTAAAGCATCTCTTACCTGTGCAGACTTTGTTGGCGCAGTGGATGTGAACAGCTTTGGCCTTGAGAGGATGCAGCCCTAGGTATGGGAAAGCAGAAAAGAAACACCTGTGGCCTTGTACCAGGCATGGGAAAGTAGAAGAAAGAAAAACAACTGAGAAAACAAGTGTGAATAACAAGATATGTTTTGAATCTTACCAGCACAAGGAGAGATGTGGACCACCTATCAGAAGATGGTCTAAGGCTCGTGGACAAGAATACCTAGCCAATGAGATGCAGCATATATGCACATGGACAGATAAAAAAAGACTATAAAGACAAGCCTGCTGTTAATAAAGTTGTTGTTAGTTGTTACTTGCCAACAGCCTGAGTGTAAATGTGTGTCTTTGTCCATTACAAGTGTAGGTCCATTACCCGTCAGTGTTGTGTTATGTACAAAAATGTTTACTGTAAAGCCTCTGCTAGCTGTGTTTTAGTGGTTATTCAATGGTGCTGTTTTAAAAGAGCCTTTGCAATATGGAAAATGATTTCTTCTCAGTTTGACACGTGAAATAAGAAGAACATAAGTTTACCATGTTAGTGAATAGCTCTAATCCAGGTCTGAAAAGGAAAGCCTTGAAGCTGCTGCCCAATGTAAATAAAAAGGAGTTGTGAAGTACTGAAAGAAGAACTTCTCTCAGAAGCTGTGTGCAATTGAGCTGGCTTGTATCACTGTTAGTTTTGCTCTAACTTTTATGATACGTAGTGCTTACCTGTTGTGGTGTTAAAAATGAGGATTAAAAATTTAGTGTATGATACCACACAAAAGGCAAGTTACCCATATGAGCAAAGACCAAATAACAACCATGGTGTGCTGTCAGACTTGGGTAGGTGAACAAACTGGGGCTAAGTGCATTGAAAGTAATTCAACAAGCCAGAGCCCAAAGTAAGGCATGTCTATGTGTGCTCCAATGAGGTAATACACTGTCAGTTGGGTGTTACCATCTAGTTATTAAAATTAACAGAAATACCTCTGCCCAAATTAAGGTGCAAATGAGACCATGTGCTGAAGTCACTGGTATGGATTTCATTTAACAGTAAACATGAGAAAGAGAGAGAAAGAAATAGAAAACAGGAGTGGGGAGAGGGGGAGAAGAAAGAGAGTGACAGAGAGACATTAAATAGAAAATGTATCACCACTCTGTGGATTCTGACAGTGTCCCATGGGCTATGTTCTTCTGATCTCAGTGGTGAGGGTTGCACAAAACAGAGTCCAGTGGATTAATAAACCTTCAGGTGTTTCCAGGCACCTCCCCTGGGGTGGTGGCAAAGCTTTGCCGTCTCATGGACGGGCTCTGGCTTTGTTGCCTCACTTGGATCACATGCAGTCCTGTGGTGGTGGGAGGCCTCAGGACTGAGTCTGGGGGCACTTTGGGAGTCTTTGATGGTTTATGACCCTTCTCAGCTGCCATTCATGTGAATGTTCCATGTGGATGTGACCTTTTGTCATGGGTTTCTGTGGGTGGGTTTTTGATAGGGGGAGAGGTGGCTTCTGTTAGAAGCTGCTAGAAGTTTCCCCTGTCCTATGGAGCCAATGATAGTCAGGTCCAGGAGGGACTTCCTGCTTTTGAATCATAGTACCACCTCTGTGTGAGAACAGATTTAAGAACAGGAGTTGTACAGTTGAACTTGCACTCATGGATTAAGGTTCAAGGTCAGAGCAGGAGGAGAAGGAGAAGGAGGGACCCCATGGGAGCAGTGGAAGGACTCAGAGCTATGATCGCCTGTAGCCCATGGTGAGGACCATGGTGAGGTGAGCTGTCCCCTCAAATCCCATGGGTGGCCATCGGGGTGCAAGGACCCCCCTGCCAGAGCAGGAGGATGCATGAAGGAGGCTGTTACCTTGTGGGAGGTCCAAGATGGAGCTGAGTCTTGCAAGACAACTTGTGGCCATGGCCCATGCAGAGGGAAAACCATACTAAAGCAGGTACAGCTTACCCATAAGACACTGCATCTGATGGAGTGACCCATGGGAGAGCAGAGGGTTGTCTCCTGTGGGAGGGACCCCACAGAAAGCAGGGCAAGGACTCAGAGCTATGATTCCCTGTAGCCACAATGAGGACCGTGGTGAAGCAAGCTGTCCCCCTGCAGGACACGGAAAGGCCCGCGGGACAGCAGATTTGGAAGAACTGCTGTCCAAAGGGTCTTAGACTTTTATGTCTAAGAAGCAACAATAGAATGCAAACCTTCCATTCCCTGTCCCCCACACCATTGTGGGGAGAAGAGAGAGCCTGGAAGGAGACAGGAGTGATGAAAAAGTGTTTGTAAGACTGTTTTATTTCTTACTTTTAGTTCTTATCTAATAAATTTAAGCATTATTCTGAGTCTGTTTTGCCTATTGAAGTTAATCAAAGCCTCTCCAGGCTCTTATCGCTACTTGTAATTTCTTAGCTGATTGGATTTTTATCTTTCCCTCTGGGATAAGGGAGGCCCTGAAGTGGTTTGGGTGGTGTGCTGGTTTAGAGGTAAACCGGCAAGAGAAACGGACCCACCACAAGAGAGATTTTAAGTCAGAGTTACAATT
>JAXCLP010000085.1:2696217-2715097 GCA_035584035.1 Lepidocolaptes lacrymiger
AGGCCCAGAGCCCTTGGAGAGGCTCCAAGGAGCAGTTCTGAGCTTTCTGAGGGTGGACACCAGGGGAAATGGGTACTAAGAGTTGGTTTTAGACACCATATATGCTAATTACTGGCAGTTATGAAAATTGTAACATCGCTGAACCACGCATGCACATACTTCAGGTGTGCACCTGGAAGCTTCCAAATTAAGGTATTTCTCCATCTCCACTAATGCTGTTTTGAGCCTTTTTTTCCAGGAATTTAGGCATGAGAAGGACTGGAAAATAATGTTCCCCTGCATTTCTCCCCCAGAATGGGTGCCATTATTACTTAACCCCCAAGGATAACAGCATAGTAAAACAACCTTGAAAACACATTCAAGATGAGACTTATAGGCATTGAATTTACAACTCCATGTATCCAAGTTACAAATTGAAAAATAGCTACAGCTACCTTGGTTTTAGAACCCTTTTTGAGGTAAACACCTATGAATAGAAAATACGTATGCAGGAATACATGCCAAATAAACAAGCATAAATCAAACAACATGATACCTGAGGGATTCTATAACCAATACACAAATGGATTATTCAAAACTGTTATTATTTTTTCACTTTTTCTCTCAATTTCCCATGTTGGGAAATGCCAGTTTATTGTCTTGGTTTACTGACAATATGTCCCAGGAGGTGGGACTTCCAATGGAATAAATCCCCCACGCCCCCTAAAACTGCAAGGTATTTGAGTGGATGTCTCAGTTTAAAAGAAACCAAGATGTCTATCAAGGAAAGTGAGGAATCTTTCTGGACTAGGAAGGGGGCCTCTCCTCAAAACCCACCACAACCTTTAAAATTAAGAGAATTTAATAAAAAAATGTAGAGAAAAGGATAACAGTTCTTTACTACAAATATATATATGTATAACCAAAAATACCCAAAACAAAATAGAACAGGACAAACAGCAACACTGTAACCAAAACTTTCAAACAAATCAAGTCCTACATCTGCCCCTTCAGTGCAGTTATATTTACAGACAGCAGGAGGTTATGTGGTGCCTCGGGGCAGAAGTGGTGGCCCCAGGCAGAGGCAGTGTAGGTCAGGCAGCAAAGCAGGTGGCAAGGGGATCAGCAGGCTTTCTCCGAGCCACAGCCCCAGGAACCAGAAAGAGAGCATTCCAGCCATGCCAGGAAGCTTCATCCTACCAAGTTCTCGGGGTATTTCCTGGCCGGACCCTCCATCCCTCCTTGCCCCCTGCCCTGCATGGGGGAAGAGAGGGAAGATGCCCCCCAAGACCTCAAAAACCACGTGACGAAATGAAAAAAATTAACTAGAAAATCTTCTTTATTTTAGCTAAACCATAACACAGTACCTGAAGGGAGCCTACAAGAAAGATGGAGAGGGACATTTTAAAAGAGCATGTAGTGAGAAGACAAAGGGGGAATGGTTTCAAACTGAGAAATTGTAGGTTTAGATTAGACATTAGGAAGAACTTCTTTACTGTGAGGGTAGAAAAAAATCCTTAATGTATGGGTGGTAAGGCACTGGAATAAGTTGCCCAGAGAAGTTGTAGATGCCCCATCCCTGGAAGTGTTCAAATCCAGGTTGGACAGAGCTCTGAGCAACCTGATCTAGTGGAAGTTGTCCCTGCTCATGGTGGGGACATTCGAACTACGTGATCTTTAAGGTCCCTTCCAACCTAAAGAATTCTATAATCCTATGAAATATGAACCCTGTTCCCTATTCTTAAAGGAATTATAGAATCCACTTTTGTTCTACAGGGAATTGCACAGTTCAGTACAATTCAGAAGATGGAGCCAGGCTCTTCTTGGTGATGCCAAGCAATAGAACAAGTGGCAACAGGCAAAAACTGATACACAAGAAGTTCCACCTGAACATGAAGAAGAACTTCTTTACTGTGTGAGTGACTGTGCACTGGAACAGAATGCCCAGAGAGGTTGTGGAGTCTCCCTCACTGGATACATTCAAGAACCATCTAGATGCAATCCTGGGCCATGTGCTCTAGGATAACCCTGCTTGAGCAGGGATGTTGGACCAGGTGACCCACTGTGGTCCCTTCCAACCTTACTGATTCTGTGATTCTGTAATGTACATAGTATGTTGTGGCTAGATTGAGGGGAAACCTGGGCTTCAGGGAAATTAAAATAGAAATTCAATGGAAAGGGATGTTGAACCATTCCTTTATATGGAAATGAAACAGTGTTATGAGCAATTTTCCTTAGTTATCCTTCTTTAACCTAATTGTTATTTGTTATACAGAATGATTGGGTCATATCTTGTAATAACAATAATGCTTGCTCCCTTATCCCAGGGATGGAATAGCAATTGTATTGCTCAGTTTATGAACACAATCTCTCACGCAGAGAACAAACTGGATTGTTGGTGGTGTTTACATCACTTGAACACTAGATGCCAAATTTTGATGCTTAGCATCTTGGTATCAACTTAATTTGGCATACTTCCCAATACTACAAATTATTGACAGCAACCTTTTGAAACATGTTCATATGATAAAGCCTCATGATTCATTACAACATTCCAGGGCATAAGTTCAATTTAGGCAGGAAAGTTTGTGTTTCCTTTTTGCTGGTTGGTGGGGACATAGTTGCTCTTTTGTTGACCACATCCATTGGAATCTGACAATGTCCATCTTGCCATTTTACTCCTAAAAACTGAATTTCCTAGGCAGGTCCCACAACTTTACTTTGCTTTATAGCAAAACCAGCCTTCAGCAGGATCTGGATTATCTTCTCCCCTTTCTTGAAAACATTTCTCTGCTGTGTTGCCCCACACGATGATGTCATCAATGCATTGTAAGTGTTCTGGAGCCTCACCCTTTTCCAGTGCAGTCTGGATCAGTCCATGGCAAATAGTGGTGCTGTGTTTCCACCCATGGAGCAGTTGGTTCCAGATGTACTGGACTTCCCCCCAGGTGAAAGTAAACTGTGCTCTGCACTCTGCTGTCAAAGGAATGGAGAAAAATGCATTAGCAATGTTGATGGTGGCATCGCTTTTCTGCCTTGGACTCCAGTTCATACTGAAGCTCCAGCATGTCTGGTACAACAGCACTCAGTGGTGGTGTGACTTCATTCAGACCACAATAGTCTACTGTCAGTCTCCACTATGCATTGGACTTATGCACTTGCTGTGTTGGACTATTAAAGGGTGAGCAAGTCCCTGGCTCTTCAGTTCATGACTCATCTCACGGATGAGGGTCATGGATTCCCCATTGGTGTGGTATTGTAGACAGTGCACTGTTGTGGTAGTGATCAATACCTGTTGTTCTTCGATCTTCAGCAGTCCCGCAGCAGAATGGCCCTCTGAGAGACTAGGCAAGGTATTCAGCTGTCTAATTTCCTCTGTCTCCACAGCAGCTATCTGAAAAGCCCAACAATACCGTTTTGGGACCTTGAAATACCCTCTCCTGAAGTAATCCATGCCAAGGATACACAGGGCCTCTGGGTCAGCCACAATGGGATGCTTTTGCTATTTATTCCCAGTCAGGTTCACTTCAGCTTCCAGTATAGTCAGCTGTTGGGATACCCCTGTCACCCCAGAAATAGAGATGGATTTTGTCCCTACATATCTTGATGGTATCAGGGCACATTGTGTGCTGGTATCACCTAAAGTCTTATAGTAACGTAGGTCTGATGTTGCAGGCCATCGGATCCACATAGTACAATAAATCCAACTGTCCCTTTTCTCCTCCTGGCTGGAGGCAGGGTCCCTCTAGTTCTGGTCATAGTACTTGTTGTTCACTTCTTGTAAATATGAACTGGAAGGCCATTCTAGATGATCGGAAGTAACATTCAGCCCTTCCATTCTGTCTGAGGACTTGCCCACTGGAAACTGGAGTGGCATTTATCCTTGCAGAGTTTCCTGTAGTGGTTGTTCTTCATTTCAACTTATGTACCTATACTGCTAAGGCAGAGGTGGATTTTCCATCCCACTTCCTCATATCATCTCTGTGATCACACAGGAAAAAACACTGGTTACCTTGTGGTGTATACCCTCTTATTCAGGTAAGGGAGTGCTTGCTCCCAATAGCAGAGACTCTGGTCTGTACTCAACAGGGCATGCAACATTTCCTCTCTAACTTGCCTTTCGAATCTGTCTGCAGTCTTAGATAGTCTTTCCACAAATGAAGCACAGGTTGGTAGGGAGGAAAAAAGACAATCTTCATATTGCCAGAGTCAGGTAGTCACCTGAAGCACTGTTTGTTCTCCTTCTTTCATTGACACCAATGCCAGCGAGTTGGCGTACAACAATGGTGTGCTCTGTACAAACTTCCGTCACATGGATTGTGTACACTGGACTTCGTCTGGATCTACAGGGGACTGCTAGTTATTTGAATCCCTATAGTTTACCTCCAGCACAACTAATTCTCTCAGGTACTGGATCCCTTGATCCATGGTATTCTACCTGCTTGGGTGTGCTACTAAATTATCCTTGAGAGAATA
This sequence comes from Lepidocolaptes lacrymiger, assembly GCA_035584035.1. NCBI lineage: Eukaryota > Metazoa > Chordata > Aves > Passeriformes > Dendrocolaptidae > Lepidocolaptes > Lepidocolaptes lacrymiger. The sequence goes on from JAXCLP010000085.1 coordinate 2,700,673, forward strand.
CCTTTCCCTCATGCTTGACACCAGTCACCTCCAGAGCCTGAGAGTTTCTGTCCTCTTCCCAATCCCCTTGTCAATGCCCACATCCTGGGACAGGGATCCCTGTTGTTCAGCTTCACTACCATCTAATTTCATATCATGGGCCAAGATATCCCAGCATCGGAGCAGCCATGTCACCAGGGGCTCTCCCGACTGGTGGCTGAAACCTTTTTGCATATCTCGCAGCTCACCCGGGGATAGGGATCGGGTGATTATCTCTGGCCTTGCCTCTTCCTCCATTTCTGAGGTCCCTGCTTCCTCTTCATCCCTCACTCAGTGAACTGATTTGGTCTTGGATTTCTTCTTCTGTACAGGGGCGACTGCTACTGGCACGAGTTATTCCTCTGGTTCAGCTGCAGTTTGAGTGGCCACAGTGCCTCTTGGGCTGCTTTCCTCCTCCTTCCCAAGAGGGTGCTGTCTAGTACTGAACTGTGTTCAGTAAAGAATAGCCAGGGCCCAACACACTGCAATAAGTTGCTCCTCTCTGTAGTTGCCACAGTATTCTCCTTGCAAATATTCTGTCACTATATCAGGGTCCTGTAGTTTTTCAGGGGTGAATTTCCAAACTGTTGGAGCAGAGAATTTCCTCCAAAACTGGCCCATTTTCTCCCACATTCCATGCCACTCATGACTATCCGCCTTTGCGGCAGATCTTTGAATACTCTCCCTAGAAAACTCTTGACTGTAAACATGGTGTGGACCACACTGAGGAGACCTGGCAAACTTAGCAACAAGAACGTGCTTTCCTTAACATTCAAAGGAAATTCAAAATTCTCAAAAGCTGTTGTAACAAGCCTGAAGGAGGAAAAGGGAGTGAAAATCTGGGGAAAATCATCCTCCCATGTTCCCCCCACAGACTGGGTATGATTATTAATGGACTTCCAAAGGTAGCGCCTTGAGGTAAGAGTAGGAGAGCAATACTGAATACACATCCCAAATGACCATCATTGCCCTTGATGTTTTCATGTAATAAACTGATATTCCACAGTACAGCAACAAAGCAATCCTGATCTCCCTTCCTGCTCTGAAAAAGAACATGGCAAGGAGCACATACAGGAACATATACAGGGTTAGGTACCACACCCACATGAACAGATCAAGCAACATTGTGACCAGTGGCTCTGGACCTAATACAACAAATGCTTAGATCAAATTTGTTTCCAACTCACTCTGGGACGATCTGTTGTTATCTCAACCCTCTGTGCCCCACACTGGGTGCCAAATAAGGCTGTTGTAGTTTAGGAATGGTAGTCCTCAATGTAGTGGTCTCACCGAGACTTGCCAAACCATGTGCTGCTTTCTCCCTTCCCCCTCCCTCTGTGGAGGGCTGGAGTGGAGAACTGGAGGTACAACACGTAAAAATCATAGGTTGAGATAACAACAATTTACCTGAAAGAGCAATGAGATAATAAAATAAACAGTAACAGCAACAATGCTAATGACAGTGTACAAGAAAAGAGGCAAACAATTCATACTGCAGTTAGCTGATCCTCTGGTGTTCATCAGCAAAGTGGCTTCTGCTAAATTTGCAACCCAATGTTTCCATTCCCATTACCTAATGCTCTTAACATAGTCTTCAGCAGTCCATTATACCTCTCAATCTTTCCAGAGGCTTGTGAGTGATAAGGGATGGGATATATCTACTCAATGCCATGCTTCCTTGCCCAAGAGTCTATAACGTTATTTCAAAAGTGAGTCACATAATCTGATTCAATTCTCTCTCAGGTACCATGTGGCCACAGAATGTGCCTCTTAATGGCCTAAGATGCTGTTTCAAGCAGTCGCCTGGTTTACAGGATATGTCTCCAGCTAACCAGTCATTGCCTCCACCATGGTGAGTATGTAGCTCTTGCCTTGGCATGTTCATGGCAATGGTCCAATGTAGTCAATTTGCCAGGCCTCACCATATCAGAAACCAAGCCACCACCCTCTGTTCCAGGGAGATTTTACTCGCATGGCTTGCTTGATTGCAGCACATGTTTCATATTCATGAATAACCTGTGTGATGACCTCCATGGTCAGGTCCACCCCTCAGTCATGAGTCCATCGGTATGTCACATCTCTTCCTAGATATCCTGATATTTTATGGGCCCATATGGCTATAAATAGCTCGTCCTTCCACTCCCAGTCCAAGTCTACCTGAGCTATTCCAATCTTGACAGCCTTATCCATCTGCTCATTGTTCTGATGTTCTTCAGTGGTGTGGCTTTTAGGCATGTGAACATCTACATGACATACATTCAGGGTCATGTTTTCTACCTGTGTAGCGATGTCCTGCCACAAGGCAGCAGCCCAGATGGGTTTACCCCTACATTGCCAATTGGTCTTTTTCCATTGCTGTAGCCACCCCCATGGGACATTAGCCACCATCCAGGAGTCAGCACAGAGATACAGTACAGGCCACTTTTCTTGTTTGGCAATCTTTAGGGCTAGTTGGATGGCTTTCACTTCTGCAAATTGGCTTGACTCGCCCTCTCCTTCAGCAGCCTCAAGAACTCGTCATGTGGGACTCCACACAGCAGCTTTCCACCTCTGATGGTTTCCTACCACACAGCAGGATCCATCAGTAAATAGAACATAGCCTCTTTCATTTTCTGACTTGTTATATGGTGGTGTTTTTTGGGCGCAAGTCACCTTCTCAGGCAATGCTCCAAAATCTCTGCCTTCTGGCCATCCATAATCTCTTCCAGGATTCCTGGGAAATTGGGTTTTCCCATTTGGGCTCCTTGTGTGATCAAAGCTACCCACTTACTCCATGTAGCACTGGTTGCATCATGTGTTGAAGGGATATTTCCTTTGAGCACCCAGTGTACCACCTGCAATTGCGGTGCCAAGAGGAGACATGCTTCTGTCCCAATGACTTCTGAGGCAGCTCAAACCCCCTCATAGGCTGCTAATATCTCTTTTCCAGTTGGAGTGTAGTGGGCTTCTGATCCTAGATAACCCTGTCTCCAAAACCCTAATGGTTGACCTCAGGTTTCTCCTGATGTTCTTTACCAGAGGCTCCAGGTGAGACCATGCTCCTCAGCTGCAGTGTAGAGGATATTTTGCATGGTTGGTTCTGTCTGAACAGGCCCAAGAGCTACCATACAAGCTGTTTCCTGATTGATCTGTTCAAAGGCCTGTTGTTGCTCAAGGCCCCACTTGAAATGGTTCTTCTTCCAGGTCAGTCAATAGAGAGGGCTCACAAACTGACTATAACCTGGAATGTGCATCCTCCAGAACCCCACAAGGCCTAGGAAAGCTTGTGTTTCCTTCTTGTTAGCTGGTGGAGACATAGTTGCTACTTTGTTCACCACATCCATGGGCAGGGCACATGATGGCATCCATCCTGCCACTTTATTCCCAAGAACTGGATCTCCCATGCAGCTCCCTTTACCTTACTTTGTTTTATGGCGAAACCAGCTTTCAGAAGAATTCAGATTATTTTCTTCCCTTTCTCAAAAACTTCTTTTACTGTCTTGCCCCACATAATTATATCACTAAGATATTGCAGGTGTTCCGGAGCTTCACCCTGTTCTAGTGCAGTCTGGATCGGTGCATGGCAGATGGTAGGGTTGTATTTCCACTGATGGGGCAGTCAATTCCAGGTATACTAGACACCCCTCCAAGGGAAGGCAAACTGGGGCCTGCACTCTGTTGTCAGAGGAATTGAGAAAAATGCATTAGTGATATCAATTGTGGCACCACTCAGCCGCCTTTGACTCGAGCTCATATTGAAGATCCAACATGTCTAGTATGGGAGCACTCAGTGGTGGCGTGACTTCATTCAGGCCACAATAGTCCACTGTCAGCCTCCATTCTCCATTAGACTTTTGCACTGGCCATATGAGGCTGTTAAAGGGCGAGTGGGTCCTGCTGATCACTACTTGGCTCTCCAGTTGATGAATTAGTTTATGGATGGGAATTATGGAGTCTCGGTTGGTGCGATATTGCTGCCAGCGCACTGTTCTGGTATTAATTGGCACTTGTTGGTCTTCAACTTGAAGCAATCTCATGATGAAGGGATCTTCTGAGAGGCCGTTCAGGGTAGATAACTCTGATCTTCTCTATATTCACAGTAATAACACCAAAAGCCCATCGATACCCCTTTGGATCCTTGAAGTACCCTCTCCTGAGGCAGTTGATGCCAAGGATACAAGGGGCCTCTAGGTCAGTCAGAATGGAGACCTTTTCCCTTTTGTCCCATGTTAAGCTCCTCTCATCCTCTAATACAGACAAGTCCTGGCATCCCCCTGTCACTCCAGAGATCCAGATGGGTTTTGCACTCCTGTGCCTTGATGGCATCAGTGTGCACTTTGTACTTCTGTGGATCTGATGTGCCAGGCCATCAAATCCACACAGTCCACTATGCCTGGTTGTCCCTTTCCTTCTCCTGGTTGAAGGCGGGGATCATCTATTCCTGTTCCTGGTCGGAGTATTCATTGTCTGACCTTTGTGATGCCAGACCAGATGCCCCCTCACCAGGATCAAAGAAGGTGATTTCAGTCCTTTTACATCTGGGAGATCGTTGAGTGCCTTCTTGTATCTCTGTGGCAACTACACTCACAGCCTTCTTGGGTGGCCCCATTCTTAACAGCTCTCTTCCCTCTCAGTTCACGTACTCAGACTTCCAGCTTAAAGGTGGATTCACCATCCCACTTCCTCATGTCTTTCCCCTGGTCAAGCAGAAAGAACCAAAGTGCACCACATGGCCTGTGGCTGGGGCTTCCTTTCTCTCTGACTGGAGCAGGAGAGGACCAATCTCTTGGACTGCCCCTAAGAGCTGAGGTGCTGCCCTGTAGGGATGTGGAAGTACCCAGAGTTGCTTCTACATTTTAGAGCCAGGAGGATGCTGTGTCTTCACTTGGTGTATCCATTTCCGGATAATACATTACAGAATCACAGAATCAACTAGATTGGAAAAGACCTCTGAGATCATCAAGTCCAACCCATGAGCTAACAGCACCATGTCAACTAGACCATAGCACTAAGTGCCACATCCAGTCTTTTCTTAAACACTTCCAGGGACAGTGACTCCACCACCTCCATAGGCAGCCCATTCCAATGCCCAATCACTCTTTCTGCGTAGAACTTCTTCCCAATGTCCAACCTAAACCTCCCCTGGTGCAGCTTAAGACTGTGTCCTCTCGTCCCATTGCTTGTTGCCTGGGAGAAGAGATTGACCTCTTTCAGGTAGTTGTAGAGAGTGATAAGGACTCCCCCTCTGAGCCTTCTCTTCTCCATGCTAAACAACCCCAGCTCCCTTCGACGCTCCTCATAGGACTTGTGCTTCAGACCCTTCACCAGCCTCATTGCCCCCCTAAACTGAGGGGCCAGAATTGAACACAGTATTTGAGGTGTGGCCTAACCAGGCACTTTTGTCTACCAGAATACCAAAGAAGCTAGAAGTGCAGCCATTGGCAGCTGAATCCATACTGCTCAGTACAGAAACACAGAGCATGCTTTTGACATAAGGGAAGTTGCAAGTTCAAAATGCCTTAAGTAAAGGAAGGAATTCAGTTTGAATGTCTCTTATTTAGTAACAGGGCAAAAGAAGAACTATCTACAGACATCATCTCCTTTTCCAGCAATTTGTAAACCTAGCACATCTGTTCAATGCTTTATTTTTGAGTGGATGAAATAAAATAATTGGGTTTTTTGTTGGCTGTATCTAAATGATGAACAGAATGACAGGTTTCAGTGTTACAGGGAGAACAGGGGGTCCAACAGGCTGTTGAAATTGAAATGGGGCACTGTTGAGAGCTTAACCAAAACAGTAGTTTTATTATCAAAAGAGTGGCCAAGTAAACAGGAAAGAAAACCCCTGAGAGAGAGAAAGAGAGAGAAGAGGAAATAAGTCCCCAGGTATGAGCACCCAACTCCCCCAAGGTGTCTTCCCACACCATTCTGTCTCACTGAGCCCAGAATGTCCAACCACCTCAGAGCAGTGGCTGCATCCTCAAGGGTAGGCTGGCTCCCCGCAAAGGCGGGTGTCCCTGCCAAAAAGGCAACATTGTCCTGTCACATGAAGTGAGCAAAAAGCCCTGAGGAATGAGCCATCTGCCTTTAATCTAATTTGCCAAATGACGTTTACCTGGGCAGGTGTGGCTGGTACCGCCCAGATAGAGATCCCTGGCACCTCCCCCTGTTATATAACTGGTACTTCTCTGCATATGTGTGGGTTTCTCTGTGCTTGTGCAGTATATTTCAGAGGGTCTTCATTATTTGGGTCTGAGGGTTTACTTCATCTTCTTCCTCCTCTCTTTCTCCTTCAAGTGCCCTTCATGAGAGCCCAATTAATTTTAGTTTACACAGAAATGCCTCTTTCAAGGCCAGAGACCGCTTTTATTGGCCTGTTTTCCCATAACTTGGCAGGAAGAGAGTGACTCCTCACAGGTGGCTGGGCCAAACACAGACCAAAAATATCAGCATCTAATTATGCCCAAATACATTCAGTTTTTCATTTTGTCTATTTTGGTGGGTTGACTCCAGGCAGCAGCTAAGCCCCCCACCCAGTCATTCACTCCCTCTCTCCCTCCCTCCAACAGGTGGAAAAGAAAGGCCATTACACTTACCTTTGCTTGTTCCACTCTGTCACTTGCAGACATGCCTCATGTTAGGTAAGCACCTACCCACCTACATATGCCCTGCAACTTGTCTGAGAGCACTGTCTATACCACAAATGGGGTATTTGCATCAGCATGAAGTCAAACCACATGTACATTGCAGATGCAACACCATGGTAGAGGCAGTGATGGCTTGAGTCATCTCAGTCAACAGTTCATGAGCACCAAAGGATAAAACTCAGATCTGTACCATCTCTTAGTACATACCCTAAGTATGCATCTATATACGTGCTGGGCATGCACAGTAAGGCTAGTCCAGGTGCAGTGTTCTTGTCTGAACAACATCAAATATCCCACCTGCTTCCTGCAAGGACAGAAGGGACTAGCATCCAGGCTGGGCTCAGGCTTCCCAAGCCAAGTATCATTGCTGAATCCCAGGCAGAGCTGTATAGGGGACATACGGTCATATAGGATGAAGGTGAGTCCCTGGCTGCAGCTCACTCCCTGACTCAGCATCCCAGGTCTGGTGTAGATGTAGGCTTGAAATCCCAGATTTCAGAGATGCCTGGCACTGTCATGGATTGACTTCTCTGTTGTGCAATTCACAAATTTGTGATCCAAGAAGTTGGCTATGGCCTAAGATTATAATGTACATGTTTTCACTTGGGATAATTACCATCTGAAAAATCCCTGACATATAACAATGAGTAGCCATTTCTCATTTTATTTATTCTGTAATTTATTGAAATACTTCCAAAACAAGACATTGTTTAACAAAGATAAAATGCAGTGTTGCCACGTTTCCTATTGTTAAATAATACATTTAATGCTGGTATCTTGGTGTGCAGCTGCAATGCAAGCTGCAGGTTGTGCTCTGGGTGTGTATTGGGTCTGGCTGAGCCCCATAGCAGCCTTCACAGTGCTGTACTTTTCATTGGTAGCTAGAAAGGTGTTGATAACACACCAGTATTTTGGCTACTGCTGAGCAGTGCTGACACAGCATCATTGCTGTCTCTCAACATTCCTCCCCCCACCAGTTGAGGACAAGATCCTGGGAGAGGACACAACCAGGCCAGCTGACCCAAACTAACCAAAGGGATATTCCATACCATATGATGTCTGTAAGATTAATTGTATGCAGGTAGTCCCAAAATACCAGGCAGTGGAAGGATTTAGGAGAATTTATTTCCAAAAGTCAAGAACACGTAACATTTCAATACAAAGCTGCACTGGGCCTAGGAAAGACACAGCCCCTGTTCTTCTCGGGCTTTTATCATCCCTGGCCCCCCTGCTGCAGGGCCTTCAAACATGTCTGTGAGAACTTATTTTCTCTCATACCCCAGGAGTCAGCTTCTCTGGAATGCATGAGGAGAAAACATCTAAAACTGTCTCTGGGAAAGATGCCTTTGTCCAGGCAGGAAAGCTTTCTTAAGCAAAAAACCCCTCATCTCCTTGTAATAAATCTTCCAGAAGGGTCTTCTACACTTACAACATCAGCTCGGGTATAAAAGCTGAGGAAAGGAGGAGAAGGCTGGACGGCATTACAGTGTTTGCCTTCTCAGCAACTGCTCTGCGTGCTGAAGCCCTGCTTCCTGGGAAGTGACTGGACATCACTCGCTAATGGCAAGTAGAGAATAAACCTTATTTTCCTCTTTGCTTGTGCATGTGCAAACTTTCACTTTTGCTTTAGTAAACTGCCTTGTCTCAACCTATGAGTCGTTTTTCATCTTATTCTCTTTCCCCCATTTGGCTGGGAAGAGCAGCTTGGTGGGCACCTGGCATCTAGCCCAGGTCTGCACACTATAGGGTGGTAGAAAATGGCTTGAGTCCCAGGCAAGAGTCAATGAACTGGTGCCTACTCTTTGCATAACAAAGGACATGGGGACCTGTGGCACCAGCAGGGTGACTGGCCACTCAGAGACTCAGCAGGAGCTGATGATTCAGAAGGAAGACCTCAGACTATAGTGCTCACAGACTGGAAGAGTATAAAAGCCCGGGGATTTGGTTGTTCCAGATCCCTCCCCAGAGGCACCATCTAGAGCTGTTTCTGTGTTACTTCATCATGAATAAATTGCTTAAACAATCCAGACCTCTGAGAGGGGTATCTGTTGGCTTGCTGGAGCTGACCTCTGTGAAGGGACTTTGGTCCCAGCAGTTGAAGTCTCTGGTGGTGGGAGTGTGACTCCCAGAGTGTCTTCTGAAGGGTCAGACAGGAAAGTTTCCTTAACACCCATTTTGCTTCTTGAAAAATGGCAATTTTCTCTCTACTACAATGTGCAGTGTTACTCATAAAACAGTCCTGCCAACCTCCTGATTGTTTATGTCACTCTTCCATGACTATTTAGAATGACCAAAGATTTTTAATGGCAATAAAAAGGAAGCAAGTGATGCACAATACAGTTGCTCACCATTCGCTGACCGACACCAGACTCCCTGTTTCCGAACCCACCTTGACCCCCCTTCCAGGTAACTTCCCCTGGTTTATATACTGGGCATGACATTCTATGGTGTGGAATATCCCTTTGGTCAGTTTGGGTCACCTGTCTCAGCTATGCTACCTCCCACTGGCAGGGCATGAGACAAGGGAAAAGAAAAAAAAGTCCTTGACTTAGGATAAACACAACTGAGCAAAACCCAAAACAGCCTATTTTCAACACCACTCTCATTCTGAATCCAACACACAGCACTGTAACAGCTACTGAGAAGAAATTAACTCTACCGTAGCTAAAACCAGGGCAATATTCACCCCTTATTCCATGCCATTTATATCATGCCAAGTTTCAGACTCCTCAATATCCTTCCTATTTATCTGTTTTGATAGATATACATATAGACATCATTCTCTTAGTCTATGGAACACCTCTGTCAAATGTTCATAAAATGTCCACAGAAAAAAAAAAGCCAACAATGTTTCATTGAGTCCATGACTTTGGCCTCCATCCTTGGTAACAGTCTTTCAAGCAGGAAAGATGGTGTGAGGTGGTGTATTGTTGTGTGTTGCATATTTGAGTCAGTTCTGATTCCAGTATTGCTGCACTTGTTCAGTTTTATCAAAGTTCATTTGTCATTGGTGCAACGATCAGAGGGAAGTCAGGCTCAGATCCCCAGAAAGCTTGTGGTTAAGATCAATGCCATGAGGTGCTCAGGGAGGTGATGCACACGTAGCCACCACAGAAGTGGTAATACATAGTGTTAGATACTTATTAACATCATACAATTTAATTAATTGACTATTTTCACCCAAAATCAAATCTCCTTGAGGCACACACCAGACTTCCCCATCCTCCCACATTAACCACCAAGTGCACCCTGATCCTTGAGCAAAAGCAATCCCACAGATGGGTTTGCCTTTGCCTGAGGCAGGAATAACCCAAACTGTTTTCCCCAGCATGTTTTTAATGTGCACTGCAGAAACTTTATCCCCTTCTACAATACATAAAAGTTTGGCAGAGCCTCCGGTGTTGACTAACCAGGTGGCCTTTGCCAAAAGTGTATCCCAATGTTTGAAGGTCCCACCACCCATTTCTCTCAGTGTAGTCTCTAACAGTCCATTACATCTTCGATTTTTCCAGAGGCTGGTGGATGACAGGGAATGTGATATACCCACACAATGCCATGGTTCTTTGGACCAAGTGTCTATGAGGTTGTTTCAAAAATTAATTCCATGGTCTGATTCAATTCTTTCTGGAGTACTGTGTTACCATAAATTTGCTTTTCAAGTCCCAGAATAGTGTTCTGGGCGGTGGCATGGGGAACAGGGTATGTTTCCAGACATCCAGTGGTTGCTTCCACCACCGTAAGCACATGGCACTTGCCATCACAGGTTTGGGGGAGTGTGATAGAATCAATCTGCCAGGCTGCCCCATACTTGTATTTCAACCATCATCCTTCATACCAGAGGGGCTTTACCTGCTTGACCTGCTTAAGTGCAGCACATTTCACATTCATAGATAACCTGTGTGTGTGGAGGTTTAGGTTGGCTCCCTGCCAAACCCAGCTGTTGGCCACACAGATTCCTCTCCTCCCGAGAGAGAGAAAAAAAAGTACCAAAAGAAAATTGTAGTAAAAAAATATATATATTCACATATATTACAGTTATATACAATTAAACACTATGAATATACAGAACAAGAATCCCAAACAACCCCAAAAGGGAAAAGGGGGGGAAAGGGAAGAGGGACAAAAATGGATATAAACAAAACAAAACAGATACACACACTCGAAAACTCAGGGAAATAACTCAACAAAGTAACTAACACAATAAACTCTCACCAAATTCCCCTCAAGAGAAGCAGTTCCTTCACCTCCACGCAGCTGGGACGACAGTTTCTCAGACAGGCCTCAGCTCATATAGATAAGAGCTAAGCCAACACACTGAGACCTGATGTCCTCCAAGCACCCGAAAGGAAGAGAGAGAGGAACCTCCCTCCTTGTCTTTATATACAGCTGATTACATGAAGGAATGGTGTGGAATACTTCCTTAGTTATAACCCTGTTACCAGGGAAGGCCTAGTCCAAAACCAAGAAAACTAAGCCACCACAGTGTGATAGTGTCCATGGTTAAGTCCACACCTTGATCACAAGCCCATCTATATGTTGCATTTCTTCCTTGGTGGCCTGAGGTGTCATGGGTCAACCAAACCAGAAATAATTCACCCTTATGTTGCTGAACCAAATCCATCTGAGCCACTTCAATCCTAGCAGCCTGATATGTCTGCTGGTTGTGCTGATGTTCTTCAGTGGCTCGACTCTTGGCTACATGAGCATCTATGTGACATACCTTCATAACCAGATTCTCCACCCATGCAGCAATATCTTGCCACAATGCAGCAGCCCAGATGGGTTTCCCTCTGTGCTGCCAGTTATTCTGATTCCATTGCTGCAACCACCCCCACAGGGCATTTCCCACCATCTATGAGTTGGTATAGAGATAAAGTATTGGCCATTTCTCTCACTCAACAATGTCTAGGGCCAACTGGATGGATTTTACCTCTGCAAACTGACTCAATTTGCCTTCTCCTTCATCAGTTTCTGTGACTTGTCGTAGGGGACTCCATACAGCTGCTTTCCATCTCTGATGCTTTTCCACAAGATTGCATGACCCATCAGTAAACAAGGTATATTGCTTCTCACTTTCTGGTAATTTATAATATAGTGAGGCCTCTTCAGCATGTATTACCTCCTTTTCTGGTGATATTCCAAAATATTTGCCTTCTGGCCAGTCCATGATCACTTCTAAGATTCCTGGATGGCTGAGGTTTCCTATTGTTGTGTGATCAGTGTGACCCACTTACTCCATGTAGCATCTGTTGCACGATGTGTAGAGGAGACCCTCCCTTTGAACATCCAACCCAACATGGGTAACCGGGGTGCCAGGAGGAGCTGTGCTTCAGTACCAATCCCCTCTGAAGTGGCTTGAACCCATTCATAAGCTGCCAGTATCTCCTTTTCAGTTGGAGTATAGTGGGCTTCAGATTGTCTGTATGCCTGACTCCAAAAACCTAGAGGTTGACCTCAAGTCTCCCCTGGTGCTTTCTGCCAGAGGCTCCAGGTAGGGCCATTCTCCCCAGCTGCAGCATAAAGAACAATTTTTACATCTGGTCCTGTTCAGACTGGTCCTAGGGCTACAGCATGAACTATCTGCTGTTTGATTTGTTCAAAGGCTTGTTGTTGCTTGGGGCCCCATTTGAAATCATTCTTCTTCTGGGTCACTTGATAGAGACTGTAATTTGGAATGTGCATTCCCCAAAATCCCATAACACCTAAAAAAGCTTGTGTTTCCTTCTTGTTAATTGGTGAGGAGATCACTGTTATCTTATTAATAATTTCCATTGGGATCTGACAATGGTCATCTTACCATTTTATTCCTAAAAACTGTATGTCTTGCGCAGATCCCTTTACCTTGCTTTGTTTTATGGCAAAACCAGCTTTTAGAAGGATTCAGATTATTTTCTTTCCTTTCTCAGACTTCTTTTGCTGTATTTCCTCACACAATTATATCATCAAGATATTGCAGGTGTTCCAGAGCTTCACCTTGTTCCAGCACAGTATGGATCAGTCCACGGCAGATGGTAGGGCTGTGTTTCATCCCCTAGTGTAGTTGATTCCAGGTGTACTACACACCCCTCCAAGTGAGAGCAAACTGTGGCCAGTACTCTGTTCCCAGAGGGATTGAGAAAAATACATTAGCGATAACAGTTGTGGCACCACTCGACTGCCTTTGACTACAGTTCAAGTTGAAGTTCCAACATGTCTGGCACAGCAGCACTCAGAGGTGACGTGACTTCATTCAGGCCATGATAGTCTACTGTGAACTTCCATTCTTCTTTAGAATTTCACACTGGCCATATGGGGCTGTTAAATGGTGGGCAGGTCCTGCTGATCACTCCTGGGTGTACAAGTGGTGAACTAGTTTATTGATGGGAATTACAGATTCTCGGTTGGTGCGATATTGCCTCCAGTACTGTTATAGTTTCAAAACTCAGTTGGAATTCCTTCCAAAAAGCATGGAGCCAACGCCTTAGTGTCAGTAAAGATGGTTAACAAAGGGCACAATGAATATGGATATCCTGATGTTAACTGCTTTAGCCAGAGCCTTTTGTTCTGATCTCTCCCCAGGTTGGAAGGGAGAGGGAAGACTGGCTCATGTGGGGGAAGGGGTCAGGGTTTCTACGCTTTCTGCGCAGGTCAGGAGCGCAGTGCTCGGTGGAGTGAGCAAGGACGGGGACACACTGATCCCAACATCACTGGATAACCTGGAGTGTGTTTTTTTCCCCTCCCGAACTCGAACATTTCATCCGTGAGCGATCGTGGGCACTGCAGAGGCTGCTGTGAGGAAAGAGGGAGAGAGAGACTGCCTGTTTCCTGCCCCTGCAGAGACGGGATTGCTGCTGCTTTTCTTTCAACGCTGATTTTCTCACGGGAGCTGACCTGGGGACTGTGCCTGCCATCTCGCCTGAGAGAGAGCCCAGCCGGCCAGGCGCGGCATCACCACCTGCTGTCCATAAATATAACTGCAACCCCTGAGAGAGGGACCAGTGGCTGAGGTGCGACATCGCCACCTGCTGTCCGTAGATATAATTGCATTCCCCCCTTTTTTTAGGGGTAGCCAAAAGACCTTTTAACTGTTTGCCTTGTCGTTTTTTTTGGGGGGGTTGTTACAAACTGTTGTTGTTTGGTTCTTTCTGGATATATATATATATATGTGTATTGTGGTTAAGAACTGTTATCCTTTTCATATACATATATATTTCTAATTAAAGTTCTGTTTTCTAAATTTAAAGGAGAGGGATTATTTCTTAGCCAACATAGATATCTTAGTTCTCCCCTTGAACTAAGACAAGTACACTGTTGTGGTAGCCATCAGCACCTGCTGTTCTTCAACTTCCAGTAACCCTACAACAAGAGGTTTGTCTGAAAGACCAGTCAGGGTAGACAACTGTTTAATTTCCTCTGTCTCCAGGGCAGCTATACTGAAAGCCTGCCAATACCATTTGGATCCTTAAAATATCCTCTCCTAAGATAGTATATGCCAAGGATGCACAGAGCCTCTGGGCCAGTCCCAGTGGGGTGCTTTTGTCACTCATTCCCAGTCAGGCCGATTTCAGCCTCCAATACAGTCAGCTGTAGCTGCAGAAATACAAATTAATTCTGTCCCTACATAACTTGATGGCATTAGGGTGCGCTGTGCATCAGTGTCTACTAAAGGATGTAGGGATTCTTTCTCATGGGAAAGAAAAAAGGAGTCGTTAGACCAAGGTTAGTAGACGGGTGCTGTAAGATAAACAATCTTGCAGGCCCTGAGAACTTAGATGAGGTCATACAATAAGTCGCCTTCTGAT
>JAXCLP010000085.1:2724818-2735520 GCA_035584035.1 Lepidocolaptes lacrymiger
TCAGTTTTGTATCATCAGCAAACTTGCTGAGGGTGCATTCTATCCCTTTTTCCAGGTCATTGGTAAACAAGTTTACTGTCTTTTTATACACTCCAGTCATACGCAGTCAGGCCAGGTTTCCTTACCAGTTCAACCCCAGGTTTCCTACAGCAGTATCTCAGACATCTGGTTCCTTAAAGCAATTTATTCATAGCACAGTAAAACAGAAACAACTTGAGCTGGTGGCTCCAAAGAGGGTCCCCGAACAACCGAAACCCTTGGACTTTTATACCCTTCCAGTCTATCCACACAGTAGTCTGGGATCTTCCTGCTGAGTCCTTGGCTCCTGCTGTGTCTCTGAATGTCTGGTCACCTGGCTGGCACTACAAGTCCCCTTGCCCTTTGTTGTGCAAAGTGTCAGCACCAGTTCATGGCCTCTTCCTGGGGCTCCCGCTATTTCCTGCCACTCAGAGCTCAATCTGCAGCTTGCAGAGCAGATGCACACCAAGCTACCTGCACTAAATGTATTCCTCAACATTCATGAGAGCTGAGTAGAAAGGGAGTTAGTCCACACTACCACCATTCTTCCAAGCACTACTAGCTGGAGACAGGTGTTGAGAAATATCTCTGCCTCAAAGCTTCTGTCTGCCTCAGAATTAAAAAATTCTAGCACCGCTAGGCCTGATGTTGGTCTAAGGCAAATCTTGGAGCAATTTCCAGTGAACTTTATTTAAAGCAACAGGAAGTTGGCTCCAGTCATAAGCCTCTGGAATTTTTCCTTTGAGACAAGAATGTTAGTTCTGTGTATGATTTAGAGTCACAGGATCAGTACCAAAATTTTCAAACTACTTTTCCTTAAATTCTGCTGTATTAGTGTTCCTTAAGAGTGTTAATAAAAACAGACACGCAAAAATCTTTTTGTAGACAAATGTCACAGAGAGGTAGAAATGTTATCAGACACAGCTGTAGTTCTTCAACTTGAAATATGAAAATCAGAAACTGAAAATTTGATTTAATGAATAAACAGTTTCTAGTTGGAACCTAATTACTAGGGCACTTACTTGATTGCTCACAGATATGTATGCAGGAAAACAAAATAAAGGGGATGTACTCAATGTAGACCAAGTGGGAGCACTGTCAGAATAGTCCCCAATTTGAAACAATTTCCAGTGTTCCCATTTGAAAAAGGTAATGATAAATGTGAGCATGTTCCAAATGCAGTGCATGTTAACCAGTTAACCAGCTGATCAATAATTAAGGGGTTTTTTTCCATGACTTTGAGACCACTTTATATTTTTACTTACCAAAGATCGAATCAAGCTTAAGAGCTTGGTGAACAAAATAGTTATGAACTTTTGTCCTGTGCAGCTTCGGGAGATCAGGCTAGATGATACTGTCAGAGTATGAATCCAAATAGTGATACTAGGTATATCTTAATATATCCTGTAATTTATCTAAGAACTGTTGTTTTCTTGGCCTTTCTAAATATTAAAGAAAATCAGTGTGAATTGCAAAAGCTGGTATGCATAAGTGTAGCTTTTGCAGTGTATCTTAAAATGCCCTGTCAATTAGTTTTTAACTTCCCTGTTTTCTTTGATGGTTCTTCCTGTCTGCTTTTCCTGCTCTATGAAGAGGTGATAGGAAAGAGTCATCTTTGACAGATAGGTTCTATGTTTATGTTGAATGAAGCTTTTACTTGCTCGATTTTGGCTTTATTTTAACATGTGCCTCAGTATGTTTGCAGGCAGTTATTTAATGTGCTATTCTATTCAAGATCAGACTCCATAATGGCAAGTTCAGCAAATTTCATACATCTGTGTAAAACAGCTGTTTTGTAAAATACTAAGAGTTCTTCAGTGCGTTATAGAATGATGCAAAGGTTTGCTGAGCATGGACTACTAGAAAAACAATAGATATTAACATTTTCATTTTTATTTTGACAACAGTTTGAGATTCATTTTGCACTGCTTGCTATTAAACCAATACAAATGTTAGCTTATATATTCAGGAATTGAATTTCAGTCATGATGAACTGAAATCCCAGTGATCTTAAGCTTGCAATGTTAATTTTTGAAGTTTGTATTGCTCAACTTTATGTCTCTGTCCTAATGTGGCTTTTCATTCAATTAGATTATTTTCCTGACTGAAGAAACTCTTACTTAATACAGGATTCAGTGTGTTTCCATTATTATCACATAAAAGTATAAGCATGTGAGGATAAGCATAAAACTAAAATCTGAAAGGAAGGGCACAACTTTTTTTTCCTACTTCCCACTTATATTCTCTCCTTTCCCATCAAACTGAAACATGATTTTTTTTTTTTTTGCTTTGTACAGTTCATATATTATTGGTCATATATCATGTTAAATTCAGGGATATTTACTTAGTTGTGTCAGATCATTTTAAGAGCTTTCTGGTTTTATGCAGTTCCTGAGTTTATTATTTTTCTTCTTTGATGATCTTGAATTTCTTGGTCCTCCAGAGAAAGGTGCAAAAGGAAGAGAAGTTTCTCCAAGTCTCCTAAAACAACAACAAAAAAATCTTCACAAACTCCTTCTCCGAGAAGGTCAGTTTGACATAAACGATAATGAGCAGTAAAGAAGGGAAAAGTCATAGTATTTTTGTTAAATTGAAATGTGATAAAGGGATCAGTGTTATGAAAGGAGCTAACTCAATTTGTGTTTCTTCTTGGTTTGTTTTTTTTTTGTTGTTGTTGTTATGGAAGAAACTCTTTAGCAATAATTTTCTAAGGAAAAGGTCTATTTTTCAATAAACAGAACACTCAAAGGTGGATGCAGATACATATACTGAAAACAATTTAAGAAGTCTTTTCATTGATTTGCTGCCATTCCATTAGTCATCTCAGATAATTTCAATTGGTCAGTATGATGCAGTTCTAATTTAAAACAGACCAAAAAGCCCTTTATGGATTTGATTTTTGATGTGCTGGAGAGTTTTAAATCTGTTAGTGATGCAAATTTGTTTCAAATCAATAAAAGCCCTTCATTGGATAGAGATTAATTTGGTTTTCTCTTTTCAAATACCATGTATACTGAACACATGCATTCTTTATCTGTCTTCCCTTCTGTTTATGAAGGGGTTTTTGTTATACTTGAAAGTGACTAAACCTTTCTGAAAGAAAGCAAACCAGGATACCAACATTCGTATTTATTGCGCAATTTAATGTACAGTATAGAGTATGCATTGGTAGTACATTTGTTGCCATTGGATCAAATTCTGATTTGAGTAAAAATTTTCTTAAACAGAAACAAGAAAGAAAAAAAAAGAGAAAAAGATAAAAACAATGAAAGAAGAGACAGGGAATACTCCACCTCCAAGAAAAAAATTAGTAAAGAAAAAGAGGGAAAGGAGAAATCTGACAAAAGCACCACTACTTTGAAGGTAAGCTGTGAGACCAAGTGATAAGCAGAGTGCTGCAAATGGAACAATTATTGGAACTTCCTCCTTTTATTTTTCTGTTCCTCACCCTTCTTTCCCCCCTGTTTTCCTTATCAAAGTATTGCGACTTGGTGGAGCTTGTGTGAATAGGTTACTGAAACACTGTGTTTTGGTTTCTCTTTTCTGTTCTGTGCTGTATGTTAGGAGTTGGCTGGCTGCCTATCTATATGAGCAGGCATAAAGGAGATCCTATGACTAATCATCAGGGTTCAGGGTTAGTTTGCCTGTGTCATAGTTTAACCCTGGCCAACAACTAAACACCACACAGCTGCTTGCTCACTCCTCCCTGATGGGAGACTAAAATGGAGAAAACTTGTGAGTTGAGATAAGGGCAGTTCAATAGGTAAAGCAAATTCCGCACATGCAAGCAAAGCAAACCAAGGAATTCATTTACCACTTTCCATCAGCAGGTAGGTGTTCAGCCATCCCCAGGACAGCAGGGCTCCATCATGCATAGAGGTTATTTGGGAAGACAAACACCATTGATAAGAATGTTCCCCTTTCCTCCTCCTTCTCCCAGCTTTTGATTCCTATGAAGAAAATTAGCTCTATCCCAGCCAAAACCAGCACAGGTTGTCAATTTGAAAAGATTTTTAATAAATTTTCACTCTGCAGTTCAGCCTCTCCCTGGTTGGTTTGGTCTCAGACTGCATATCTGACTCTGCAGGAGTAAAGTTGAAGATTTGAGGAAAGAGTAGTATGAGATTTTTCCCTTGCAAAATAGAAGATGGTGTGATTGAGAAAAGAAATATCTTCAAATGTTTAATCTTAGAATTTGAAAAGCAGCATGCTTCTAAAGAGTAGTTTGTGGTACTCAGAATTATTTAACTGTTATAAAACAGCTGATTTAGGTGACTCTATCCACATGCTTAAGTAATTGTCTTACTCAAGAACTCTCTTTAAATTTATCAGTTACTTGACAAAAAAATAAAGGAAAAATTGTAATTTTGTTTTATTTAAAAAATATGTTGAAGTCCTAATTTCTGGAGCTGTTTCTCATAGGTGCCATGATGCTGCTTGTTCTGTATTACCAGAATATTGATCATAAAGACAGATGACTTTATGACAATGATTTCTTGGGTGACAGGTTGTTATGAGTGCCTAACTTCAGCCAATTAAAGACTTTTTTAAAATTAAAAATGAATTTAAAAATTAAAAGAAAAAGCTGACGCCTCTATTCTGAACATTGCTGAAACAAGGCATGTAAAGATGGAGGCAATCAAAATACCAGTAGTTGGTTGGAAGTCATATACTGTAATGCTAAGACAATTATTTTTTAAAAAATTATTTTATCTTTCATAGGACAAAGATCACACTGAAGAGGATCTGAATTCAGAAACTCACAGGGAAGTAGGCAATAGAGATACAGAAAGTACTGATGAAATCAAACTACAACAGAATGGGAACTGTCAACCAAATGATGAAAACCTCTCAATTAAAATGGAAGAGGTTTAAAGCAAAGAATGGACCTCTGACTCAACTAAGGGATGAAATCTGAAGCTTTTTCGTTCCCAGAAGGAGGAAGAAAATGTCAAAGTAATCAACCTGAACATTGTGATAGTACTAGTAGCTCTTCCAATTGTAGTGATAGCTTTGTCAATTTCTTGCTGTAAAGCAAGAGAGCACGAACCAGTTATACCATGAAAAGGCAGATACCATGAAAACTATTCATGTCTGAAAATCCATGAATCTCCATGATGACTGTACTTATTTATAAAATGTTTAGTTTTGCCATAAGCTGTTGCAAATAAGTAGAAACTGAAAGATGTTAACCTGTACTATAAAAAAAAGCTGAATATATGCATTTAAGATTGTTTAAAATACTCCTTGTTGATGACTTTTGTATTGGTTTACTTTTGGGGTTAAAAAATCCACAAAAACTTCTGTGTGTACTCTTTGATGTGATTGGAAATGGTGCATAAATATACACACTTTCTTTAGTTGTTGTCTTATGTTACACCAAAATTCTGGTAACCACCTTTTCTCTTTTTCCCAAATGTGTCTACTTATTTGGACTGTGATGGGAACTTGAGATAAGGGTGGTACTATTATCCTAGGAGAAGAATGTATCCACAAGTGTGAAAGACTGGAAATGCTGATGGCTTGGACAATCCAGGTGCAAGGTGATGATGTGCAAAATAACACCCTAGGTGCTAAGGAGGTGCACACCTGCCAGCTCAGGCTACAAGCTGGAGATTGTTTGTTTGTCCTTACACAAATGACTCAACTGTAATAACTCCCCTCTGAGGAACCACCAAGACAATTCACACATAGTCTGAAGAGATTCATCTCTGCTGATAGACATAATGGATCCACTTGTGCTGATGTAATAGGGAGCTGTAACATCTTAGAAGGTGTCAAAGACTCCTGAAATGTCCTGTGTTCCAGTATTACATCATCCAGTGTAGAACTCCCCGCCCCAGGGGAGGTACTGAAGGCTTTTCCACCTAGCCAAATAAAAGACCGCACTCAAACTTCACTCAACATGGTGTTTTCTTCCCTCACCACCTGGAACTTTCCTTAGCACCCAGGGTTTCTACCATCACCGTAGCGGGTCTGGACTGTGACCACCACTTCAACAGGACTGCAACCACCACTTTGACCAGCGAACATTGAAAGTGCAACAACCAAGTCTCGTCACTGGATCCAATGGGTGTCTTTCAGGGCCTTCCAGTTGCCTGGAGCCCTGCTCCAACTGCCTGTACCAGCCCCATTGCCTGTACCAGCACCCCAGCCTCACTCCAGCACTGACTCTCCAACTGTTCCTGCCATGTTTTCTGGGTATGGGAGAGGTGAACCATGTGGAAGGGTGCCCATCTTGTCTCTGTCCTGTGGCCATGTGTGGTTTTTTTCTGGGTGGAGGAGGCTAGCCACCATCTCAATTTGGTCTGGTGGGCAGGGCATGGGAAGTTTCTCCTCATCTGTTGGTTTAACCCAGTTTTATCAATATTGTTATTTGCATTCTTCTTGGTAAAGAGTTATTTTTTCACTTACATCCGGGCATATTTGGTCTCTCTGTATTGGAAAAACTAGGGGTATTGACTCCGAGGGAGGAGAATTCTGTCCGAGGTCTCCACCCCTCCAAATTGTCTCAAACCAAGACAGTTGTAAATGAAAATTATTTTTAAACAAACACACTTTTATGGTTCTTATGTTAAATGCCCACTGACTAGGATTTTTTTCTGTTTGCTTACTGCTTGAGATTCTTGGGTTTTATTTAAAACAATTTCTTCCTGTTATCCTTTAAATGAATGTTTCTTTTAAAGTACTTGAACAATGCATGACACTTTTCTGTTTCAGAAAGGAACACTGCCATGTTATAGATACTAGGTTAGCTTATTGGGTTATTTTGGGATTGTTTTGGTTTTTTGTTTATTTTTGTCTATCCAGAAGTGAGCATACCTGTATGATATTAGAACTTACAACTTTGTTTTGAGCTGTACTGCAGTGTGTCTGTTCAGCTGAAAATGCTACAATTGCCATTATGAAAATACCTTTTTTTATTATTTGTTTTAAAAGCTATGGGAGCAGGAGCAGAAGCTTTAGTGCCTTCTTGAAATAACGTGGTATTTTCTAGAAGTGTTTATGCTATTATTCATTTTCATCTAAATCTTACATTATCTCTATTGGCATTTGCCACCACAATACTGTTGACAAGAATTCAAGTTATTTGTTAGAACTTGTTAAAATACTAAAACTCAATTTTTACTTTATTTTTTTTTATTTTAAAAGATATTTATAGGTGAAAGCAAAGATGCATTTGGGGGATCACTACTGTACAAAAACAGTAGCTGAATACAAAGCATTTTCTGATAACCTGCTTCAAAGACAACCCTTTAGACATTTAATTTACGTTTGAATGGCCTTAATTGTTACCTCTCCATCATCATCATATCTGATACCTCTTAGGTGATATAAAAGGAATTCTATGCAAATCTGAGGGGATAAATCATTTGTGAAAAAAGTTCTAATTTACAGAGGAGTCATATGGTAGAGATTCTGGTTTCATTCTTTAAAGACAAAGCATGTAAGAAGAGAATGATGAAGCAGATATTTTTGTCAAGCTAAAACACGGCTTGTGCTCTCTGAACTAATTTAATCAGTTTCATCAGTGTGAGTTTTCTTGAGTCATACCTTTAAAATTTATACCTAAAATCAAGTAGATTATTTTTAAAACAATACAATCAAATTGCTTAATTGCCTTACCTCATGGGAAGTTATTTCTTTCAGTTAAAAGCAATTAATATCATATTAGCTATTTGCTTTGAATTTGGTTTTATTTTCCTCTGCATAGGTAATTCCTACCACAAAAAAAGCATATTATAGGGAATGAAAAATAACCCAATTTGATTGTAATCTGCTTAATCAATTTTTAATAGGATTTTATCTTCTTGAGACTGTGTACATATAAGACTATAGAAAATGCTTTACTTATAGGCACTCATTTTTGTGATGTTTAAGCCACATGCTGTTGACTGGTAAGCAGCTTATTCTGATAAAAGAATGACAAATCTGTATGCTTATAGAAAGACTGTGAAGGATTGTGTCTTGCAAAAACAGCTGTTTTATTTATGATGTGTAAGTAGCATAGAGCAAAGAAATTCTTTGTATACTTGTTAACCTTGGTACCATTTCACTAATAAAATTAAATAAAATTTAGAGGGAAGTTTCTGCTCTTACGTAATTTCAGTTGATCTGGTCTTATTCAGGCAGCTTCTTTGATTTGAAATGGAGATACAAATGAAAATATATATGTATTATTTATAATATCTTTGAAAAGTTAAGTTGCTCATTTGGGAGAAATTAGAATTTTTGCAATGTATCACATTTCAGGTGCGATTAGTTTGATTTCCTGAGTTTTGTTATTCTGAAATTGCATAGCTCTATTATATAGCAGTTACAGAATATGTAAAGGATTGTGTACAGTTAGCTAAGAAACATGCCTTTGAAAATTAATAGTTAAGGATGGAAGCCTTAATAGCTAATGTATCACGTGTAAGTTGATATGCAGCACATTGTTATACTGTATGTGAATTAATGGTTCCCTTACAAAAAGTTTTGGGGTTTGTTTTTTTTTTTATAAAAAAGGCAAACAAACAAAAGCAAATCCACTAAGCACATAAATTCCCTCCCCAGCCCAAGTCATATTTTCTTACAATGCTGTATTTTCTGATTTTGCTTTGTAAATGCTATGCAGATTTGTGAAATAGTTATATCTATTTGTATTGGGTGATTTATGGTTTCCCTCTTCCTAAAAAACCACCACTAGAGAACTATTCTATAAAATGCCTATCTCTGCAGAGGGTAACTAATTTTTAAACCAGTAGCATAGCACAGTAATGAAGTTCCTGCTTGCTCCACCAGGATTGTGTGCATCATCCATTAAATGTGTACATCTTCCACTGAAAGTTCATTGCTTTCATCATTAATAAGTTTGCATGCTGCCCTGCCAGGTCAGGTTTTTTGCTTTTGCACTTTATAAATTAGATGAAATTGAGTAGAGGTTTTGAGAACAGTGTAGTTCATGATAGTTATATTGTTTTAAATGTAATTACATTTGAATCAGCCTTTATTTGAAAATGCTATGATTAATAATTGCTCAGAAAACTGATGTTGTGGTGCCATTTTGCTAAGATTAATGTAAAGCACTTATGTGGAAGCTTCCATTAGTGACCACAGTTATTTCACAATGTTGTTTCCAGAAAGCAGATAGGATTTTATTTTGGATTTTAAGAGGAAGGTAGCAGAAGACAACTGCTGGTGGATGAAGCAGGATTTCAAGCTCAAAATAGAGGTGACTATGGTTTAGATAAATGCATTGAAGTAAATGGCAAACCCAGATGTGAAGGATGAAATTCTGTTTGCAAACACTGTTATTAGTATTGGTGTTAAAAAAATCTTGGTTTTCAAATTTCAGAATTAGAACTAAGAGGGGAAAAAAACACCTAAGTTATAAACTAGAAACATCTGAACAATGCCTGAGAAATTAGTGAGACTTGAATTATGCATGAATTCTGAACAATGAAGTATTGCAAAATGGGGCATAATATGGGTCCCATCTGCCACCTGGTGATACTTTCAGTTTTATAGCAATGGATTATGGCCTTTGGTGTTGTCATAATTTTAAAAGTGAGAATTTGACTTAGTGAAATAAATGCTGGGATTTGTAAATCGCAAAAATAATGTAAATCAGTAGGGACTCTAGAGAGACATAGCTTTCTTACCAGAGAATGGAGTGTGGACAGTTGAAATTTGTAGATATTGTTAGTATTATTATCTAAAGAGAATCTAAAACTTAATTTTGTTTGCTATTATGTAAACAGGAAAAAAGTTTTCAGCCTGTATCTTAGGTTTATTTTTATATGTTGAAAAGTGTAATTAAAATAATATTGGAAACTAAAAGCACTGTATAAAAGGGATTTTTTTTAATATAAGAGAAATATACTTTCAATTGTGTTTAAAATTAAACTCCTAAAAATGTGTCTGCATGAGGTATTTATTTTTATTTCAAATTCAAGAATCCTTCATTTGCGGGTAAGTCTTACTGCAGGATCCAAACATGTTAGTATGGGGTCTTCTGCTGTACTCTCTGCAATATAAAACAGCTTAATAAACTTGTCTGACAATATGTGGAGGCAGCTACTTTCCCCCTAGTTTGAGGAGGCACAGCTCTAACTTTAATTCTGTATTATTTAAGTAAATACTACAGTTGAGATGCTATCTATGGACCTGAGTTTTCACAAGGTTTTCTGAAACCACGAGCTCTTACTACCCAAGAGGGGGAAAAAATTATGGCAGTTTTATGACTTGAGCTTTAATACAGGAGGACACTGACAGCATAATAAGTTTTTAGCTGTTTATATGTTTTCTTCTAGAAAGTTTAAGCTTAGCTTTTTATTAATTGCATTTTTTCAATTATTCTAGTGCCAAATAATTGCTCACTAAAGTGGTGTACATTGACTAAAAAAGTGACAGTCTTTTAAAATTGATTTTTTTTTGTTGTTGTACATGGCTTGTCTGTCTACTTATTTTAAGAAAACAGGCAGACATGAGTGTTATTATTACACTTTCCTTAATTGTGCTGCTTCAGTTTCAGACTTGGGAAGACTCCATGCTTCTCCCCCTCTTCTGTTGCTTTCTCTATAATTCTTACATTTTTATTTTTTTAAATAAAGACTAAAAAACCACTTTAATTCTAAAGTAATATTTTCAAGGTTTGATGGAAGTTGCTGGATTTAGAAGTTCAAAGAAAATGCATTGGTCC
>JAXCLP010000085.1:2764721-2778823 GCA_035584035.1 Lepidocolaptes lacrymiger
CTCATTGGGTCCCATAGTCTTATGTATGTTCTGGTTTTTCAAGTGGTCATGAACCTGATCTTACAGTGGGAAGCACTTTGCTCCCCCAGTCCCCATCCTGCTCTCTATCCACAGGAGAAGTGTGAGAAGAGAGGTTGCCATTGAAGACTGAAGAAAAAAATTGTTGAGTACCTCAGTTTTCTCCTCATCTATTGTTACCAGTTTTCCAGGATTGTTTATCAGCAGGGGTACACCTTCTTTGATCTTCCTTTTCTGGTTAACATACCTGTAGAAGACATTATAGTTCCCTGCTTTCCCAACTTTGCCATGTGGTGTTTGTTTGGTTTTTTTCAGGTGAAAGCCTGTGCTGGCTTTGAAATGATATAGGAGTGCACAGTTGTATGAGCTCTACAGCAGCTGGGGATTTCCTGAGGCGGGAGTCTAGAAATCCAGAGAAGTTGGAGTCAAAGTTGCTTTGCCAGAGTGAGAGGAATAAAACAAGTGTTCCAAGGAAAAAGAAGAAATATTTATTTAGCCATCCAGTGCTGAAGATTTTAATATAAAAGCTAAAATGACATTTTTACCTACAACTCAGAGAGCAATTTGTCTTTGTTTCCTTCTTTAACTGCTATTAATGTGGGTTGCTATTTGAACTGCTGTTGCTTTATTTTGTTGCTTCTGGAGATGTCAGTTCAGTGTTAATCACACTAAGTAGTGCTGACAACAGCCCAACAATAAACAAACAGGAATAATAAATTCATTGAGTTACTACCTCTTTTAAATCATGGCAAAATCTTTCAAACACCCGTTTCATGTTGCCACCCTTTTCCATGGAGATCACCCTGGTGTGGTCCTCTTCATTAATCCAGACAAGAAATATCTTGTCGTTGTTATGCCTGGTTGAGAGAAAAATGACCAGCTTTAAATCACAAGATAAGCCCTGAAAAATAACTCTCAGTATCCATAGTTTTATTGCAGTTTTTCAGGACTGTGAAGAGGTTAAGCACTGCAAAATAACATTGTTCTGCACAGTTAAAGACATGAGCTACTTTCTCAGTTTGATCCCCCATGCCAATGGAATTATGCAGGTTTCTCAGGTCACAGTGAGAAGAGCAGTTTTCTCTGATCACATCATGCTGCTCTGAAGCTGAGCTATGAAGAACATGTCTTCAAACGTGAACACAGTTGGGATGTACAGCTGCTAAGGGAACAGGCAAAAGGAGAAGACAAATTCTGCATCTTCAGTCACTGGGGTTGGTCTTTACTGTTCTTAGAAAATTGTACAGTTAGAAAAAAAACTGACTGGGGGCGCAGCTCTATGACCTTAATTAATTTTATTGTCTTCTAAATCAAATCCCAGTGCCCTTCATATCACTTAATAACACTGGATTGCCACATCAGTCAAATTATATTCCTGAGGAAAACAGCTACATGTTGCTTCTGGACACTGCATTAAAGATGCTGGCTTGTCAATTAAGATAATGCCTACAGAGAAGCTATCTACTCTTGTTCCAGATAGATCAGTCATTACTAGATTTATAAAGTGCTAGGTCAAACCTGAGACCACTTTTCCTTGGTTTTCTCAATTTTTTCTGTCTTTTGCAAGAATCTTTCTACAGAATGTAGAAAGTGATTGATAAGATTAGACTTGTACATACAAACAGTAGACCAAGTTTGAAACACATGAAATTTGCAACTTCACTGAGAGCCCAACTTGCAGCCTGCCTTTTACTTCAACTCACTTTCCACAATTTGACAATGCAAAACCAAACAGATGCAAGCATCCTGTTGCCTGACATTATAGTTACAGAGAGGTCCAGTTATCTCATTTTCAGTTATGTACAAATATTAAGGTTAGGATTTTCCAGAGATTGATGATGACCTGACTCAGCTCCTCCTTTAATTAAATGAGTCTTCCTGTTGCTTTAAGGAATGTAGAATGAGTCAACACCGAGGAAGAAAAATCTGCTCTATGGCAATACTACATCATGTTCAGAAGCATACCCAGTATTATTTTGATAAGCTAAACCTGCTTTGTCAGGGAGCAGGCACTGCAAACCTAATCAAAAGCCTGTAGAAATCTGTGAGGATCTTTATTTTAGTGATCTTCCGATTAGTTCCTCAGTTCTGAGGAAGACATTTGTTCAAGGGAAATGATAAATCTGAGGCATTCTGTACATTGTCTCTACTTCAATACAGGAAAATCACTAACATTGTAAATACTATCCAGGAATCTCTTGAATAAAACAGACCTGATTTTATTTTGTCTTACATGCAAAATATCAGGCAGAAAAAAAAAAAAAGAGTGAATGGAAAATATTTCAGTGAGCCAGATTTGACAACCTACCCTCCTTTTACAAAAAATTGTTTTCTAAAGGAGTACACATTATGACATTCTCTCTGAAAGTCTTGAACCTGCCTAGGGCAAAGAGATAGAAGGCTTCTCAAAATCCCTTTTAGCCTAATTTTCCAGAATTATAACATCTGGTAATCCCTACAAGTATACCAGGATGGATTCAGATGCTAAGCATTGCACAGCTGCCTCCATGTGATAGGATGTATGTGTGTGCACTGTTGTCTTAGTTCAGGGGAGAACTAAGATATCTATGTTAGCCAAGAGAGAGAAAAGGAAAGGCCTTCTTCCCGCAAGGAGATCAGCCAAAAAAAATAAAAATAATCCCTCTCCTTTAAATTTAAAAAAACCCCAGAACTTTAATTAGAAAAAAATATATATGTAAAGGATAACAGTTCTTAACCACAATACCATATATATATATGTCCAGAAAGGACCAAACAAACCCCGTTTGCAATAAACCCTCCAAATGAAAAAAACCCCCAAACAGTCCATGTCTTTGGCCACCCCCAAAAAAGGGGATGCAGTTATGTTTATGGATAGCAGGTGGCGATGTCGCGCCTCAGACGGTTGGCCTCTCTCTCAGGCAAGATGGCAGGGCACAGTCACCGGGTCAGCTCCCATGGGATCGATGGCGAAAGCAGCAGAAACCCTGTCTCCATAGTGCAGGGAAAAAAACCCAGGCGTGCTCTCTTCCTCACAGCACCTCCCACAGCGCCCACGGCCCCCATGGGCAAACGGTCAAGTTAGAGAGGGAGAGACACAGTTTTGGCTTTCCAGCGATGCCGGACCTGGTGTGCTCCCGTCCCCATTCCCTCCGCGGAGAGACTGCGCTTCCTGAGCCTGCGCAGAAAAAGCAGAAACCCTGGCCACTTCCCCCCACCCAAGCCCATCTTCCATCCCCCTCCTGGTCTGGGGACAGATCAGAACAAAAGGCTCTGTGCTAAGTCGTTAACATCAGGATATGAATATTCATTTAGTCCTTTGTTAACCATCTTTACAAAACTCAGGCGTTGGCTCCAAGCTTTTTGGGAGGAATTCCAACGAGGTACCGAAACTATAACAACTGTACTGGGGGCTACTATCCCCTTGTCTAAAAATATTGCATTCGAGCAGAAAAAATATAAAGGGTATAAAAGAAGAAACAGACCTAAAAAAAAAAAAAGAAAATTCAAATGGTGGGTGAAAAGCTGGACATGAGCTGGCAACGTGTTCTTACATCCCAACCATATCCTGGGCTGCATCAAAAGAAGCATGGCCAGCAAGTCGAGGTAATTCTGCCCCTCTACTCCACTCTGGTGAGACACACCCCCCCCCCATAGAGTAATGCACCCAGCTCTGGGGCCCTCAACATAAGAAGCATGTGGACCTGCTGGAGTGGATCCGGAGAAGGATTCCAGATCATCCAGGTCCAGAGTCCTCAGCACAGGAAAGATATGGACCTGTTAGAGCAAGTCCAGAGGAGAGCCACAAAAATTATCAGAGAGCTGGAACACCTCTCCTATAAAGACAGGCTGAGAGAGTTGGGGTTGTTCAGCTTGGAGAAGAGAAGGCTCCAAGGAGCCCTTATTGCAGCCTGTCAGTACTTTAAGTGGGCTTATAAGAAAGAGAGTGACAAACTGTTTAGCAGGGCCCATTGTGATAGGACAAGGGGCAATGGTTTTAAAATAAGAGAGGGTATATTTAGATTGGACATAAGGAGAAATTTTTTTACAATGAGAGTGGTGAAACACTGGAACAGGTTGCCCAGAGAGGTGGTAGATGCTGCATCCCTGGAAACCTTCAAGGTCAGGTTGGATGGGGCTCCAAGCAAGCTGATCTAGTCGAAGATGTCCCTGCCCATTGCAGGGGGCTTTGACTAAATGACCTTTAAAGATCCCTTCCAATTCAAACTATTCTATGATTCTAACTGGTTTTGTATCCATTCTTTGTCCAGCTTATTTGGAAAAAAGGATTACTTTCAGATTGGCAAATTAAAATAACATTCAATCTCTCAAAAGTGGAGAAGGAGAAAGAAATTTACAGTGCAATGTCCTGAAACTATTGCCAATGGTTCCTAGCTCCCAGTGTTGACGCAATCCAGTTTTAGGCTGTATTTGTAACCTCATTATGCTCATTTCATGGTGATTCACAGGCTCTTTCTAAAATCAAACTTTTATCTTGAAATAGAAAAAACAGATAAAACACAGAAGGACCCATACTTATGGTGTTACATTGTGTTGCTGATATTAATGATTGTTTATGTAGAACTATGGAATGATGGAATTATTTAGGTTGGAAAACACATTTAAGATCATCAAGTCTGACCATTAACCTAACACTGCTAAGTCCACCACTCAACCATGTCCCTAATTGCTACATCTACATGTCTTTTAATACCTCCAGGGATGGTGAATCAGCTACTTCCCTGGGCAGCCTGTTTCAATGCTTTACAACCCTTTTGGTGAATAAATTTATCCTAATATCCAGTCTAAATCTCCCTTGGTTCAACTTGAAGCCATTTCTTCTTATCCTATTGCTTGTTACTCAGGAGAAGAGACCAATCCCCACCTTGCTACAACCACCTTTCAGATAGTTCTAGACAGTGAGAAAGTCTCCCCTCAGCTTCCATTTCTCCAGTCTAAACAACTATGATTCCCTCAGCTACTCCTCATAAGACTTGTTCTCTAGACACTTCACCAGCTTTGTTGCCCTTCTCTGGACACCCTCCAGCACCTCAATATCTTTCTTGTAGTGAGTGGCACAAAACTGAACAAAGGATTTGAGGTGCAGCCTCACCAGTGCCAAATACAGGGGGACAATCCCTGCCCTAATCCTGCTGGCCACACTATTTCTGATACAAGCCAGGATGCTGTTGGCCACCTGAGCACACTGCTGGCTCATATGCAGATGACTATTGACCAACACCCTCAGGTTCTTTTCTGCTGAGCAGCTTTCTAGCCACTCTTCCCCAAACCTATAGCATTGCATGGGGTTGTTGTGACCCAAGTGCAGGACCCAGCATTTAGCCTGGTTGAACCTCATACAATTGTCCTCAGCCCATCAACCCAGCCTTTCCATATCCCTCTGTAGAGCCTTCCTACCCTCAATCAGATCAACACTTCTGCCTAACTTGGTGTCATCTGCAAATGTATTAAGCATGCACTCGATGCTCTCATCCAAATCATCAGTAAATATATTAAAGAGAATTGGCCCCAGTACTGAACCCTGGGGAACACCACTTTTGACTTTTAACTCCATTCACCACAGCTCTTTGGACCTGGCCATCCAGTCAGTTTTTTATCCAGCAGAGAGTACAGCCATCCAAGGCATGAGCAGCCAGTTTCTCCAGGAGAATGCTTTGGGAAACTGTGTCAAAGGCTGTACTGAAGCCCAGCTAAACAACATTCACATCCTTTCCCTCATCCACTAAGCAGGTCACCTTGCCATAGACGGAGATCATGTTAGTCAAGCAGGACCTGCCTTTCATAATCCCATACTGACTGGGCCTGATTCCTTGGTTGCCCTGTAGATGCCATTTGATGGAACTCATGATGATCTGCTCATAATCTTCCTGTTCACCAAGGTCAGGCTGACAGGCCTGTAGTTCCCCAGATCCTCCTTCTGGCCCTTCTTGTAGGTGGGCATCAAATTTGGTAACTTCCAGTCAACTGCCCTGGTTAGGCAGGACTGCTGGTAAATGATTGAAAGATGCTTGATGAGTGCTTCCACCAGCTCCCTCAGTACCCTTGGAAGGATCCCTTCTGGCCCCATTGACTTTTGTATGTCTAAGTGGTGTTTCAGGTCACTAACCATTCCCCCTTGGATTATGGGGGCTTCATTCTGCTCCCTGTCTCCACCTTCCAGCTCAGAGGGCTGGGTGGACTGAGAACAATTGGTCTTGCTATTAGACTGAAGCAAAGAAGGCATTAAGTACCTCAGCCTTTTCCTCATCCTCTGTCACTATGTTTCCCCCCACATACAATAAAGGATGGAGATTCTCCTTAGCTCTCCTTTTGTTGTTAATGTATTTACAGAACTATTTTTTATTGTCTTTTACGGCAGTGGCCAATTAAGTTCTAGATGTGCTTCCTGGACTCCTTTGCCTTTCAGGATTGCCTCATAAGGGACTCTCTCAACCAGGCCTCTAAACAGGCCAAAGTTTGCCCTCCAGAAGTCCGAGGTAACAGTTCTAGTAACCATATTCCTTACTTCTCCAAGAACTGAAAACTCCTATCATTTCATGATCACTGTGCTAAAAATGGCCTCCAACCATCATATCACACACAATTCCTTCACTTTTCACAAACAAGTTCAATGGGTGGGCCTTCCCTAGTTAGCTCACTCTCCAGCTGTGTCAAGAAGTTTTCTTCTGCATGTTCCAGGAACCTCCTAGACTGTTTCTTCTCTGCTATATTGTATTTCCAGCAGACAACTGGCAAGTTGAAGTCTCCAAGAGAACAAGGACTAGAGATTTTGAGACTACTCCCAGATGCTTATAGAATATTTCATCTGCCTCTTCATCCCGGTTGGATGAAGACCACCAGGATATCTGCCTTGTTAGCCTTTCCCCTAGTTCTTACTCATAAACACTCGACCTTTTCATCACCATCAGCAAGCCCTAAACACTCCAAACACTCCCTAACATACAGGGCTACCCCACGGCCTCTCCCTTCTCAAGAGTTTATAGCCATTCATTGAAGCACTCCAGTTCTGTGAGTCAACCCACCATGTTTTCATGACTGCAATTATATCATAGTTTTTCAGCTGTGCAATATCTTCCAACTCCTTTTGTTACCCATGCTGCATGCATTGGTGTAGATGCACTTCAGTTGGGCTATTGATCCTATCACCTTTATTGTGGGAGAAGTCTTTTATGACTGTTTTCAAGTTCTTCTGTGGTTTCTAACACTTCAAAAGTCCTTGCATCTTTGCTGTGTCTTTGCCCATATGAATATAAAGGTCTTAACTTTTTTTTTCAATTAATCATTTAAAACACTACAAAATATTTAAAAAACAAACTGAACATGCTGTGAGTACCGGTGTAGAGTGACTGTGGGGTTAGGAGAAGCAAGAAGACTTGTAATACATTTTTTAAAACATGATGCATGCTTCTACGTGTCACGCAACATACCAGATTCCTCTGGCATCTGGCCAGTCACGTGCCATCCCAGCACATGTTAGCAAAGGGGACACTGGCTTATCAAAGAGAAAATTATCCTGGACACCAAAACAGGACCATAAAGAGAGAGACAAACAGAGAAAGAAAGAAAATAAAATTGAAGTTTATTAACACTGTCTTATGCATTTAATATGAAGGTAATCAGTACAATTAAATCACATAGCCTAGCTTGCGAACCTGATTCCTTCCTGACTGTGAGTATGAGAGTAATATGATAACACACTGATGTTTCAGTTGTTGCTAAGTAGTGCTTACCCTACGTCAAAGACTTTTCAGTTTCTCATGCTCTGCCAGTGAGGAGATGCACAAGAAGCTGGGAGGTAGCATTGCCAGGACAGCTGACCTGAACTGGCCAAGGGGATATTCCATACCATAGAATGTCATGCTCAGTATATAAACTGAGGGGAGTTGGAGCAGCTGAGGAGCAGCTGTATGACACTTAGTTGCCAGCTGGGGTTAAACCACTACAGACTTTTCTTGGCATCCAGTATGGGTCATAAAGGGTTGAGATAATGGCAGATCTTACAAGATCATTCGAAACAAGTTTTTTATATGCATTCATTGTATTAGTTTAGTAGCTGCTGGTCACAATGTCAATTCATTTGCTCTCAGAGCTGCTGTACTTGTTCTTAGGGTTTTTTATGTAATACCTTACTTGCTGTATGTGTTCCCTGTCGATATTCTTTGGGACCTGAGCTCATATTATGATTGCAGTGTACTTTGTAGTATTGGCTTACTATATGGTAGACTCGCTGGTGGTGAAACTAAAGTGGTCTATGCACTCAGCATTGCTGTCACCTCTGTACTTTGAGATCCATCTACTGGGAACTATTAATAATTGCATCTTTTGCCTTTTCTCTCGTGGAAAGCCAACCTATGGGGGAGATTTCCTTCCTTCCTTCCTTCCTTCCTTCTGCTGATTACAGTAGCATTTCAGTACTTTACAGATTTTGAATATCCTTTGAATACCCTTGAAACCAATCCAGTCCTTTTGCTAGGAACCAGCATGTTGCTGAATATGGTTCAGGTCTTGTTTAAGGTTAAACAACTATTTAAGAATATCATCCAGAGATCTGTCTCAAGGCTGTATAGTTATGAATGGCAGGATGTGGGACAGTATGGGCAAGTACCTAGAAAAGTGGTCACCTCCATCCTTTTGGAACCCCTGAAAAAGTGCAGAATCCTGAAAAACTAGTAAAATATTAGGAAAAAGTATGCTATCACCCTGACAATTCCAGAGAGACATAAATCATTGTAAAGTGCTGGGGACTGGCTCTCACTCGCTTTTCATTTAAAGTGGTATAGCAGCAAACTCATGTGTAGAGAAAGGGAATGACATTGCAACAATAAGCTGGAGAGACATCTCACCAGCAATGGTGGATGAAGTGGCTTGCCAACTCCAGGAATGATAACAAAATCTCTTCCTCTGTCATCTTGACCATGGAGAAACTGTTCAGGGAGTTTCAGCAATTTAAAGAGGATATGTCCTACTCCCCAGCTGTACAGACCTACATCTCAAATTTTAACAGCAGGCATTCTTCCACCCAAGAAGGAGGATATAGAGGATTCACATCATGGGGTACCCTGGGGTTTTACTTGCAGGGCCACAGAGGAGACATGAGGAAGTAGGATGGAAAACCTACTTTGATCCTAGAGGCACAGATACAGGAATTGCAGGAAAAAACAATCACAAAAGGGGGTTCTTCCAGGAAAGTTGCAGCTCCAGTCTCCAGTGGGGAGTTTTCCAGGCAGAGTGGAAGGGCTGATCTACCTCCTGAACATATGGGAAGAAATTTCACTGTGTACCCTAATGCCATCAAGCTATGCAGAGGCAGAATCCATTTGCGTTTCTGGAGTGACAGAAGGATTCCAACGGCTGACTGTATTGGAGGCTGGGAATGAGTGGCAAAAGCACCCCATTGTGACTGGCCCAAAGGTTCCATAAATCCTTGGCATAGACTATCTCAGGAGAGGGTATTTCAAGGACCCAAAAGGGTATTGGTGAGCTTTCGGTATAGGTGCCTTGGAGATGGAGGAAATTAAGCAACTGTCTACTTTACCTGGTCTCTTGGAGAGGGGCTGATGAAGGTCAAAGAACAACAGGTGCCAGTTGCTACCACAATGGTGCAACAGCTGCAGTATCGCAACAGCTGAGACTATCATTCTCATCCATAAGCTGATTCATCTACTGGAGAGGCAATGAGTGAGCAGCAGAAGCCACTCACCCTTTAAGAATCCCATCTGGCCAGTCCAAAAGTCTAATGGAGAATGGAGAGTAACAGTAGATTATCATGGCCCAAATAAAGTCATGGCACTGCTGAGTGCTGCCATAGCAGATATGCTAGAACATCTATGCAAACTGGAGTCAAAGACAGCCCAGTGGTATGCCACAAATGATGCTGCTAATGCATTTTTCTCTATCTCTTTGGCAGCAGAGTGCAGTCCACACCTCACTTTCATTTGGAGAGGCATCCAATACACCTGGAATTGACTGCCCCAGTGGTGGAAACACAGTCCTACCATCTGCCATAGCCTAATTCAAACTGCACTGGAACCAGAATTCACAGCTCTCTTTTATTTTCTGCCAGTACCACCCCTCAAGCAGAGCTTCTAAGTCAAGAGCCTCTTTTTGTTAACACATGTAAATCTAAAAATACTTTGTAAGAATAATTTTCATATAAATATTTGATCTACACACAACAAAACAGAGAGTAGAAGAAAAGAAGAAAGGAAGGCAAGCAAGCAAGCAAGACCAAACTTAACACCAGGGGCCTTGTGTCACCATAAAACTTAAGGAGAGATATAATTTTCCCCACTTTACTCATATGAGAAAATGAAGCTTTCTCTCTTTCAGACACACATTCTCTCTCACTCTTTCATTCTCTCTTCTTAATGCTTTCAGAGACTTTTATCTTTAGTTAGTCATCCTTGCTGTAAGTTTCTTTAAATTGCAATTGGATGGTCTTCCAGATTCTGGAGGTCCAGTTTGTCAGAGGAATCTCTAGAGAGATAACTCCTATTTGATGAAATTGAGAGTTGCTAAATTAACAAAGGACTAACTAAAGGTACAATTCATTACTTGTAGTAGAAATCCTGTTTTACCAGCAACTGTTTTTAAAGAACCCTAAACCAAAATACTTATGCTTCTACATTCATGTTCCCGTATTTTATTTTCTGTCAAATTATCCTCTTAATTTATGATTATCATGATCTCTGTGTGTTTGTGTGTCACACTGAGAATTTGGTTCTTAGCCTGAATGCTTGCTAGCTTTGACCTTAGAGATCCCAAACATGTAGATATCATTTGAACTAATTTCCTCAAATCAGTTTCATTTTTGCATTTTCTCTGAGCGTACATATGGCTCTTATTCATATGCAAAAGCCCTACATGTAACATGGAGCTATACTTACATCAATAAGCTGCTGCTGATCCTTCTCAGACATATTGGTCAAACTGTAGTATTTTCCAAAAAGGTCTCCTTTCAGTGCAGCTAGAGCAGTGACTACAACATTTTCCACTTCTTTTCTCTCTGCCCTGGTACAAGCTGGAGAAAGGCTGAGGCCCCGTATGCTACGACCAGTACATATACGTGATGAGAGGACATAGCACTCATCAAATTGACCATGGGTGATCTGAAGAAAGAATATTTTTAATTTAAATACAGTTTCCCATTTTGTACACCACCATTTAAAAACCCCATGATACAAAAATGGGTCATCTTTCTGCCCAAGGGTCATGACCTCTCCTAGATATCACAAAACATTAGGAACCTCTCAGTGTTTCAGATACTAAGGGGTTTTTAGGATCTCCCCAGTTCTTTTTCTGACTGAATGTGGCAAAGTAACCAGCTGATCCTTCTTAGCTCCAGCATGGAATACAAAAAGATCTGAGCGGCTTTTGGAAATATGGATATGAACATAGAAAGAAGGCCAGGTATGGAAATTCTTTTGAAAGAAACCCAGATTATGCTAATCAACACCGTTATTGAACAATGAAGGAAATATTAAGGAATGGCTAAGACTTGACTGCGTGTGTGCAGGAGGGGGGGAAATGCTTCCACTCTGATCCTTAAATACATGGTTAACTAGCCCATAAACAGGCTTATAGTGCTACTAGGCAGAGGTCCGAATGTTTTGTACCATCTGAGATCAATTCCTCTGTTGAGAACAAGGTAGGGATGCAACTAACTTGCTGTTAGGGCCATGAGTGCACCAAGGAGCTCTGCAAACCTTGTTCACCCTCTCTCCACTGGGTTTTACCCAACTCTGATATTGTACACCTGTGTAACCATGGATGCAACAACTTTGAAAAGAGCTATCTGAAAAAGATTTGTAAGAAGTTTCATTTGCAGTCTTTACACCTTGGTTTGAGCTGCATTTAATCAAAAGCACCCTCAGTAGCCTGAGCTACTTTGTAGGTGTGCTTGTGCTTGTGCCTGGCCTTTTACCTTGTTTCTCCTGATCCTGCCTCACTGACCTGACCTCAGACTTGCCTTGTCGCTATGGGCTTTTTTGTTAATCACTGGCTTGTTGGCTGAACCTAGTTCACCTGTTCTCTTCTTGCTTGGGTACTGTGGAAATGTGCCCTTGGTGGGCCCACTGTTTTGCCTATCTTGCTATCACTCTTGGCTCCTGGCTTGCTCCTTTTGCACAGTCTCATGCCTCTGCATAATGTCAGGGTGTAATTGAATAAAGTAGTCAGGTGAACACTACAGTAGTCAGGTAAAAGTGGTCCAGTAAAGAGAGAAAATTAGAAGAATAAGGAAGAGAAAGAAAGGCCATGTAGATGCTATCCTGGTTTGTCCTTTGTCAGATGCTGTAAACCAACAGGCTTGCAATAAGAAAGGACAGAACCAGAGCTTGCTTCATTTAGACATACTCCCTGTGGGATGTGCCATTTCAGTCATTTGTGGCATCCCAGTTTCTTTAGCCAGTTTCCTTGATTTCTTTGGAGTTGGATCAGGGGAGGAAAAGTACCTTTATATACAATATCATCATTGTAAGAAACAGCATTGAATATCATTATTTTATTTAAATCCTACCTTGGATGCATCCAGGTCTGTGTGATGCTTCATTGTGCATGTATCATAGCCATTATGTCTCAGTTTAATGACAGGGTCAAAAATCTCAGCAAATACCTATGGAGTCAAGAGAATCTACAAAAAGTCTTCAGTATCATAGAAACACTTTAATGAACTCACTTCAGTTACAAGGGAAATCCCATGATACAGGCTCCTGGATGACAGCCATGGATATCAGCAAGTGCTGACAGGGGTAAATATAAAGGGAAAGATCATATGTGGGTTGTATCTTTGAAAACTGGTCTCTGAAAAAATTCTCTCTCAAAATCTGATCTGTTTTCAATAGATCTTTTGTTTATGTAGCAGAGGGTAACTACCAGTAGTTTGCCATAAGTTTCTCCATTGCTCTGAGTTTGTCCTGTACATCTTAGAAGTAGTACATGGAATTTCACCCTCTGCCTCCTAACAATAAATTGGGAGGTTATTGGTGGCAGATTTCAGTCATTTTGACCTAAACAGTGATTGCTCATCTCCACAACAAAAATTGTACCTTACTTTAGTTACAAGCTTATTCTAGTTACCACAGATAGGTACTGGATGTGGTGGCAACCAGATTAAATTTCAGGATTTATTAGCAACTAAAATACTCGTTCAGGCCCCAGGCAGCTTGTGCCCTGTTCTTAGGTCATATAAGAATACCTGTCTTCACTGCCATTGACTACTGGTGCTAGTTAGAACCATTTAGTACAGGTATGTGAACACTGATCACAATTACACCTTCATTCTGTTGTGCAGCAATAACTCTAGCAGAGCTTTTCAAGGCAGTCACTGTGTCTAAATAAGCAAAACAAATCACAGAAGCTGGTAGACCCAGAATACCAGATGTCTTCTTCCATCTTGAATAGCCTAGCATTTGGGATACTATTAAGAGATTGTATAATAATAGATACTGTTGTATGGCAGACTGAAAGAAGCAGACCACCTAGGTCAATAAAAATAAGAATTTTCTTCTTTTTTCCATCCCAATACTGTCTTTGGCTTTTGTCATGGTCCAATAGTTATGGCTTAAAGATGCCTGGCACTTCACAAAAGCCATTTTCTTTTCAGTTCTGCCTTATCTGTTTTACAGTGTAGTTTCCATATTACCTTTATTTTGATGTCTCTTGTTGTTTTTCCATAAACTATGTTTAGTATTAGGAAAGAGCATCTGTTGGAGGCAAATAGAGGATTGTTCCCAAGCAGCCATATTTTATTGATTTTGACTGCAGTAGAGAGGGCTCCTTTAGCAATGCCTTATATTCAATGCATTTCCTAATGTAGAATAACATTCAAATCCTCATAAAGAGCAGGGAAAATGTACATGACCTGCCTTTTATATATTATCTGGGATACAATTTTTCTTAGGAGTCCATATTCTACTAAGAATCTGTGTTCATATTGTTGGAGTTTTCAAAGCCCAAGAAGGAATTCCTTCCAAAAGGTTTGGAGCCAACGCCCTGGGGTGGGGGGACTGGCTGACAAAAGATACAAAGGATGCGTGCATCTTGATTTTATCTCTCTTAAGTATAGCTTTTGTTGTGATCTCCCT
>JAXCLP010000085.1:2778923-2790610 GCA_035584035.1 Lepidocolaptes lacrymiger
TCCTAAATTTAAAGGAGAGAGATTATTTCTTGGCCAGCATAATATCTTAGTTCTCTCTTGAACTAAGACACATATAATGAGCACTTGTGAACTATACCATACAAACTGAAACAAATATGATAGCACTGTGAAAATATTTTACCTCATAGGATTCTTCATCACCTGCAACCATACCCACAGTTTTAATGAAAGGATGGCCAGGACTGTCAACCCCAGTTTGGATACACTGGTCTAAGGTGTAGCCATTGGGAGTGATCTTGTCCCTTAACCTAGCATAAATTGCTGGTGTGAGGCATTCAGCCATACAGTTGTTATGTTTGCGGAGATCAGGATAGTCTGCACTGAAGAGAAAAAAAATATATAAGCACTTAATGTGATATCTTTAAACAGCAATCCTTGCTAGTTTAAGAAACTACTTAAGCAATCAGGAACTATGGAGTACACAGCATAGCTGAAAAATATAATTAGTTCTTGGTTTATACATATATTTGGTTTATGTGGCAAGATTTTTGTAGGGGGGGAGCTGCAGGAATAGCTTCTGTGGGAAGAAATCAGGGGCTGCCTCCATGTTCGAACAGAGCCAGTTTCAGCAGTCTCCAAAATGGACCCACCACTGTCCAAAGCTGTGCCAATCAGTGAAGCTGGTGACGCTTCTGTGATAACATATTTAAGAAAGGGTAAAAAACACTGCATAGCAGTTGTGATAGAGAGAAGTAAGAAAAAATGTGAGAAAAACAACCCTGCATACACCAAGGTCAGTGAAGAAGGAGGGGGAGGAGGTGCTCCAGGTGCTGGAGCAGAGATTCCCCTGCAGCCTATGAAGACTGTGGTAAGGCAGACTATCCTCCTGCAGCCTGTGGAGGATCCCATGCTAGAGGAGATAGATGTGCCCTGAAGGAAGCTGCAGCCCATGGTGAGCCCTTGATAGAGCAGGCTCCTGGCAGGAACTGTGGCCCATGAAGAGTAGCCCATGCAGGAGCAGGTTTTCTGACAGGAACTGTGGTCTGTGGAGGATCCATGCAGGAGCAGTTCTTGAAGAACTGCAGTTTGTTCTTGGGAAGGATCCACATTGAAGTTCATGAAGAACTCTGTCCCCTGGGATGAAAACCACTCTGGATCAGGGGAACAGTGTGAGGAGGAAGAAGTGGCAGAGACAAAATGTTATGACCTGATCAGAACCCCCATTCCCCATCCCCACCTATGCCACTTGGGGGGGAAGGAGATAGGAGTGAAGTCGAGCCTGGGAAGAAGGGGGGTATGAGGGACAGGTGATTTTAGTTTTGTTTTTATTTCTCGATATCCTACTCTGTTACAATTGATTGGGAATAAATTAAATTATTCTTCCCCAAGTCAAGTTTATTTTGCCCATGACAGTAATTGGTGAGCGATCTCTTTGTCCTTATCCCTACCCATGAGGTTTTTCACCTTATTTTCTCCCCATCTTGCTATGAAGGGGGAGTAAGAGAGTGGCTGTGTGGGCATATGGCAGCCAGCCAAGGATAACCCATCACAATACATTGCACTGAAATTTAGGAAGGGAGGAATACTGAAGTCACACAAAGTACTCCACACTGCACTGCTGGGCAGCCCCAATAACAGACAGTAGCAGCTTTCTGTTACTTGGAGCAACCAGAAAAATGGATCCTTGAAAGTGTATTAAACCCTATTAAATCTCTGCTGAGACACTTATTGAAAACTAAAATTACTCTAACATTGTTTTGTTCAAGTAGCAAATTAATTATGTTTAACTGGATAAGAGCTCTCATTCTGAACTGAGATATTCTTGCAGCTTTGTGGACATCAGTGTAACTGTCTGATCTATATCAGCTGGGAATCTATTTTACAATATTTGGGGTTCTTTTATTGGTTTTATTTACAAAAAGCTGTACAGTGTAATAAAGCAGAGAAAATGAAGACATGCTTTAGTAAATCATTTTTGTGAGTCAGATCACATCTACTTTGTTTTGATAACACTTTGCTTTATGCACAACTGTATTACTTTTATAAGAGTTTATTTGAAGTAAGATACTATTTGCCACATTAAAAAAAAATCTGTCAAAGCTTGGTCCTTTTTTGGGGGTGTTTTGGTTTCAAGCACAGTAGTTATATAAGACATTTCTTTACTACTTGCATAATTAAAACACTTTTATGATTCCTAATATTAGAATCTATGTAATCAGCCAGTCCTATAGACACTGAAAGCATTCAAGAGCGGACAAGATAAAATAAGGACTGATTTGGTGCTTTGCCTAAAAAATGAACCATTTTTCAGGCTTGTCATTGTTTGGCAATGTTTTCGTAATTGTGTTGATATGATCTCACATCCCTGTTTTCTGTCCTTGAAGGCCATTGTCAGCACTATCTAAAACTGGGTTTATTAATAAAGGATGCTGGGGTTTAGGTTGACAGTTAACAATCCATATGCAGACACATAGATAATGTGTTTGCATGAGGGAATAGGTACTCTGCAGCTTTAATGGGGATCTTCCTCCCACAAAGAGTTAAATGCTATGCCTAGCTCAGTTAACTGGGCCTATGCTCAGCTGACTACTTAACCCAAAGGGCTTACCTTGGAGGGAAGAGTTTTCATTTTTCTTGAAAAGCAGCCTTAGCATTTTGCTTATTGAGGAGGTATCCAGTGGTTAGGATCCCTGTGCCTGCTGCTGCAAAGAATGCAGCAGTTGCACAGCCAACCAGGAGACGACAGAATGTGCTAGCCATTTGTTTTGGAAGGATACAATTTCTAAAAGAGAAAACCACCTAAAATCAACCCAGAAGACTTCATGCAATGCAAATGAAAAATAAACCCTCACTTTTTAACTGTAGTCCAATAAAAGAAGCAATTAATTTTTATTATTACTTTGCATTGAAACAGTGCATTAAGAAAAATGGTTAGAATTTGCTATATTTCTATATATGTACCTGTGGAAATCAATTGATTTTTAATTCTATATTGAGACCACAATTCTAAACCCAACACCCAGAATATTTTAATTGTTTTAATGATTTAGGGCCATAATTGAATGCTTTAGCTTGTTTCATAGCAAAAATGCATTACACAGAGATGTCTTTCCGCTGGCCAAAAGGGTACAATATTGGAATAAGAAACAGCAGACAAAAATATTTAAAGTGAAAGGAGTATTTTGGTGAAAGGGGTAAGAGGAAAGGAGGTTGAAATCTCAAGGAGGTTTTGAGTATTTCATGGTATAATCAATTATATAATGCCGATTGTAGATTACAGGGATTTGTGGCATGGAGTGGGATAAGGCATCTGCAAAGTCAGAAGTATGAGTTCTATATTTTTATTGAAAATGTTTCCAGGTGACTCTGCTGTAAGTGGTTGTCCAGTCAGAAAAGTCAAATGTGGCAGGATATGGCATTAGGTAGGTACTAACTTTAAGTGCTATCACCTACACAAACTCATGAACCTTTTCATGCTAGCCTGACCTGTTAAACACTTTGTGCTTTTTTTCCATATGAATAAAGTTGAAGTAGGCCAGAACTCATCAGCCTGAAAAAAGACAGTTTGGAGGAGAAATATGGTAGGGACCTAAAAATCCTGAGTGGCATAGGGAACATGGATAGAGATCAACTCTTCATCGCTTTTTTCAATAAAAGAACACAGTCCATTAAAGGCAACTAGTGGGAGCAACATTCAAAACAAAGGTAGGTGAAACGTTATACAATCTGTCACAGATCTATGGAACTCCTCAGAAGATGATGTATATGCAGGACATTTACATGGGTTCAACAGGAAACTGAACAAGTACATGCAAGAGAAGCATTATGAGCTTTAAGCAAACAGATGAAAACAGGATAACAGAATTCCTGATCTGCAAATATCTTAAAGCTGCAAGAGAAACAAGGAATATCACGTTTGTTCTCCTCTCTTCTCTGAGCATCAACTTATAGCCATTGCTGGACAGAGTACTAGGTTATAGAATCATAGAATCAACTGGGTTGAAAGAGACCTCCAAGATCAAGTCCAACCCTTGATCCAACACCACTGTGATTACTAGATCATGGCACTAAGTTCCACATCCAGTCTCATCTTAAAAACCTCCAGGGATGATGAATCCACCACCTCTCTGGGCGGGCCATTCCAATGCCTGATTGCTCTCTCTGTAAAAAATTTCTTCCCAATATCTAACCTAAACCTCCCTGGGCAGAGCTTAAGCCCGTGCCCTCTTGTCTTATTGCTGGTTGCCTGGGAGAAGAGGCCAAGCCCCACCTGGCTACAACCTCCTTTTAGGTAGTTGTAGAGAGTGATGAGGTCACCCCTGAGCCTCCTCTTCTCCAGACTAAACAACCACAGTTCCCTCAGCCTCTCCTCATAGGACTTGTGCTCAAGTCCCTTCACCAGCCTTATTGCTCTTCTCTGGACCCACTCCAGCACCTCAATATCTTTCCTGAACTGAGGGGCCCAGAACTGAACACAATATTCAAGGTGTGGCCTCACCAGTGATGAGTACAGGGGAAGGATCACTTCCCTCACTCATCCTGCTGGCCGCACTATTCCTGATACAGGCCAGGATGGTATGATGCTGTGTCATAGATTTGTGGCTAAAACAGTGTTGATAGCACACTAGTATTTTACCTATTGCTGAGCAGTGCTTGCACAGTATCAAGGCTTTCTCTTTTTTCCAGGTCTGCTCCCTGCAATGAGTAGGCTGGGGGTGGGAGGGGACACAACCTGGACAGCTGACCCAGACTGACTAAAGGGATATTCCATGTCATACAACATCATGCTTAGCAATAAAAACTGAGGAGAGGAGTGGTTTGGAAGGTAGTCATTGCTTGTAGTCTAGCTGAGCATCAGTCTAATTGTGGAAGGTGATGAGTGATTGTCTTCGCATCACTCATTTTGTTTTCTTCCTCTTTCCTTTGCATATTTAACTATCTTTATCTCAACCCATGAGTTTTCTCACTTTGCTCTTTCTATTCCTTCCCCTGTCCCAGTGGGCTGGGAATGTGAATGAGCATCTGCGTGGTGCTTAGCTGCTGGCCAGGGTCAATCCACCACTCTGATAGTTGGTTTATAACTGCATCAACTTTTGTAGAAATTAGTTCTTTCAATGCACCACAACCTATATACAAGTTTGGACTTTATTTTGGAAACATATAGGACTGAATTGCATCTTAACTAGCCTTGATTTTTAGTTCTTTAAACTTTTTTCCTTTAGTTGTCTAAATAAAGTGTAATTTCTGTGATATTGTACACAACACTTTTTTGAAGTATAAAGTTTAGCAATTTTATTTTATATATTTGAAGGAAACTTTTAGGATTCATAGCAAGAGACCACAATCATATGTCACTCAGATGATACTCCCATAGTAATGATTGTTTTTCCAAAACATTACAGATGGCTTCTTCCTTTATTAATTGGATGATGTCAGGGATTTCAGCTCCTAACCCATTTTGCCCACTGTATTAGAAATATTCAGGGAAGCGATCTAAAATGAACTGTTTCAGTGTAAGACTGTTGAATCTAGAGCACTGTATATATTGTATATACAGATAAGCTAAAGTTAACACATCAGGAAACACAACAGTCCAGAGTAAATAAATGAGAACTGGTATTTCACAGCATAG
The DNA here is from genome assembly GCA_035584035.1 of Lepidocolaptes lacrymiger. NCBI lineage: Eukaryota > Metazoa > Chordata > Aves > Passeriformes > Dendrocolaptidae > Lepidocolaptes > Lepidocolaptes lacrymiger. The sequence continues at coordinate 2,784,517 of JAXCLP010000085.1, forward strand.
AAATATAAATTGGAACACTAACTCAGATCCAAAGATTAAGACAGTGTTGATGTTATTGCAGGCTGATGAAAAGAACAGCAGAAAGAGAATGCCAGCTAGAGAAAAGCAGGAGCTTCTCAAACACCATAGCAGGTCACAGAGATACAAAAAATGCACCTCATATGTGCACTGCTATACCAGTCTATGCTGCAACTGGGAGAGTGCACCTGTGTTTACTGCACATGGCATCACTGTGGGGTTTGGCTCACCAACTCTCCAATGCAAGTGGCTTGACATGGTTACTGGTCATAATGTGATGGTCTTAATCAAGTAATTAAATCTGCTTTTCCTTACCCCTGCCAGGGGTGATTTGCCCATATTCCGCACAGTTGTGCTCTGTTGTCACCCAGAATCTATAATATTTCTGTTTTTCTTTCCATTGCAGATAGCATGGCCTTGGATACAAGCTTCAACAGTACCCACAATTGCATGTCCATTAATTGATGAATGTGAAGGGTAAGATATACATGTATCAGCTGGTATCCAGCATTAGGTGGTTTTCCTGTGGGTAAGAGGGAGGGATTTTTCTCTTGTTAGTTAAGTGTGATGCAAAACATTTTGATGACTCCTGGGATTTGAATCTAACTAACAGCTTTACAAAATGCTTGGACAATTAGCCTTATACATTTTGCCTTTATTATGTCATTTTTCTCACAATTTGGCTGCTGGATTTGCCTCATGATAACTAGTAACTATATCTTTTTGTATCCCTCCAGGACTACGCATTCCTTTGGCTCAAGTACAGCTCAGTAGTTCTGAGTGTGGAATTTGTCATGGGATATAAATCCTTTAAAGTTTTATTTCCAAGGACATTTGTACTTGTACTACAGAAGTGAAGAAATACAGAACAATTGGCTCAGCAACAGCTGCTATGTATTTTCCATGCAACAGGTTTACTCCTATAGTGAACAATTTTGATTAATTCCTTACAAGCCATCTTGTGGATCAAGTTATAATAGAGTGGCCCCTTCATGTGTGAAGTGATTAATTGTGAGGGGAATAAATGCTACATTGACTTAAGTCATAAGTCATGCAACATAGAGCATTAAGTGTCTGCAAAAACCAAGTTTTCTTCATAGCTGAACACAATTATTCCTGATCTCCCACCACATCAGCACTATAAAGGGGAAGCAAATTCAGAGCCAAATTGGAATTGCCTTTTCTAGAGCAATATTCAGTAATCTATGACTTCCAGTGAATCAGCAAAAAAAATCTGAAAGGTCATGATCTTGGAGGTCATAGCCTATCTTTTTTTCTCTCCCCAGGATTTGTTCAGCTACCTGTAACCAGCCTTTAGAACATTAGTGTTCTGAAAGGAGTGTATTATGATTTAAAATTCCATTTGTATACACAAAACCTACCATACATAGAACACAGAGAAAAAACCCAGCCCCAAGATTCGGTAAAAGTCACTGCATAAGTTTTGGTGCTGGCTGATAAACAGCCCAAAGGATTCCAAATATCATTTAAGGTGGAGCTGCTGTTAGTATCCACAGTCTAAAACATAGGATGGAAAAAAAAAAAAAAGATAATGCCTCTTTTAGGGCATTAAACCAGTTTTCCCTCTTCACAATATATCTAGATTACAGTCTTTCTTAAAGGCCAATGTAGGCTTCAAAAGAAATAGATTTTTTTTATAGATCAGATCCCTCAACAACACTAAAAATATACCTTTTTTAATTACTAACTTATGAAATTATATTGAACCAAAACTCCCCTTGCTATTCTGACCAAAGGTTGCATAGAATTCTTCAGGACATTTGATTCATGGCTACAACCTTTATCAGACTATTTCAGCAGTGTCATACTGCACACAGTGATCCTGTGACCTGCATACAGGTGAAACCATTCCATCCATTTCAGAGACTGAATCATCATAAATGCACAAACCACTTCTTTACCCTTTAAGGAACTTGCAGTTTTTACCACTACTTTTAATATAAATAAACTCTTTTGCAATTAATCATTTACTTTCTTGAACTTATTTTAAAGAGAAAGCTGTCAGCTCTGTTTTCTTAGGTGGATATTCATGTAGTTGAACATAAATGTTGATTATTCTTTATTTTATACTAGACAGCACATGTTCTTTCAGCCAAGGATGGAAAGCAGGTACAAGGATTACAGACTGACTGGTGACATTTCTATAAATAGAACTAGTTTAAATATTTGAATCATGTCATGGGTATATTAAATGCCACACCATGTGATCCTGAGTGACATTTTAGAGGAATAGCAGAGATATAGCTAAAGTTCACACAAACACATAAACACCAATAACATATATGCAAATTTTAAACTGTTAAGTTGTCTAATGGTGATACTGTACTGAGCTGAACTCTCCACGTAGTGGAGAAATGGGTTACAAAAGATATTGGTCTTTTATATTGGTGTCTTAGTTCAGGAGAGAACTAAGATATCTATGCTGGCCAAGAAATAATCCCTCTCCTTTAAATTTAGAAAACAGAACTTTAATTAGGGGAAAAAAAATAAATATAAAAAAGGATAACAGTTCTTAACCACAATACACATGTGTATATATATATATATCCAGAAAAGAGCCAAACAACAGTTTGTAATAAACCCCTCCCTTCAAAACCAAAACAAACAGTTAAAGGGTCTTTTGGCTGCCCCCCCCAAAATCAAAGGGGGGGGGAATGCAATCATATCTACGGACAGCAGGTGGCGATGTTGCGCCTCTGCCGCTGGCCTCTCTCTCAGGGGTTGCAGTTATATTTACGGACAGCAGGTGGCGATGTCGTGCCCGGCCGGCTGGGCTCCCTCAGGGTGATGGCTGACAGTTCCCAGGTCGGTTCCCATGAGAAAATGGGAAGGCAAAGCAGCAACGATCCTGTCTCTGCAGGGGCAGGAAACCGGGGCCTTCGCCCTCCTTTTTCCTCACGGTAATCTTTGCGGTGTTTATAATCGCTCAAGGATGAAAACGGTCGAGTTGGAGAAGAGAAAAAAGAACACAATCCAGTATCCAGTGATGCCGGGATCTGAGTGTGTGTGTTCCGTCCTCCTCGCTCCGCCGAGAGCTGAGCTCCTGACTTGCGCAGAAAACCAGAAACCCCAACCCCTTCCCCCAACCCGCGCCCGTCTCAGCCTGGGAAGAGATCCGAACAAAAGGCTGGCTAATGCAGATAACATCAAGATATGCACATCTTTTGTGTCTTTTGTTAAACATCTTTACCACACTAAGGCGTTGGCTCCAAGCTTTTTGGAAGGAATTCCCACTTAGGTTTTGAAACTCTAACAATTGGAGAAATAATTCCTTTGAGTCATTCCTAGCTTAATCTAGAACCCACAGAAACCAGTGAAAATTTTTGTCTGCTCTTCTACAGCAGTTGTGGGCGCCTTAGAAACATCTGCAAGAAATGTCATAAGTGACTAAATGCCTGATATACCATTTTTAGATGCCTAAAAACCAGTTTACATTGCTTTTGGTTTGCTATATCACTCAAGGTCAGAGGATAAGTTCTAAATTAAAACATTAAATCTCCATAAATTGGTGGGTTTTTTTCCATAGCTCAGCCCGAGCAAGACCTGAACCTTTCTGACTGATCTCTGTTTAATATAAAAACCTCCAGAGTGCAGAAATAATGTTAGTGCAGACATCATTTTAATTATGTCTTAATCATAGCATGGAACGTCTCTAGGAAAAATAAACTAAAATACAGTTTCTTTTCTCCTCATAATTCTAGAGGTCAGTGAACTGGTATAAAAATCTAAGCCTCTTTTTAAAAAAAAAAAACAAACAACAGAAAATGCCAAATTCCTTGCTATGAAAGGAGGAGATACAGAAGACTGTGACTCTTAATAGGTCAAACAACTACTCTTTAGTCACAACACTCTTTTTGATTTCTACCAGATAAAGATCTAGTCCATTAAACTTGACCTGGTGAAATTTAGAACCCCGAGTTCTCTTGCTGAAACCAGTCAAAAGTGTTGGGAGTGCTTTCCTTTTTGAATCAGTCAACCACTATTTTACAATATGAAAACCTAATCTCCACAGTGCAGAGAGTTGCAAACACTCTAATTCTCATATAACTTCCAAAATTAAAGATGGTTTCTCTGAACCTCTGCAAAGGAATTTATGTTTCCCCTTATTTAAACTGTTACTTAAGGGTTGACATTTGAAGGAGGGCTGACACATTTTCCTGCACTAAGTAGTTATGCAAATCAATAAATTATAACCAAGTTACATCACATCCTGTGGTACTTTCAATTAATTTTTAATAAGCCTTATATTTGAAATGCCACCATTTGAGTTACCTCAAATAAGATAAGCAATAGTTAGTTAAACTGACCTTGAAGCTGAAGGTAGACAGGTCCTGTTACATGTAGTGAGCCCAAAGTGTAAAGGGAATAACAAGTTGGTGTGCTCACGGGATTACAGGTAATATGAGAAGGGGGAAGGAGGAGACAGAAAGGAAAATAATTGCTGCAGTGGCCAATCCTATTCTGCTCAGTTATATCAATGACATTTGCTCACACAAGGGTGCCCTTGAGGACATAAATAGGATGCAGCAAAAGGAGGCCATTTAACAGTTGAGTAATAGCAACATTATCTTTCAAAGACCTCTCAAGGGGAAAGAGATTACATAAGCAAATGATTGGCCAGATGCTTAAGGGCAATGAGATGCCTCTCCACTGCTTCGCCCCAAAGGCCCATTTGGCAACAATGAAAGGAGAAAGGTCATGAACAGCTTCTGTGCTGGTTTGCCTTGGCTGCCTGAACTACTTAGATACACATAAGAGCAGGAGAAATCCACTTGTAACACTCCAAATGGAAGCTGGTCAGAGCAGAAAACTGGACTCAAGTTGTCAGGTGAATGAGATGAGATCACAGTGGGCCTATGTTTTTTTCTTCCTTTTTAATTGATTGCGTGAATTTTTGACAGACTTCTGGCAGAGAAGTCCAGAAGCATGAAATGTAAAATGTGATGATAGAAAAAAACTGTTAAGGTGTTGCCATAAGGAGAAGGAAAAACTTTCCAAGGCAACCCAAAAGGAGGAAATTTCCACTACCTCAACAGCTCTGAGTAGAGAAACAGTTTCTGCTACGGCCGAATCAGAGGAGAGAATGCAGGATGGCAGAGTGGCACCTCATCGAGTAGATTGGAGGGAGCTCCGAGCTCCCCCAGAGTCGCCTCTTCTGCAGGTGGTGGCTGCAGCTGGAAGTTTGTTGCCTGGATGGGCGAGGCTATGAGATGGTCCTGGGGTACGGGGTGTGCCCCGTGCTGAGCCCCCGAGCGGCCGCCAGATCACCTATGCCGCTCGGTGGCCCAGAGGCCTGGTAGGAGCAGCTGTGCCAGCTGCTCCTGGAAAGGGGGCCCGGACTCCCGCAGCCACCATGGGCGGAGCTGCCAACTGGTTCCAGCAGCGCAGAGGCTTCAGGAACCGTGCGACTGCAGCTTGGAGTACCACCCAGGAACCTGGGAAGGTTCGGAGTCATCTGCTAATGGGAAAGCCCCAGAAATGAGAAATTGGAATGCTGCCCGGGCTCTCTCCCCGGGGGGAAGGCGACGAGAAGAGCAGCAGGGATGGTCCCCGGGCCGGCCAGGCCGCCCATGGCACCACCTCACCCACTCACTCTGCCAGCTCCTGGCTCAGTGCCGCCCCTGCCCCTGTTTTGGGGAGCCGATGGGGCCTCCCAGAGGGGTTCCCATGGGGGCTGTAGCCTCCCTGCATGTGCCGAGGACTCACCGTTTCCCTGCCAGGGACAGCGGGGGAGATGGTGGCATTGTTCAACAGTGCCACTGACTGGCCACTGTGGCCCCTCCCTCTCCTGCAGGGCTGCTGTTTGGAAGTCCTCTGATACTGGCTGAGTTGAAAAGGAGGGAGGGGCGAAGGGAGTTTCTTTGCTATATTACAAACAGTATGGAGAAAGGCAGTTTGATTCCAACATAGTTCTGTGTCTTAGTTCAAGAGGAGAACTAAGATATCTATGTTGGCCAAGAAATAATCCCTCTCCTTTGAATTTAGAAAACAGAACTTTAATTAGAAATATATATGTATATGAAAAGGATAACAGTTCTTAACCACAATACACATA
>JAXCLP010000085.1:2803445-2815351 GCA_035584035.1 Lepidocolaptes lacrymiger
GTTCCCAGCCTGTGGGTGAAAGGGTCTTTCACCTGGGAGGGGCAGGTTGTTGTCCCTTGTTTGCTTCTGTAAGACATGGCAGAGTGGCTTAGGGGTTGGCTGGGTACAGCCAGGAATGAAAGGGATGCCTTTTGGATTAATTTACTCTGCATGTTTTGAAGCAGTGGTGCTTGGAAAAGAGCTCTCATGGTATTCCTGAGGCTGTGAGTTCAACCTAGCACCGGTCTTTTCTATCTGTTACTTGTCAACAGGTGTTGTACTCTTTTATACTTTTTATACTTTATATACTCTTTTATACTCCTTTATATTCTGTACCCCAACACCCTATAAGTAAAAGAACTCTTCTCTACTTTAGCCACATAAAGTTGTCTTGGAAAGTTTTTCCCCCCTCCTTAAGGCAACAATACCATGCTTCTAGAAATCTATTGCTGATCAACAGCACTCATTGTTAATATGCATGCCACATTTTGCTGACTGTTACTAAACTGATTGTGTAGTGATTAGCACAGTCAGATTAGTTCCACAGGCAGGAAAGACATAAGGGCAAGAGGAGCTAGTGGAGGAGTTCATTGCTGTGTTACATTCAAGCATGATTAACATTTAGAAGAGAATGGATGGAACAGGAACTCAGAAAAGTCAGACAAGGTTTTTAATATTCTTGTAGCAGCAAAAAATGAATAAATATTTTAAGATTGGCTGTAACTGCCTAATTATTATTATTTTTAATGTAAAATAAATGCTTGAGCCATCACAAACTTACTTGGAGAGATTTAAGACTTGATTCTAATTTCATTAGACCAAATGACTGTAACTTCCCTGATTGTAGTGAAATCTCTCCTTTTTCACAAGAGTAAGTGGCATAAGTGAGATTAGTCTCAGGACCACTGCTGTACTTATATTTTCTACCAAAGCAGAGGTACAAACCATTTCAGATATTACCAGAAAATCAGTTCCCACCCACTCAAAAAGTTTGAAATCTGACCTATATAAGTAGACAAAACAGAATTTTAAAAATTGTACAACTATTCTGCTAAACATTTTGCCAATATCTTTGAAGACTATAACAAAAGCAATTTTAAGTGAATGATTATGAGTCCAGCAAACATGCTTGTTTTCAAAATACATTTCCATCTGCCTTTTCTGCCATAGTCATTCTGAGTGAAGTTCTTAACAATGTACAGCAATAAATGAATCAGCATTGCTATAGATAACTAAAATGAAGAAGACCTTAAAATTAAATCAAAAATCTCAAAAATGGGCAAATAGTAATTCACAGCATTAAATAGGCCTCAGGAGTCCAAATTTAAAAGGCCCTAAAGCAGTATTAAAATACCCCTCATAAAAATTAGGCGTGTAAACATATACCTATTAAACAAAAATATCCTAACAATGTAAAATTGAAATAAATTATAAGAAAATAAAATGAGATCATAGTTCACTACATTGTGAAGCTTAATACCAGCCATAAAGGCAAATCATACAGACCAGCACATATCTTCATTTTGAATGCCTTTACACCTTCTTTAAATTCAGATTTGCAAAACTTCTACAACGTAACAAGAATTTTAAATTGGGATAAAAATTCTGAGACTAAAAAGTCCAAACTGTTTTAAATGGTGGAACTGTTCTACATGCTATTCCACTGCAAGCAGTCTAGAGAAGGAAGGGAAGGGGGAAAAGAAGAGAGAGAGGAAGGAGGAAAGGAAAGGGACTTATTTTAGCTTATTGCTTATTTTCACTTTTTTCAAGATCTTGTGAGGATTGAGTATGTAGATTGCAACCCTTGTAAATATTAGGCAATCTACATTTCGAATCCCCTTTTCTGTTGTTATCAATAGGTTAATTTTGCCACCAGGGTGCCCCTTCCCCCCTGCTCCCATAAAATTGTTGGCAATTGACTATTTTCAACAAATCTTACCTCAATATCCATTATCACTAGAACCGCAAACAACATTAATTTATCTTACAAGTCTACTAAAAAATTGCCTTCACCTGAAAAATTTTTCTTTGCATTTTCCTGTAAATGAAAACTTTTGATAAAAATCCATTAAAAGTTCACATGGCACTTAAAAAATGTTTTCTGTTCATTTGTTCCTATTTTTGCTCTTAAATTAAACAAATAAGGTAAGACAAAGGAAGGTTGAATACCATACAGACTCGTGGGTAACCTTTTTCATCATCCTGAATATTTTACCAAGTTTTACAGCACTTCAATCTTGCTTCCACAGTACAAAAGAACCTTTCAAAAAATACTCATCTTGCCTTGAGTTCTCATGGTGCATCAGTAAATTGTTCACAGAACTGACATATGTAATTCATAGCACCAAACTGTTTGACCAGTCAGATAGGTTTCTAGTACATACTTCATGCGTCCTCACACTTCTTTACTGGTGCAACTATGATTCAACACAGATGTTTTATAAATTTGCTGTTTCAACATTAAAAAATAAGTGCATCAAGTTTCTTTGTACATTCAAGTCACATTCTAAGGCAAATTGTCTACTGTATGTACTCCCAACTTCTTTGGCATTTTGTTTCAGTTAATTGACAGTGGACATGGGTGTTTAAGCATATGTACTGGTCGGTTCTGACTGGAGTGAGTGGATTTTTACTGGGAGCATGTCATAGACCAACAATTTTGCATGTTGAAAGAAAGGGTTTAGAATTCTCAGTGGGGCTAAGACTACATGCATATTTGGCCTACTATTGTTATGGGATGTCAGTATGCAGCGTTCAAATTAGAGTGGAAAATTGCTAATGAGCATTTTGGTTATACATCCCTTCCTAGCCACATTCTGCTTCTTATTTGGCAGCTAACTTAATTCTGTAAAGTAAGGATCTCCTTTGCAATAGCTCAGATTGATACAAATTTAAAACCTTTTCATGTGAGTGCATAAACCACTATTTCCACGAGACTACTGGAGATCTAATTATTTATTACTTTCTCCTCTTACTCTTCTCTCTCTTTTTCTCTCTTTGTAATTCTTTAGAGGGAAAATGCCTCTACCTGGTAGAACTCACTTGGAGTTGCTAGTACATGGTTTCCAAACATTCAGTGGAGATGAAACTGGATCTGTATTTTCACAGTAATTTTGACTGTACTATGGGAATGCTGTTATTTCCCTTAGCAATCAGCAAAGACTGAAAAAATATTAGTGACTTGCATTACCATGATGTGGTATAGAATTTTGCAGTATACAGTTCAGCAGTTGAAAGAGATTGGTTGAATTTTTAGAAAAGGTGTTTTCAAACTGAAGAATTTCTGGAAAAACGGCAAATCTTGTGGTGCATGGTCTGATTCTTACAGTTCAATCTTGCATGCAGGAAAAGATTCATCTTGCATAACAACAGTGCTGCTGCTTGCCAAAACCATGATGTTGAGGTCCTGCTGTTTCTCATGGGTCTCTTGGTACCATTCTCTCATCACTTCTGAGTCATGGGTTGGGATTAAGGTCACCTGCAACACAAAAGAGGAGAACTCCTGAAGAATGGACAACAGAAGAAAAATGTCTTTGTAAGAAGTCCTAGCCAACAAGTGGAAAGAGTGGACTGAATAAAAGAAAATAAATAAACATGTAGATAAGATAAAATGACTGAGAAGAAACAGTTTATCAAAACAAATACTTGATTCTCTAAGGTGGTGAGGTGCAACTTTCCAGAGAAGTAGCAGTCTGTAGTCTGCACTAAAAGCTCTTCAGATTATGGTCAAATATTTTGTTTACTTATTTTACATGTTGAAAAGGCACATGAAGTTTTCAAGTGTACATGTTTACCATATAAAGCATGAAACATTTCCTTTTCCTTCCTACTTACAAACGGCAAGGTTTCCAGACTTGGATCATATATGGTAAAGCAACAAGATCAAATAAATAAATGGCCCTGTAAACCAGTTCCCAACTGTTTTATTCTCCAGACACAGGTCAGAAGGGTCAGAAATGGGGAAGCAACTGAGTATGGTGCAGCTCTGTGCCTCACTTGGGTGTCCTCTCATATCAGTGGTGAAACAAGATGTCCAGGCTGGGAACTCCTGTCTCCAGCAGCCTCTGCTCAGTCCAGAGGCACTCTGGCTTCCTGTAGTTGCTTCCCAGAGAATATTAAATTTCCATGTAGAAATACTAGCAAAGAACCTACCTGCATGTTACTGTCCCACTGGGCCTTGCCCTCCAGCAGGGAGTCCAGAACAGCCCTGCTTGGCTCCTCAGCTGCAGAATCGTTCCCGCTCACCACATAGTAGGATGACCGCACCCTCTTGAAAAACTCAACATCAACATTTTTTCTATTGCTGTGGTTGGGAATGTACACCAGATCCAAATACATCGGAGGTCCTGGAGGCACCACTGTAGATTTTGCTGACTTACTGTTCCCAGGACCTTTGGAAGTCAAACAATAAAAGAATATCACAGGCTAGTTAAAACATACATTTCTTAATTGCCACTATAACTGCTGAGATTATATTCTTAAAATTGTGTTAGTTAAACATTACATAGCTGCAGTTGTACTTCTGTGTCCCCTGAAACACTTATGACATTACCCTCCTACATCTAATAACACATTCCAACTTTGTTGCATGCCAATTACAATTGTATTGTGAGGAAAAAAATGGAACAAAAATAACTAACTATATAATACAATAAAAAGTCACTACCACATAACCAACATTTGATTGAACCTTTCCCAGTAATATACTACTATTATCCAACAATTAATGTGCAGGTCTGTGATTACTGAATTATCATTCAATAAATGGCACTATTATTTTCCAAGTTAAGAAGTACAGTTTTTTGAAAGTCTCAGGTATGCATGATTATAAAAGCTAGGGTCACACAGGGAGCCATGCAGAAGTGGTCCTGAGATTTGGGGTATCAGCACATACCAAGACATAGTAGCTGTTGATATGCTCAGACTGTCTTACATGCGCATAAGGAAAATACTACATGTGAGCAGAAAGAGGGGCAAAGTGGAACTTGGGAGAAAAAAGAATCTTCCTAAAGCAATTACTGCAGGAAACTGAGAACAAGTGTTTGCTTGCCTGCTGGATCCTTATTTGCATACACAAACTAGCCACATCACAAAAAGTAGAGGGAAGCATGTTTTTGCTGCTATACATAGTGCAATATCTGTTCTAAGAAGAGATCAAAAGGAAATTCAAAGTTTAAACATTCACATTAAAAATACTACCAAAAATAGCTGCTTTTCCTGCACACTGGATCACAGTGTGAATTGACAATTAGGATTCAACTAGTAATTTTATCTAGATGATCACCATTTAAGTTTCATTGACCTCCTCATGATGTTGCAAAGGATGAAGCTTGTTAAACTAAATTATCTGAACAATACACTCTATTTAGGATTACATATTGTAAATACAGGAAAGTCCAATATAATTGTCTAGTGTGACCTGCCATTCATCATAGGACAATATGTCAAATAAGCATCATAATATGCTAAGATTTCATGAATTAGTGTGTTTTTAACTATTGGGTATATTACAAAATCTTTTATCATATTTCTTCATAAAAAATCTGTGATACATCTTTCTGAATTGTGGATACCAACATTGGATAAAATATTACACTTAAATGTCATTATCAAATATAATCTTGTCTTCAGCACTAGAATATACCTGAGAAGTATGCTTCAATGAAGAAGAATCTAATATAAAACTGATGTGCTGGAGAAATGTACAGCATGAGGAACTGCACTACTTCTTTGAAAAACATCTACTAAGAGATGCATGCAAATAATGGTGTAAGAAAGTAACAGTGGGCCACTTAAAATGATGAAGCTACAGATAGCTGAATGCTGGTTTGCTTGTACCGAATCTTAAGACTTGCACCTTGTAAAAAGCTTTCAATAGAGCATCAGTCCTGACAACAGCAAAATCCAAGCATCCCCCAAACACTAGGAAGATCTGCCAGAAAAAAAATATTATCATAATGTGTCCTTCAGTAATCTAATTCATATTTTACTACTACTTGGAATACACAACAGTCATTCAAAATAACATTAGTTTTCTGTATGTTTAGTCATCACTGATGGCATAAAACTTTAACCAGATTATGTGATATACATGTTCAGCTCACTGAAAGTGCTCTTACAACTGTTATTTTTTTTTTAAATACTATTTCTAAAATTAATCCAGCAAAGTAGCAAAAGCATCCAATGTCTGATTTCACCTATGCCTCTCACAATATTGAATTTCATTATTTTATGTTAAGAACATTATGCCTATGTGATTCTTACAATTAATAAAGTGATTACTTCTGATTTCACTTCACCTACAGAAGTGGTACTTTTAATTCTATTAGTTGGTTAACAATTCAGACATTTAGTATTAAGTTCTTTATATTTGATGTACCCTCTATTTCTTTACATCTGAGCAAACTGTCACATCAAGTCTATCACATTTCAAAAGTGAATTCAGCAAATTTCATTCATTTAAATGTAACCATAATACACCAGATTTATATTTAAAACATGAACTTCCTTTGGGAGTTTGCTGCAAACCACATTGTCAGCTGATATAAAGGCAACCTAACTTCAGTGCAACAACAAAGAAAATCTTAACATTAAGGAACTGCTATCTATACCTGTGGTTGCAGTCTTTTCTGACTTGTATGTTGTTGCATTTGCTGCATTCTTGGTGTCCTTATCTTTCTCTTCCACTTGAGACTTTACTTCTGGATTAGAGATATTTTTGGTTGCTTTCTCCACAGACTCCTTTTTTTGAGAAACTGTTTTGGAATTTTTGTCTAAAGATTCTTTTGCAACTGGTTTGGGTGAAGCCACTTGTTTTGATTTGCCATCACTTTTTTTAACAGGAGAAGACAACTTGGTCTTAGTACTCTGCTTTTTTGTCTTTGCCTTTTCTTTGAGGTCCTTCTTCAACGGTTTACCCAAATTCTGATCAGTGGGCAAAATCTCTGGATCAACCATGGAGACATCAGGGTGCCTAGGGGAAGGACTGTGATCCTGCATCGGGACAGGTGGTGGGTCAATTGGTTTGTACGTAACTGTCTTGTCTGCTGGAATGGTTTCTGACTCATCTTCCGAATCAATATTAGCATCTGCAGTGATGGAAGGGCATTCCTCAGTCTCAGGGGGAACATCTGAATCAGTCTGAGATGGGGCAGACTCACTCATGGATGTAGGAGGGGTTTCATCACACTGCCGCCCTTGCTGCTTTCCCCCAGAAGGTGGCTGAGCTCTCCCAGACTGAGTTAATGGTTTCTTTTGATATTGAGACTGTTCTTCACTTGCAAACCACTCAAGGGGATTTGGGTTGATAAATGAGGGTGAAAGTTCAGTTTTAGGATGTTTATATTCGCAGGAGGACACAAGGCATAAGCCAACATCTTGATGGGATTCTGTTAAAGATTTTCCTGAAGTAAAATGTGCACTTGCTTCATATGAATAGCTAGTAGCTTTGGATAATCTGATGTTTTTCTCAGTTGTCTCAAATGAGTAATCTGTGGCTTCAGGTGAGCTGGTGGCTTTCTCTATTGTCTCATAGGAGTAATTCATAGCATCAGGTGATCTGGTAGCTTTCCCAATTATCTCGTAGGAATAATCTGTGGCCTGAGGTGATCTAGATTTTGAAACTGCCTCATAGGAGTAGCTAATATCCTCTGGTGACCTAACAGTTTTCTCTGTGGCCTTGTAAGAATAATTGAGTTCTTTTGGTGACCTGCTACTTTTCTCTGAATCTTCTTTTTCTGGGCTGATTAAAGGTTCTGGACTGTGCTTTGTTAGGGAATCCTGGTAACCAAAAGCTTTGACAGAGGATACTTGCAAAGATAACGAAGATGTGTGACCAGCTGACACAACTTCCATGATTGCAGGAGTTGAATCTGGAAAACTAGGAGAGTACAGAGGAGAAGATTCCCTTGGAGTTAATGGAGATAGGTCAGACTTTGGTGAAAGGTTTTCTCCTAGGCTCTGCATCTTTTCTGAGGTAAAAGAATTTAGTGTCATATGTTTGGGTGGAACAGCACCTGAAAAGGTTTCTTCTGGCAGTGGTGAAGTTAACTGGGAATGTGTATGAGCTGATGAAGATGAGGATGAAGCTTCAATTTGAGAAACTGAAATAATTTCTGAAATGTCCTTCTCCTGAGAGTAAGATGACTGCTCCACAGGAGAAATCCTCCATGCAAAAATAGGCTCCTGTATATCTGAATGGCTGTAATCTACTTCTGTTGGTCCATTTTCAGATATATGGTGTATACTAGTGCCTACAGTAGGATAGTCTGGAGATTGCCTACTAAAGTCCATTGTTAATGACTGCTCAGGCGACTCCTGACCAAATTCTATTGACATAGTTGACTGCTCAGGAGATCTGTGATTGTGCACTGGGGTTCCTGATTTTGTAGTTTTAGGTGAGAAATCTGGTGGAGAAATTGACATGGGCCTTGGGCATTCTTCCTTAGATGGAGATATGTCTGTTTCCTGAAACATTGTTGGTGTTTGTACAACTGACACTGAAAGGGAATCATCAACTTCAGTAGAGTGGGGTGATCCAACCTCAGCATGTAAAGAAGGAGATACATCATCAGTAGTTGGTTCTGGAAATGAACTAGTAGCAACAGATGCTGTAGAGACAGAAGCTACTCCTTCTATATGGGAATAGGTGTCTTCTGCTACAACCTCATCAACTGGAGTTGCAGATGTGTCAGAAACAGTACCTTCCGAAATTGACATTTTGGTGTCTTCTTTTAAGGAACCAAACTGACCAATATCTATTTGAGTAGGTGAGAGATCACCTGCTAACTTCCGCTCATCCAAGACCAGGGAAGACTGGGAGCTTCTGGGTTCTGTATCCCCCATTTTCCTTTCTAGGTTGAAACCTTCCTTAATTACCATAAACTCCATGCTTTTTTCATCTTGTTTTTCTTGGAAAAGGCCCACAGAGCTGGCTTCAAAAGCTGGGCTCATCTGAATAGGTGATTTTTCTTTTAAAGGTTTCCCCTCAGAAGGATTTCCAGGATCTCTGGTAGGAGACTTTACATCAGCACTCAAAAATGTATCATAAGTGGTGTCTGAATCTATCAGTGGTGGACTCTGTAGAGGCAAGAGAACCTTTTCAATAGGAGATTCTGAATCTGGCACAGGTTCATCCATAGGGCTTTTTCTGGGTTTTGCAGACTCATCTTTATCTTCACTGAGTCCAAAGATAACAGGACCTTCTGTTGACTTTTCACTGGTTTCAGAGGGAAGCTGACTGGATTTTTCATCAGTGGGAGATTGATAATAAGGTGTGTGGCCAGCACTACCAGCAGCAGACTGTGAGGGAGATGCTACTTCTAATGTTTTATCTTCAGGGCTTGCACAGCACTCTTTGGCAACTTCTTGATGTACATCAGGCAATGTAGCAATGGGGACAGGCTCAGCTAAGACTTTGGTCTCACTGGGAGTGAGTGAAAAGTTCACACTGCGTTCACTCAGTGGTGTTTTGGCAATAGGTGATGGAGGGGACAAGCTCCTAACTGGGGTCTTGGCTGGGCAATGTTTTCCATCATCTTCTGGATAGGCTTCTTTGATTTCTACTTTGTCAATGCCTTGGATTTCACTTCCTTTTTGACGATATACATCTTTGAATTTGTCTTCCTCTAATGAAGAAGGTGGTGAGATGGTAGAAGCTGAGGTATTATAGCCTTTACCTTCTGTGGCCTCTGTTTTGGATCCCTCTGATAATCCATTAAAAACATCTGGAAGTGGAGAAAGTTTAGGTCTAGCAAATTCTTGAGAGCACAGTGATGTCTCATACTTGGTAATGTACATATACTCCTGAGAGGGTGATTCACTTTCTTCATTGTTAGTTTCATCACTCAGGACATCCCGGGGCGTAGACATTTCATCCATTGGAGTTGGTTCACTGGATATTTCGATAGTAGACTGTGTATAACCTGAAGTAGCTGTGAATTCTTCAGGTGGATCTTCTCTATCTTCTTCATCAGAAACAGTGGCTTCACTTTCTGAACCACCAGGTAATGTTTCATCATGGATAGAAGCCAGTTCAACTGGTGGAGACTGAGGGTCTGAGTGTTTTATTGGTGTAAGTATGAGTAGGCCATATTTATCTTCAACTTCACCAGCCTCTGCAGCTTTGTCTACCACAGCCATCACATAATCTTCTTCAGCTTCTATTTTCTCAGTTTCCTCTTCATCTCTAATGTCATTTGCTCTGTCTTCCTCCTCTTCTTCAGTCTCTTCGGTTTCTGCCTTTTCTACTGCTTCTTCCCTGTCTTCCTCAGCCTGTTCATCTGATGTCTCATCATCTGCCTTGTCAATATATTTTTCAGCTTTAATATTAGCATCTGCTTCAACTATTGCTTCTTCTGAATTCTCTTCCATTTTTCTTGCTTTCTTCATATATGGTTTTGTGGTGACCAGTTTTATCTTTACCTCCTCATCTTCACCTTGTTCTTCAGCTTCTTCTGTCTCTGCCTTTTCCTCATAATCTCCTCCTTCATATGATTCTTCCAAGACAGTTCCCTCATCTTCAAACTTTTCATGGTCATCAACCCTGTACTTTTCCACAGGTTCCAATTCTTCAGGTGTTTGTCCACACTCGCCCTCAGCCTCTGTGGTAGTTATGCCTTCATCAGAGGACTCAGCAGGTCCTTCATTATCTAATTTTTCTTTTTGGACTTCAAAGGCCTCTTTTTGTTCTGTGCCAGTGAGTTTCAGTTCATCTTCTATAAGTGCAACTTGAGGTTTCATTTCTTTTATTGTTTCTACTTCTTCAGCTTTTAATTCCTCAAAATCCTTTGTTAAATCCTCTGGTGAAGACATAAGGGATCTCTCGACTTGAAGCTCTTTTTGACTACTTGCAATTTCTGCAGCTGCTACAGTGGTGGTAGTGGCTCCAAGTGCTGCAAGGGCAGCTTGAGCTCCACTGACTTCTATCTCCTTCTTCACAGTCTTAATTTTTACTTTTTCCTTTGGCTTTCCAGCAGATATTGCTCCTTTTTTAGCAGGTTCCTCCTTATTTTGTGGTTTAGGCTTTGCTGCTGGCTTTTTTACTTCAATCAAAGGAGCAGATATCTTCTTTGTTTCTTTAGGAACCTTCTTGATGTCTTTTTTTATTCCTTTTTCTTCCTTCTTAATTTCCTTCTCATCTTTTTTTTTAACTTCCTTTGGTGGAGCGTCTTTCCTTACTTCCTTCTTAGTTTCCTTCTTCTCTTCCTTTTTCACCTCTTTTTTAACTTCTTGCTTGATCTCTTCTTTTTTGTGTTTTTCCTCTTTTTTGATGGATGTTTTCTCCTCTTTTTTAGAAACCTCTTTCTTTGGTTTTTCTTTTTCCTCTTTCTTTTCTTCAGGTTTTGTTTTGACTTCCTTTTTCACTGGCTTGCCCTTTGCCACTTTTGGTTTTACATCTGTAACTTGTTTTTCAGTAGTTTCATATTTTACTAATTGCTTTTCTTTACTTGTTACATCTTTTTCTGCCACTATAGGTTTGGTCTCCACTTTTGCTGGTTTCTCTTTTTTAACTGGAACTTTTTCTTTGCTTTCCAATTTCTGAAGCTTTTCTGGTGCTGGACTAGGTTTTGCAGGCTCCAGTGTTTCTTCTTTAGATTCCTTTCTGGCAGGCTTGCTTGGTGTCTTTGCAGCAGGCTTTAGACTCTCCTTGCTGTCTGTTCGCTGTTTCAATTTTGCTTGTTTCGCCACTGGAGTAGCACTGTTTCCAGTTAGGTCTTTTTGTGTAACCACTGGTTGTTTAAGAAAGTCTAAGTGTTTGAGTTTTTCTAGTCCTTCTAGAATATTATATTGAGTGCTGTTTCCAGGAAACAGAACTCGGATTATTTTTTCTACAGGATTAGCTGGATGCCACACAATCAGGGATGAGACAGAGGTGAAATAGGATAATGGAATGTCTAGTTCTTGGCCATTTGGTAGCAGGAATTCAG